>CAJQUN010000036.1:0-600000 GCA_907163345.1 Haberlea rhodopensis | reverse complement strand
ATTGAACACGAGTCATGGAATAGTCATACTCGTATATTCAATCTCTATTTCTTGATCCCCAAGTAGAACTAGAATAAACGAATAAGCTCGATATCTCATATCGACTCATTCGAGCATGGCCATGCATTTTAGTTCTCACTTGATCAAGGGCCAAACATATCTCCTGTTATATAGGAGGGACAAATCCTATCTCGATCAGTCAACATCCCTCTACATAATTCGTAGTGTGTCCAATAGTCGCCTTTATAGATTACCCTGTTACGGGTAACGTTTGACGATATCAAGATACATAACTCCTTATGTTGGGATCTCTGATGATCACAAGTCGTAAGGATTACATACATTATCACTATGAGAATTGCATATGACGATCATATAACTATCCATGTTGCATTCTCATGGTGGGTCTGTCCAGTACATCGTTCTCTAACATGTACCCATGTGTTGATTTGATATCTCATATCAATGAACAATTGATCAATCAACACATACTAGTCTCTACGTATTATCATTATCCTTATTCATGATAATACTTGAATAGGGACATCTTTAAGAATAATACAATATTATTCTAAGGACATTAACATATATATTAATTCACATTGCACAGTTAAAAGAATAATATATAATAATGAATTTCCATTCAAGAAATCATAAACATTGTATGTCAAAACAATCATCTAATGATTTGTCTTAGGGCATATCCCAACAAATCTCCCACTTGCACTAAGACCACTCAGACATATACCTAATGCCTAGAGATCTAGTATGATGATCATGCTTCTGCTGTGACAGTGGCTTCGTCAATGGGTCAGATACATTATCATCTGTTGGTACTTTGCATATTTTAACATCTCCCATTTCAACGATTTCTCGAATGAAATGGAAACGCCTAAGTATGTGCTTGGATCTTTGGTGAGATCTTGGTTCCTTAGCCAATGTGATCGCTCCATTGTTGTCACAATAGAGTTCTATCGGATCTTTAATGCTAGGCACCACTCCAAGTTCAGAAATGAACTTCCTCATCCAAACCGTTTCCTTTGCTGCATCCGAGGCAGCAATATACTCAGCTTCCGTTGTAGAATCGGCTACTGTTTCTTGCTTTGAACTCTTCTAGCTCACAGCACCTCCATTTAGGCAATACACATATCCAGATTGCGATCGAAAATCATCTTTGTCAGTTTGGAAGCTTGCATCAGTGTAACCCATTACATTGAGCTCTTCCTCACCTCCATAAATCAAGAATGTATCCTTAGTTCTTCTCAAGTACTTCAGGATATTCTTGACAGCAATCCAGTGACCTTCACCTGGATCAACTTGATATCTGCTCGTCATGCTCAAAGCATACGATACATCGGGACGAGTACATATCATGGCATACATGATAGATCCAATAGCTGACGCATATGGAATCTTACTCATGCGTTGTCTCTCATCTGGTGTTGAAGGACACTGTTCCTTCGAGAGATAAATGCCATGCGTCATTGGCACGAATCCTTTCTTTGATTCTTGCATGCTAAACCTTTTAAGCACTTTGTCTATGTATGTACTTTGACTTAGGCCGAGAAGTCTTCTTGATCAATCTCTATAGATCTTGATTCCTAATACATAGGTGGCTTCTCCCAATTCTTTCATCGAAAAGCAATTCTGTAAGGCCCTCGTACCGTATTATCGGAAATCAGGTTTAGCTTCTCAACAATTATGTGATTTATTTTATGTTAATCAAATGGTTGAGAATAAACATGAGGAATATTATATTTGATAACAACTCGATATCGTAAACATTTTGTAATGTGATGTCCGGTATTTGATAATGAGAATTAAGTACAATTTATATTAAGTTGTTAGAAATTAAGTAATGAGAATATAAGATAATTAATGAGAGTGGAAATTGACATTGTACATGTCAAGTGACAGTCGGGTCAGAACATGATGAATGAAAAATATATTTTTGGAATATTCGGATTAACACATAAATTTTATTAAAATGATTTAATAAATATAAAATTTGTATTAAATCGAAAGATTTCATTTTTGTGATTCAAATAAGGACACGAAGTCAGGTGTGGACTGTACATGTGATATACATGCACCAGTACACCGGTGACACCCCGATGTTCATAATTGGTCGGGAATTAATATATATAGGTGTAGGGTGTAAAACACATAGCAAAACGTGCAAAAACACACAATGAATCGCGGACACCTACTAAAAGGTGCGAAAACATACACTGCTCGTGCGATTCACCGACCACCTTGTACTTATCCGCTCCGTTCGCCGCTGTCCGACCACCTCTAGACGAGACCGATATACCACCGTGTTCCTTACTCAGAGGCGGTTCTTTCAATACCAAATAATCGAAATATGGTGTTCGAAAAGTTGTTCGATTTGGTCTGAAACGAACGAAGTCGCGACAGTGAGGGTTTCTGCACTTTTGGTTCGATTTCTTCGAATCTACTACGAATTGGACGACACCAAGGCATTGTATCTCTTCCTTGCACCTAGACGAAGATTTATATACCGGTCGCCGCCTCTACCGCCGTCGGAGCTCGCCGGAATCGGCTGAAAAGCGTGCGTGTACTGTGTGCGAAAATTGGGTAAAACTCGATGCTCGATTTTTCGACTTTGCTTCGATTATTACCAGTTAATTTGGACTATAATTGTTGAATAATAATTTGAATTGGTGAAAAATAATTTAGCAAATTAAATTATGATGTAATCGCATCAATTTAATTACCCTAAATTGGTTAAGCTGTGACTAAAATTGATAACCCATTTTGAATGATTGGTTTATTGAATTGTGAATTTCTATTGATATACAGTGACTACTTCGACCCTACAAAGCTCAAGTACCCTTGTAGATCGAGAAAGAAAGGTATGTTGCGATCGGGTAACATACGACAGGTATCTGTATCATTTGATATATGATTTGTTGACTTCTGTGAATTATGTGAGATTATGTGGCTACGTGATTTTATTTCATTCATGACATTCATAATTGCACATCGGTGTATGAAAAATAAATGTTTTGTTAACACACATCATTTTTATACATACATCGATGCATGACATACACGTTGAGCTATATCCTTGAATACCCTGATATTTCTTGGATTCTGATATCGAACATTGGGGATTGGTACTGCGATACTATGTTGGCATTACATGGCCCGATAGGCATAGGGAATCGTGGTCCCCTTTGATTGATATGATTTGTTGAGACGGGGATTGGTGGCACCTTGCTGATGTCATCCGTCTGGATATCCCTATATGATTATGTGATGTCAGGACCTGGGGTTGGTGGCGCTTTGCCGACGTCCATCCGTCTGGATACCCTATAGGCTTGACAGGCTCGAGCTATTCTGATATGGTTGGACTTTCGTTTATTGATTCAGATATACCCAGTGGATGGGTGTACGATATGATACCGACATGACATGACATGGCATGCATTGCATTGCATTGCATCATATATCACATTTTATAGATACATGATGTATATTCCATGATAGTTCCATATTGGGCTTTTGCTCACCCCCAAGGGGGGCTGTTGTTGTCTTTGTGTGTGGACAATGGCAGGTGATACAGGTGACCAGGACGCCAGAGAGGGCACGTCCGGTGGGAGTCACACTTGAGGTTTTACTCTTGTTTATCCCAGTAGTCTTTGTACCAGGGATGTATCCCTGTAGTGTGATGAGTCTATGTATATTTCATTTATGTTAGCCTAGTTTGATTTACGTATGCTGGTTTAGGTTGATGGATATGCAACTGGTAGTATATATATATTTTCAGTAGATGTTGATTTGAGTTGGTGGTATGTTCCTCGTGCGATGAGGTCATGCCGAAATTTTTAGGGCCACATGTTAATAAATGTTAAACAAATCTTCCGCTGTTTACGCTATAATTATCATTGTGTGATAATTAATCACATTATTAGGATTGGGCCCTCACAAATTCCCTAGCCAAATCTTTACAGATTGTAAGGCAGGGATATCATTTCCAATGAGAAGTATGTCATCTACATACAACACTAGGAAAATGATTATGCTCCCACTGACCTTCTTGTAGACACAAGGTTCATCTTCGTTTTTGATAAAACCAAACTCTTTGATTGCATCATCAAAACGAAGATTCCAACTCCGAGAAGCTTGCTTCAATCCATAAATGGATCGTTGTAGCTTGCATATCTTTCCAGCATCCTTTGGATCGACAAAACCCTCAGGGCTGCGTCATGTACACATCCTCGAGCAGATTTTCATTAAGGAAAGCTGTTTTGACATCCATCTGCCAGATTTCATAATCATGAAATGCAGCTATTGCAAGTAAGATCCTTGTGGATTTAACCATGGCCACTGGTGAAAAGGTTTCATCATAGTCAATACCATGAATTTGTTTGAATCCTTTTAGCAACCAGCCGACCTTTATAGGTTTGTACATTACCATCCATATCGATCTTTTTCTTGAAAATCCATTTGCACCCTATGGGTCGCACCACTTCAGGTGGATCAACCAAAGTCCATACTTGGTTTGCATACATTGATTCCATCTCAGATTTCATGGCCTCTTGCCATTTCTCAGAATCAGTGCCCATTATAGCTTGTTGATAAGATGACGGCGCATCCTCATCAATAAGTAGTAAGTCACCTTGTTGAGTCACAAGAAATCCATATCTATGTGGCTCCCGGTGTTCTCTTACAGACCTACGCTGGGCTTGTGTCTCTTGAGCAGGTACTTCTTCCACAACAGATTGCGGTGCCTGCTCTGTTTCCATCTCAATCTCAGATTCAGTGTTTTCTTGTGGTTGAACTTCACTAAGTTCTATTTTTCTCCCACTGGTTTTTCTAGAAATAAATTCTCTTTCAAGAAATACACCAGTCCGAGCAACAACTACTTTGTTCTCGGTGGGATAATAGAAATAGTATCCTTTCGTTTCCTTAGGATACCCCACAAATAAACACTTATAAGATTTGGGTCCAAGTTTGTTAGTGGTGTGACGTCTAACGAAAGCCTCACAACCCCAAATCTTCATAAAAGACATACTAGGACGCTTCCCAGTCCATATCTCATATGGTGTCTTTTCCACTGATTTAGATGGAACACGGTTCAGTAAGAAAATCGTTGTTTCTAGAGCGTGTCCCCAAAACGATATCGGAAGATCTGCATGACTCATCATTGATCTAACCATGTCCAACAAGGTTCGATTTCTCCTCTCGGATACACCATTCCATTGTGGAGTATACGGAGGAGTGAGTTGTGGGACTATCCCACATTCCTTTAGATAGCCATGAAACTCTTGGCTTAAGTATTCACCTCCTCGATCTGATCGAAAGATTTTGATACTTTTGCCAAGTTGGTTTTGTACTTCATTTTTGAAATCTTTGAACTTTTCAAAGGTTTCATGCTTATGCTTCATTAGGTACACATACCCATATCTACTGAGGTCATCAGTAAATGTAACGAAGTATTGAAAACCACCTCTAGCTTGTGTACTTATTGGTCCACATACATCACTATGTATTAGTCCCAATAAAATATTTACCCTTTCAACATGTCCCTTGAAAGGGGCTTTAGTCATCTTGCCCATTAAACAAGATTCGCATGTTTCATATGATTCAAAATCAAATGAATCTAATATTCCATCCTTATGAAGTTTAGATATGCGGTTCTCGTTTATGTGGCCCAAGCGACAATGCCAGAGATAAGTCGGATTACAATCATTATTTTTAATCATTTTAGTATTTATGTTATAGATAGGCATATCAAGATTTAATAAATAAAGACCATTCACCATTTGTGCACTAGCATAAAACATATCATTTAAATAAATAGAACAACAGTTGTCCTTTATTATAAATGAAAAATCATACTTGTCTAAACAAGAAATAGAAATTATGTTTTTAGTAATAGATGGCACAAAATAACAGTCTTTTAAAATCAACGATAAACCAGAAGGTAAAGCTAAACAATAATCTCATATAGCTAATGCAGCAACTCTTGCTCCATTTCCAACTCGGAGATCAACTTCACCTTTCGCCAACGTCCTACTCCCTTTTAGATCCTGCACATTTACACAAATGTGAGATCCATATCCAGTATCTAATACCCATGATGAAGAAGTAGATAAATTGACTTCTATAACAAAAATACCTGAAGTGGAAGTCACACTTCCTTTCTTTAGATCCTCCAGATATACTTTGCAGTTTCTTTTCCAATGGCCGGTCTCACCGCAATGGAAACAGTTCCCTTCCTTCGCTATCCCTCCTTTTGGTTTCAGTGCATAAGACTTTGGCTTAGATTTAACAAAGACCTTCTTTGCTTTCTTATTGCCTTTAGCTTTGGCCTTTCCTTTGCCCTTATTCACAGTAAGAACATTTGTGGCCATAGTCTTCTTTGTATTTGCTTCATATGTTCTCAACATACCAAGCAGTTGTGGTAGAGTCTTTTCCATGTCAGTCATATTGTAATTTACTACAAATTGACTGAAGCTCTCAGGCAACGATTGCAAGATCACATCGGTGGCCAACTCTTGGTCCAATGGAAAACACAGCTTGTCTAGATTCTCAATGTACCCAATCATCTTGAGCACATGAGTTCCAACTAGGCTTCCCTCTACCATCCTGCACTGAAATAACGCCTTAGAGACGTCATACCTCTCTTGTCTTGCTTGCTGTTGGTACAATTGCTTTAAGTGTTCGATCATATCGAACGCCTCCATTTTCTCATGTTGCTTCTGAAGCTCAGAGTTCATGGTGGCAAGCATAAGGCACCCAACATCAAGTGCGTCACTTTGATGCTTCTTGTAAGCATCTTTATCAGCTCTTGTAGCTGTTAGGGGAGGTTCCTCAGCGGGCAAGGGTTCCTCTAGGACATATTGTTTCTTTTCTTGTTTGAGGACTATCCTCAAGTTCCTATGCCAGTCTAGGAAGTTTGTCCCATTTAATTGTATGACTATGAATTGCAGTTCTTTACGTATGCTAATGGATCTGCACTCTGAGTAGTATCAGGTGTCAATCCAAAGCCAAGATGTGGCGATAACTATCTTATAAGCTCAATATATGGTTAAGCCATACGAGTCTTCTAATTTTTGATATTTTCATGGACTCGATGAGTCAAGTGTTTTTTTTTATAATAAAAAAAAAATATATCTCTTTGATTTGATTGTGATTGTTTCTATTAATGATCTCTTGGTTTTTCCAAGATGAAAATGTGACGTGTTGAATATCTGAAAGTTAATATTTCAGATTCTATGTACGAAATGTGTCTACTCAGCTGTCCAATCTACAGTTGGATTGCACTGAATGTTAACCTTGTAATCATGCGATAAAAGAATTAATACTTGTAGGATATCTGAAATTAACCATTCAGTTTCCTATGAAGAAGTGATGAGATATGGCAAACTATCCAAACGAAATTTTGGATGAATAAAGTGATACTCTTGTGCCACGTCATTGTTCGACATGGTATTCCTGTTGCTCCAACTAAGGTTAAAGCAGTGTTATACTGGCGAAGACCTACTAATGTTCTTGACGTCCAATGTCCATGGGTTTAGCGGGATTCTTAAAGTTGTTTTTATCGAAAAGTTTGTTTAAAGTTGCTAAACCTAGTACTCAGCTGACACAGAAAAATTAAAAATGTATTTGGTCAGATGAGTAAAACACAAATTTTCTTAAATTGAAAATGAGACTAACCACTGCACCTTCATTTATTATTCCTTCCGGCCGGAGGATAATGGTTTTACATCTATGTTTTTAAAAGGTTTAGGTTACGTCTCGCCAACTTAAATCTTCTGAGATTCGATACCCTGTATGTGATTTAGAATTGGCGGCAATTGTTTTGCTTTAAAGATTTGGACGCCATTGTTTATACGGGGGGAACAATTTCATTATTTATTCGGACCACAAGAGCTTGAAATATCTATTCTTTCACTCTACTATCTATATGAGGCAACACATGTGGAGAGATTTCCTAAATGGTTTATCTTCTGTTGTTCAAATCACCAAGGTACACGTAAATGTTCGTATCTCAGGTTAGATATTTGATTCTTATCAACGAGGTTATTGTATGATTGAGTTCTTATGTCAAATGCTCAACGACATAGTACTTTGATTATGGAATCCGAAGAATTATTATCTTTGGGCTATATATCTGATTTTAGCTTTTATTTAAAGAACACGGTCAATTGACTGTCCATGAGACTCTAAAATTGTCATATACATATTTTTGATATGTATGGTATATGTATAATTAAATGGATCGTTTATACATTCATGGACCAAGATTGATAAAATCATTTGTCTTGATTATATTTGTTTAGTACCCAGAGTTTATTTTCAAACTTTGGCAACATTGTAGAATACAAAACGGATATTCTAGATTGCAAGGACTACATATTATTCGTAGACTGGCAATCACACTATTTATACTATTTACCGTAATAAAGACTGTCGAGAGTATTTTATTTTCTCGATTATGTCTGAGTAAAAGTTTGGTTTTATTTTGAAATTCTGGTATTCATTTCAGAAGACATTTGATTTGAGTATATGTTTGACTATATGTGTATATATATTATTCGAATCCTTAAGACATTGCTATAAGATTTGGTGGATGCTCAAAGGATGGAAAGCTGCCCAGAATCAGTAAGCTAGTTATCAGAATAAGTGTGGACACTTCTGAAAATGGTAACAGGGTGATCTAATCATTTTCAAAAATCTCTCATGTGAAAGGTATGTTGAGTGTTGTAAGATTTTATTTTTATTGTTTGTAATGTGTTTCGTACCTCAATATTGAGGAATTAGAAACACGACTTGATAAGTATTCTTCAATCTGATGATGTTGAATTTAATTATTCAACGTTCTGCACTGAAGAATTAATTTTGTGTTCTAAATTGAAAAGATGGTTTCTTAACCATTCTCTTTCATTGTTATAAGATAAATAAACTAGTCATTGATTTTGATTCAGCTTTATGCTAAATGAATTGAGTTATGCAGTTGATATTTTTCCGATTATAGTATTGACATTTACTGTAATTGATGAATGGTTTATGATCTGCACTTGTGATATTTCGAGGACGAAATATTTTAAGTGGGGGAGAAATGTAAGGCCCTCGTACCGTATTATCGGAAATCAGGTTTAGCTTCTCAACAATTATGTGATTTATTTTATGTTAATCAAATGGTTGAGAATAAACATGAGGAATATTATATTTGATAACAGCTCGATATCGTAAACATTTTGTAATGTGATGTCCGGTATTTGATAATGAGAATTAAGTACAATTTATATTAAGTTGTTAGAAATTAAGTAATGAGAATATAAGATAATTAATGAGAGTGGAAATTGACATTGTACATGTCAAGTGACAGTCGGGTCAGAACATGATGAATGAAAAATATATTTTTGGAATATTTGGATTAACACATAAATTTTATTAAAATGATTTAATAAATCTAAAATTTGTATTAAATCGAAAGATTTCATTTTTGTGATTCAAATAAGGACACGAAGTCAGGTGTGGACTGTACATGTGATATACATGCACCAGTACACCGGTGACACCCCGATGTTCATAATTGGTCGGGAATTAATATATATCGGTGTAGGGTGTAAAACACATAACAAAACGTGCAAAAACACACAATGAATCGCGGACACCTACTAAAAGGTGCGAAAACATACACTGCTCGTGCGATTCACCGACCACCTTGTACTTATCCGCTCCGTTCGCCGCTGTCCGACCACCTCTAGACGAGACCGATATACCACCGTGTTCCTTACTCAGAGGCGGTTCTTTCAATACCAAATAATCGAAATATGGTGTTCGAAAAGTTGTTCGATTTGGTCTGAAACGAACGAAGTCGCGACAGTGAGGGTTTCTGCACTTTTGGTTCGATTTCTTCGAATCTACTACGAATTGGACAACACCAAGGCATTGTATCTCTTCCTTGCACCTAGACGAAGATTTATATACCGGTCGCCGCCTCTACCGCCGCCGGAGCTCGCCGGAATCGGCTGAAAAGCGTGCGTGTACTGTGTGCGAAAATTGGGTAAAACTCGATGCTCGATTTTTCGACTTTGCTTCGATTATTACCAGTTAATTTGGACTATAATTGTTGAATAATAATTTGAATTGGTGAAAAATAATTTAGCAAATGAAATTATGATGTAATCGCATCAATTTAATTACCCTAAATTGGTTAAGCTGTGACTAAAATTGATAACCCATTTTGAATGATTGGTTTATTGAATTGTGAATTTCTATTGATATACAGTGACTACTTCGACCCTACAAAGCTCAAGTACCCTTGTAGATCGAGAAAGAAAGGTATGTTGCGATCGGGTAACATACGACAGGTATCTGTATCATTTGATATATGATTTGTTGACTTCTGTGAATTATGTGAGATTATGTGGCTACGTGATTTTATTTCATTCATGACATTCATAATTGCACATCAGTGTATGAAAAATAAATGTTTTGTTAACACACATCATTTTTATACATACATCGATGCATGACATACACGTTGAGCTATATCCTTGAATACCCTGATATTTCTTGGATTATGATATCGAACATTGGGGATTGGTACTGCGATACTATGTTGGCATTACATGGCCCGATAGGCATAGGGAATCGTGGTCCCCTTTGATTGATATGATTTGTTGAGACGGGGATTGGTGGCACCTTGCTGATGTCATCCGTCTGGATATCCCTATATGATTATGTGATGTCAGGACCTGGGGTTGGTGGCGCTTTGCCGACGTCCATCCGTCTGGATACCCTATAGGCTTGACAGGCTCGAGCTATTCTGATATGGTTGGACTTTCGTTTATTGATTCAGATATACCCAGTGGATGGGTGTACGATATGATACCGACATGACATGACATGGCATGCATTGCATTGCATTGCATCATATATCACATTTTATAGATACATGATGTATATTCCATGATAGTTCCATATTGGGCTTTTGCTCACCCCCAAGGGGGGCTGTTGTTGTCTTTGTGTGTGGACAATGGCAGGTGATATAGGTGACCAGGACGCCAGAGAGGGCACGTCCGGTGGGAGTCACACTTGAGGTTTTACTCTTGTTTATCCCAGTAGTCTTTGTACCAGGGATGTATCCCTGTAGTGTGATGAGTCTATGTATATTTCATTTATGTTAGCCTAGTTTGATTTACGTATGCTGGTTTAGGTTGATGGATATGCAACTGGTAGTATATATATATTTTCAGTAGATGTTGATTTGAGTTGGTGGTATGTTCCTCGTGCGATGAGGTCATGCCGAAATTTTTAGGGCCACATGTTAATAAATGTTAAACAAATCTTCCGCTGTTTACGCTATAATTATCATTGTGTGATAATTAATCACATTATTAGGATTGGGCCCTCACAAATTCCCTAGCCAAATCTTTACAGATTGTAAGGCAGGGATATCATTTCCAATGAGAAGTATGTCATCTACATACAACACTAGGAAAATGATTATGCTCCCACTGACCTTCTTGTAGACACAAGGTTCATCTTCGTTTTTGATAAAACCAAACTCTTTGATTGCATCATCAAAACGAAGATTCCAACTCCGAGAAGCTTGCTTCAATCCATAAATGGATCGTTGTAGCTTGCATATCTTTCCAGCATCCTTTGGATCGACAAAACCCTCAGGCTGCGTCATGTACACATCCTCGAGCAGATTTTCATTAAGGAAAGCTGTTTTGACATCCATCTGCCAGATTTCATAATCATGAAATGCAGCTATTGCAAGTAAGATCCTTGTGGATTTAACCATGGCCACTGGTGAAAAGGTTTCATCATAGTCAATACCATGAATTTGTTTGAATCCTTTTGCAACCAGCCGACCTTTATAGGTTTGTACATTACCATCCATATCGATCTTTTTCTTGAAAATCCATTTGCACCCTATGGGTCGCACCACTTCAGGTGGATCAACCAAAGTCCATACTTGGTTTGCATACATTGATTCCATCTCAGATTTCATGGCCTCTTGCCATTTCTCAGAATCAGTGCCCATTATAGCTTGTTGATAAGATGACGGCGCATCCTCATCAATAAGTAGTAAGTCACCTTGTTGAGTCACAAGAAATCCATATCTATGTGGCTCCCGGTGTTCTCTTACAGACCTACGCTGGGCTTGTGTCTCTTGAGCAGGTACTTCTTCCACAACAGATTGCGGTGCCTGCTCTGTTTCCATCTCAATCTCAGATTCAGTGTTTTCTTGTGGTTGAACTTCACTAAGTTCTATTTTTCTCCCACTGGTTTTTCTAGAAATAAATTCTCTTTCAAGAAATACACCAGTCCGAGCAACAACTACTTTGTTCTCGGTGGGATAATAGAAATAGTATCCTTTCGTTTCCTTAGGATACCCCACAAATAAACACTTATAAGATTTGGGTCCAAGTTTGTTAGTGGTGTGACGTCTAACGAAAGCCTCACAACCCCAAATCTTCATAAAAGACATACTAGGACGCTTCCCAGTCCATATCTCATATGGTGTCTTTTCCACTGATTTAGATGGAACACGGTTCAGTAAGAAAATCGTTGTTTCTAGAGCGTGTCCCCAAAACGATATCGGAAGATCTGCATGACTCATCATTGATCTAACCATGTCCAACAAGGTTCGATTTCTCCTCTCGGATACACCATTCCATTGTGGAGTATACGGAGGAGTGAGTTGTGGGACTATCCCACATTCCTTTAGATAGCCATGAAACTCTTGGCTTAAGTATTCACCTCCTCGATCTGATCGAAAGATTTTGATACTTTTGCCAAGTTGGTTTTGTACTTCATTTTTGAAATCTTTGAACTTTTCAAAGGTTTCATGCTTATGCTTCATTAGGTACACATACCCATATCTACTGAGGTCATCAGTAAATGTAACGAAGTATTGAAAACCACCTCTAGCTTGTGTACTTATTGGTCCACATACATCACTATGTATTAGTCCCAATAAAATATTTACCCTTTCAACATGTCCCTTGAAAGGGGCTTTAGTCATCTTGCCCATTAAACAAGATTCGCATGTTTCATATGATTCAAAATCAAATGAATCTAATATTCCATCCTTATGAAGTTTAGATATGCGGTTCTCGTTTATGTGGCCCAAGCGACAATGCCAGAGATAAGTCGGATTACAATCATTATTTTTAATCATTTTAGTATTTATGTTATAGATAGGCATATCAAGATTTAATAAATAAAGACCATTCACCATTTGTGCACTAGCATAAAACATATCATTTAAATAAATAGAACAACAGTTGTCCTTTATTATAAATGAAAAATCATACTTGTCTAAACAAGAAATAGAAATTATGTTTTTAGTAATAGATGGCACAAAATAACAGTCTTTTAAAATCAACGATAAACCAGAAGGTAAAGCTAAACAATAATCTCCTATAGCTAATGCAGCAACTCTTGCTCCATTTCCAACTCGGAGATCAACTTCACCTTTCGCCAACGTCCTACTCCCTTTTAGATCCTGCACATTTACACAAATGTGAGATCCATATCCAGTATCTAATACCCATGATGAAGAAGTAGATAAATTGACTTCTATAACAAAAATACCTGAAGTGGAAGTCACACTTCCTTTCTTTAGATCCTCCAGATATACTTTGCAGTTTCTTTTCCAATGGCCGGTCTCACCGCAATGGAAACAGTTCCCTTCCTTCGCTATCCCTCCTTTTGGTTTCAGTGCATAAGACTTTGGCTTAGATTTAACAAAGACCTTCTTTGCTTTCTTATTGCCTTTAGCTTTGGCCTTTCCTTTGCCCTTATTCACAGTAAGAACATTTGTGGCCATAGTCTTCTTTGTATTTGCTTCATATGTTCTCAACATACCAAGCAATTGTGGTAGAGTCTTTTCCATGTCAGTCATATTGTAATTTACTACAAATTGACTGAAGCTCTCAGGCAACGATTGCAAGATCACATCGGTGGCCAACTCTTGGTCCAATGGAAAACACAGCTTGTCTAGATTCTCAATGTACCCAATCATCTTGAGCACATGAGTTCCAACTAGGCTTCCCTCTACCATCCTTGCACTGAAATAACGCCTTAGAGACGTCATACCTCTCTTGTCTTGCTTGCTGTTGGTACAATTGCTTTAAGTGTTCGATCATATCGAACGCCTCCATTTTCTCATGTTGCTTCTGAAGCTCAGAGTTCATGGTGGCAAGCATAAGGCACCCAACATCAAGTGCGTCACTTTGATGCTTCTTGTAAGCATCTTTATCAGCTCTTGTAGCTGTTAGGGGAGGTTCCTCAGCGGGCAAGGGTTCCTCTAGGACATATTGTTTCTTTTCTTGTTTGAGGACTATCCTCAAGTTCCTATGCCAGTCTAGGAAGTTTGTCCCATTTAATTTGTCCTTCTCAAGGACCGATCGCAGTGATAAAGTTCTTGTTACGTTGTTAGTTACCATGGATATCTACAATATAAATATGCAAAATAAGTTTATAATTTAATCATTTAACATGGTCTTACATTAAATGATGCTCCCACTATTTTGTTTAAAAATATCAACCCTCAAAACCTTTAGTGGGCCAAGATCCATATTTCCCCTAATCTTGAGTTAGCTTTGGCTAATCGCCCAAGACTCGGTTGTTTAGGTAGACAACACTTTGTCAATTATATCACATATAATTCTTGGATAGTTGGACGAACAACACTTTGTTCAATTCATCAAATGAATTATAATCAAACCCATGCCTCTAAGTTCCCAATCCTATTGAGATAACTTAGTTAATTCGTACCCAATTTTAAGTATAACGGATATCTCATTTATACTTTCGCGCCTTACTAAGATTGCCACGGTGCTTTGCTTTGGCAAACCCACACATGTACAATCGAAGTTTTTGACGAGTACTTTTAATTTTGGAAGGCATCTAAAACTTAATATTTTAGAGGGATTTATTGATCTCATTATTAGTTTGATAATTTAAAATATGTCCACTACATATAGTTGTATACATATCTACATATATGTGAAATACTATTATCAATCTAAAACATAAGATAAATCATGCATCAACATACATAATTAAATGTGACATGATTATAGCCCCTACTAATGATTTTCTCAAGCCAATGAGAAAATCCTAAGAGTCAACCTAAGGTAACTTCACAAGCACCTTCCTTTGGCTCCAATTTGTGAATGGCCTCCTCATCCCGGCACGATGCTCCATCTTCATTGATCACCATCAATAAAATAAACTACACTATTTACAAGATATAGAATTCCTCGATTCACATTCGAGGGGAACATAGGGGAGTGATTACATTTAGAATGAAATAGAGAAGGCACGACACGCAGGTCGTATTATAAATTACAAACATCCACAAATCCTATCTAATAGGTCAAAGGGCTATAACCACGCACCATGCTCAAACAACACATAAAGCATGCATTAACATTTAATTAATTAAATTGTAAACATTTTAAATTTAATTCTAATTAAAACTGTAAAATAGAATTTTGAAAAATTATCGTACGCTCGGGACATCACATGCCACAAACTAATTTCGACTTAGCTACGAACCACCATGGTTCGAACCAACCATGCTCCACGGTTGGACCATGGCATGGGCCTAGGGTTCGAAACCCTAGCCCATGGCCGAGCCTTGTGCTAGCGGCGGCGGCGCTAGGGTTCCAAACCCTAGCCGCCGTGCACCACTTCTTGGTCTTCATCGAGCCAAGGTCAGTTCATGCACGGTGGTGGCTCAACCATCTCGAGCCAAGGGTTCGAAAAACCCTAGCTCTCATGTGGTGAAGCCACTTATCCATGCATGCTTGAACCATTATCGAGCCAAAGAGTTCAAAACCTTAGCAAAGAGGCGACGATGGCCGAGCCCATGCACGGCTACTAGGGTTCGAAACCCTAGCCGTCATGAGCTAGCCGTCACGAGCCATTGGGTTCTAAACCCTAATCAAGTTTCGACACTTTCATGCACAATTATTAGCCACAACGACTAAGCCATCTCGAGCCAAGGGTTCGAAAACCCTAGCCCTCATGTGGTTAGCCGTGTGTCATTTGTGATAGTGATGGCCGAACACTTGTGATGTATGGTTCGATTTTTCGCCAATTTATATCAAATATAATTTTACGATGATTTTCAGAAATTCGATATTAACATATCATATATGTTCATACAGTTTTAAATATCATGCAATATTAATCTAAATATGATTAAACTATTTAACCACATAAATCCGATATGAGCATTGTACACGGCTCTGATACCGCTGTAAGTAATCATCAGAGCATACAACGCAGCGAAATAAAAAATTTGGATTACTAGACACCGGATCTATACATAGGGATTCATATCGGATAAAGGAATACGAAGGTCTCACCCTTGTAGCGTGTTTGAGCAGATTCCACGGAGCAGCACCACGTCCAACGCCTCCTCGGAGTCACTAGCAAAACTTAACAAGTTTTGCCTCAACGATATCCACACGATCAAATCGGGTGAAGGGATAGTTTAAGAACAAGTTGCTAGACAAGTTCTTAAACCAATACACGAAGCACACTCGATTCACAATCGAACGATGGCACAATACCACCAAGAACCACACGCTATGATAGAAGCCGAGAGTTCAAGTTGGTGCGGCCGAGAGCTTCTAAGATTTTAGGTTGAATGATTGAATTGGGTTAATCTCATTAATCACCATGCAATCCCATTATATATGATTTAATTAAAGGCTTTCATAAAGCCTCATGGGCTTAAGCCCATGATTTAATTTAATCCTTATGATTATTAATTAAGACTCCTCTTAATTATTTAATTCATCCCATGAATTTAATTTCCCTTCTCGATTTAATCTTTTGTGCGACCCGATAGGATCTTGTAATGTTGGCAGTGACATAAAATCTCATTTTACGTTACAAGCAAAGAGCGGTGTCTAGCAACACATCAAGGCTACCCAAATTACAAGAATGTCAATGACTCGACATAACCTTTAGAACTTGTGATAATATTAACCATGTAACTTAATCCCTTTGTCCTTTGTGTTTAGATTGAACACGAGTCATGGAATAGTCATACTCGTATATTCAATCTCTATTTCTTGATCCTCAAGTAGAACTATAATAAACGAATAAGCTCGATATCTCATATCGACTCATTCGAGCATGGCCATGCATTTTAGTTCTCACTTGATCAAGGGCCAAACACATCTCCTGTTATATAGGAGGGACAAATCCTATCTCGATCAGTCAACATCCCTCTACATAATTCGTAGTGTATCCAATAGTCGCCTTTATAGATTACCCTGTTACGGGTAACGTTTGACGATATCAAGATACATAACTCCTTATGTTGGGATCTCTGATGATCACAAGTCATAAGGATTACATACATTATTATCACTATGAGAATTGCATATGACGATCATATAACTATCCATGTTGCATTCTCATGGTGGGTCTGTCCAGTACATCGTTCTCTAACATGTACCCATGTGTTGATTTGATATCTCATATCAATGAACAATTCATCAATCAACACATACTAGTCTCTACGTATTATCATTATCCCTATTCATGATAATACTTGACTAGGGACATCTTTAAGAATAATACAATATTATTCTAAGGACATTAACATATATATTAATTCACATTGCACAGTTAAAAGAATAATATATAATAATGAATTGCCATTCAAGAAATCATAAGCATTGTATGTCAAAACAATCATATAATGATTTGTCTTAGGGCATATCCCAACACGGGGTAGCGAGCGTATTTTATTATTGTCCATTGTTGGAGGGTTAAATACAGGATTGGGATGTTTGGTCTGTATTTGAACTTAAAATGGGACTAAGTGATATTGCTCGGGGTAGCGAGCAATGTTCGGTTTACTCGTTGGATTGGGATGTTTGGTCAACGTTTGAACTTAAAAATACCATCGATTACTCGTGGGATCGGGATGTTTGGTCCACGTTTAAACTTAAAAATACCATGTTATTGTGCTCGTGGTAGCGAGCGTATTTTATTATTGTCCATTGTTGGCGGGTTAAATACAGGATCGGGATGTTTGGTCTGTATTTGAACTTAAAATGGGACTAAGTGATTATGCTTGGGGTAGCGAGCAATGTTCGGTTTACTCGTTGAATCGGGATGTTTGGTCAACGTTTGAACTTAAAAATACCATCGTTTACTCGTTGGATCGGGATGTTTGTTCAACGTTTGAACTTAAAAATACCATCGTTTACTCGTGGGATCGGGATGTTTGGTCCACGTTTAAACTTAAAAATACCATGTTATTGTGCTCGGGGTAGCGAGCGTATTTTATTATTGTCCATTGTTGGCGGGTTAAATACAGGATCGGGATGTTTGGTCTGTATTTGAACTTAAAATGGGACTAAGTGATTATGCTTGGGGTAGCGATCAATGTTCGGTTTACTCGTTGGATCGGGATGTTTGGTCAATGTTTAAACTTAAAAATACCATCGTTTACTCGTGGGATCGGGATGTTTGGTCCACGTTTAAACTTAAAAATACCATGTTATTGTGCTCGGGGTAGCGAGCTTATTTTATTATCGTTCATTGTTGGCGGGTTAAATACAGGATCGTGATGTTTGGTCTGTATTTGAACTTAAAATGGGATTAAGTGATTATGCTCGGGGTAGCGAGCAATGTTCGGTTTACTCGTTGGATCGGGATGTTTGGTCAACGTTTGAACTTAAAAATATCATTGTTTACTCGTGGGATCGGGATGTTTGGTCCTCGTTTAAGTTTAAAGATATCATGTTATTATGCTTGGGATGTTTTCCCTCAAGCCCGATCATATTTTATCTGCTCGGGATGTCTTTTCCCTGAGCTCGGTTACATTCATTATTTCGGGATATTTTCCAACCGAGCTTTATTTGCTCGTGATAACTATTAGCTTTGAAGATAGATTGAGCTTTATTTGCTTAAGCTTTTTCTTGGTGAAGAGATTAACTTGTACAAGATTGTAAAAAGACAAGAAAATCAAAATATTATTCCCAAAAGATTACAATACTTTAAAAGTTAAAACAAGAGGGGTACGTCCCTAAATCTACAGCTGGAAGAACTCATAAGGAACGGTATTCAGGGCATCATCGACATTTACAAAGTCTTTTGAAGTTCCTTCAGGAGGATAGCCAGCGGCTTTAAATTGACGAACAGACACTTCAAAGCCATAGTTAAGGAACTTGGCAGAGCGTTCGCCCAAAATATCGCCATACTCTTCAGACTTCATAAACTCTTCTTTCTTGATGAGCCAGGATTCTTCGATCTGAGCAGCCCGAGATAATTTCTCCTGATTAAGCTGTTCAGAAAGGGATTTGTTCTCTTCAGCCCGTAATGACTTCTCCTGTGAAAGTTGCTCTAAGAGGGATTTATTTTCTTCAGTCACGGACCAGTACTGCCCGGATAAAGTGGTGTTAGCTTCCTCAAGGTCGGCTAATTTCTTGTGCGCTTCTTCGAGAGCCTCCACTGTCTTATCCCGAGTAGCAATAGCAGCAGAGCATCGTTCCTCCAGTAACTTTATGGATTTCTTCATCTCTTCCCCGATGCCCTCTAGTTGTTTAAGGTGTTTCGATTCTCCCCATATGAGGATCTCATAGATTGGAAGCGAGTCATAATCTCGCCGGCCATCAGATTGGTCCGCAAGAGAATAAATAAAATTAATATACAGAAGATAAAGAGTTTATCAGATGGAAGTGGATGTAAGTTACCTGAGTGAGGGAAGTGGAGAAATCATTTATCAGGTTGCTGAAGGCCAATCCTCCGAGGTATTTACGGTCGGGAGAATTGGCACAATTGCAAATGATGGAGTGAGAAATTTTGGGGTCCGGTTTTCTCAGAATGGGGACGTTGGGGGGATAAATCCAATCGGGTATATGATATCGGGAGGTTGGCCGAGAAGAGCTAGATCCACCGGGAGCAGGTTGAGAAACAGCTCGAGTTTGAGATGGTGGACTAGCTCGGCGGGTAAGGGTGATTCGAGGAGAAGAAGTTTTCTTGGTAGGAGGAAGTTTCGAGGAAGAACCTTGGCCCTCGGGGGCCGCCCTCTTCAATGATCGAGGAATCAAGGCTTCCCCCTCAGGTATTTCAATCACCTCTTCGGGAGGAGCAGGGGTAACAGATGGGGGAGGAATTGTTCCAGTGGTCGGTTTAACAGCCTTCTCTGGTACGGTAATTTTCTTCAAGCTAGCAGCAATCTTGGCCTTCAGCATCTTGGTTTATGCAAGAAAGAAACATCATGGCAATTATTCAAACATGTCAAAACGAAGTAAGCAAACAAAGCAAGATGCTCAGTAAATACTCACCGAGGGACATTTTTAGGGAAACACCCTTAGGACTAAGCTGGAACAAATACAGCAGTCTGTCGTCAATCAGCTCCCTAAGGTTAAAACACAGATCGCCCAGCTTACGACGAACCGATAAATATGTTTCTCCCTCAAGTAGCCCCTTGATCGACTTGCCCTTCGGTAAGTTCTCTTTCCACTCCATGGGGCAATCCCAAGGTTGGAGTGGGCAAGCAAAGAAGAAGAATTTTTTCCAATTTTTTATGGAAGAGGGGTAGTTTTTCAGGAAACCCACCCCTGTCCGAGAAGAAAAGTAGAAGAGCCCGATCTCCTTTCGATTTAATTGAAAAAAACAATGAAAAAGCTCAGGAGTCGGAGAAAAACCAAAAAAGGATAAAACTATGTAGAATCCTGCCAACAATCAATAACTGTTGGGGAATAACTGACTAAGAGAGATGGCAAAATAGGAGGCAATATCTACAAAAAAAAAGGGGAATGGGAAAACGAAGTCCCCCTCGGAGTTGGTCTAGGTAGAAGGAAAAATAACCCTCGGGAGGCAAGTGAGTGCGAGATCCGGGAGGGGGAACAATAATAGATATCCCTTCGAAAATCTCCCATTTAGTTTGGATATTGGATAGTCGCCGCTGTGATTAATCCTTGATTCAAAAATCTCAAACCAAGGAATGCGGGCTTTTATCAAATCCTGCTCTGTCGCAGTCTGAAGCTCTTCTTTACAAGCATCGTAGGCTGACGACGAGCTGGAAGTCTCCTCACTATCAGAGGAAGGGGATGTTGGGGAGAGGGACTCAGGGTACCCTCTCATTGAACATGTCTATAGTTTTCAAGCAATCGTCGGAAGAAGACATACTCGATGAATGGAAAGAAAATAAGTATAAAAGAAAAGTTGGTCGGACGTCTGATGCTAGCTCGGAAGCAAATTGCAGTAAGGTAAGTTAAATCGACGAAATGAACGAGTATTTATAGGGGGGCCACTTGAACAGTTGCTGAATCGACACCGTTCAAGATAAATCCAGCGAACGGTTATAGATGTGCCTCGGGAAACGAAACGTCGCAAGATTTTTTGAAATTTTTAGGCGGGAAAATTAGGCGGTAAAAATATCCCGAGCATATCAGGATTTTACCCGAAGATAATAAACCAAGATTTCACTACTTTCATCTTGCTTTACTTTAGGGGGTGAGGTGATGTCATATGACATGTTGATTTTCTCGAGTAAAATCCATTTATGAAGATTCAAACTCTAAAATCGCCGAACAGAAGTTAGACCGAAGAGATGGTTACCAAACACAGAATACTGATCAGCATATTATCGAGCATCCCTTACCCTCTTCGGGATTTTGGTCAAAGTGTAGCGGAAGACCCGGTCATAATTAAAACTAATTAACCGGCTGGGATTGAACGTGCATTAAGGGGGTGGATTTTTCGGACACGTTTGACACCAGTCAAGCCACGATCAGAGGACATCATGTTGCTGATTTCCCGCGAGTTAGTTACTGAGGACAGCCCTATAAATACCCTTGGATAGCCTCATTGCAAGGGTTGGATTTTTCTGGGCAAAAAAGACTCTGAAGAGAGCATATTCAGGTTTGTTCGATCTGTTTGTTATTTTTCTAAAAATATTCGTACAAGTCATTGAGTGATTATTATTTGTGTCAAGAGAGTCTTGTAAATCATCAACGTTTATAGTGAAGTTTTATACTGGACTAGGTCCCGTGATTTTTCTCTCAATTTGAGGGTTTTCCACGTAAAAAATCTTGGTGTATTTATCGTTATTTTTTCATTAGCACTTTATTCTACCTTATAAAAATTGAATCACATCACTCTAATTCCTTATTATTAATAAAACTTAGTACTATTGTAAAAAAAAATTAGGATTATATTAAAATTAAGAATTATATTAGTTAAAATAATTATTTAAATAAGATAATTTTTAATTCTCTTTTAGGTTATATTGTCATTTATAAACATGCTACGATGTCAAGATGGTTGCTCTACATCCTCATTTATTGTAATATAATATAAATATAATTTTACTTCTCATAAAAAAATTTCTTACACCTAACATTTTAGTTGTTTTTTATTATTTTTAGAATATAATATCTAACTCATTTAACACGATTTATGAATAATCACTTAAAAAGCTACACTCAATGTTGAAAATGTCTTAATAGGGGTGTGAATGGAGGGGTGTGAATGGATATTTTTTAGTTATAAACTATTTAAAAGTTGATAAATGGGGGAAATTGCATTTTTTTTGTTTTAAAATCATATAGGTTTTGGGATTTGTGATTTTGATCCTATAGATGTTCACATTGCCAATGCTCTGATTAGTAAAGTTTGCCATATTTCTATAAAATTTCATATTTAATAATATATTTAACTCCACCATGGTCGGCCCCAAACCTGAGTAGAAAATGAGGGTTGCATTAGGTAGTCAGTCACTAAAACATTGGCAAAATTTTTATATATTGATCGGGATGATCCACATAACCAACTTCACTCAGTTGGATAAATGTTCGGTTGATCCATTTAATTACATATTTTATTTATGCTATGATTAGCTTAGATACTCATATATTTATACTTATTTGATCACATCGTAAATAAATATAAATTTATGTCTAGTTTTGAAGTTCTTTTTCATTATAGTTATAGATCAAATACTTGATTTTAATAAAATACATTTTGAAAGTATGGTTAAACATATGTTGTTAGCATATGATTAATATTATGTGTGTTATGATATTAAACTTTGTTAGCTTAACATTTGAATTTTGATGCTTAAAATTTATATATATATTCAAGTGAAACATATATAAATTATAATATTTTTATTATCAATAAAATAGACGAATCTTGAGTAATAAAAAAAAGACGAATCTTGATGCTGAAATTATGTCGATCATTACTTCGGGCAAAATTGTATTTTTTACTGATGTAATTATAGCAGTATTTTTGCACCACCCCTAGGTCCGTCCATGATTATAGGGATTTGACATGTTATTTTTCTTTTAGACCTATGTTAATGTTCGTTATCAAATTTAGTTTGATATCTCATAAATTTGCAAATTTAGTCATGTATCTGTGTCATATGACTATTATAATTTCATATTTCTATTATGTTGTATATGGAAGAATTTCATTCAACAATTGATTTAAAATGACTTCAATAATTAAAAATTTAAAATATAACCTTAAAATTGAAGATGGTGGATTTGAAATCATAGATTTCAAAATTAGCCAAACAATTTGAGACAATATTTGGGAAGATGTATTTGGATTTCAAATCGACAGCCCACATCCACTCCTTTCTTTCTAGATGAAAAAAAAATTTGGGTTGATTTCATTTTTTTGAGGAAAATATAATAATATATATAAACATCAACATGAAGCAAAATATACAACAATTGGTCGAGTGCCAACAATAACGAAAACAACAACCAGAAGATAAAATACAATAATAGCGAAAAAGATGTAGTTGCCTTCCAAAAATAGCGAAAAAGATGTAGTTGCCTTCCAAAAGATGTGAAAGTAATTGCAATAATGGTGTTAGGAGAAGCCACCAGATAAGAACGGACTAGAACAAACTCACGTGACCAAAACAAGCATCATGGACGGACCGAGTGGGATTGTCACATTCTCTCGAAAAGAATTTGAACTTTTCACGTATATTTTCCAAAAAGCCATGTTTCGCTCCCAAAATTATACTTTTGCTCCCCACATCCTGAATCTCGATTAATGGATTCAAAATCCATTTTGAAATTTAATGTCCATCCAAACAAATGATCTCATAAACAAGGAAATTCAAATCCATGGATTTCAAATCTCATTCCACAAATCCAAAACTCTCTATCCTAATCCAAACACAACTTGAATGTATTTGTATTAAGAATTTAAAATCCAAATCCATTAAATCATTACATCCAAATGGAGCCTTAAAGTTTTAACTTTGGTCATATATCTATGTCCCAACAAAAAAATATGGTCCTATGTAAAATATATATAGTAATTTTGGACATTTAATAATGCTTATTACAAATGGTAGTGATTTTCATGTATTTTTGTAGAGATCAAGATCATCTTGTTCCTGACTCAGGAATGACAAATTTTCATTAAAATGATAAATTATCATATAATATATTTATTAAAGAAGAACAACGAAATTATTTCAAATTCGGATCATCCTCTCGCCTTGACAAAATATAAAACATTTCATGCACCCCAAAACAAAGGATACCATCAACTATCAAGGCAAGTCCACAGATGTTTTTTTCCCACCACCAAACCACATAGCCATTTCATCACCATCACCAGATTCAAGATATTCGCTTCTATCATGAAAGATGTAAGAATTAAATCTGTCAGTTTCGTCCCCTGCAACACGTGCTGTAGTTCCGATCTTATTAGCCACTTTCCTTCTCCATAATTCTTGCTTCCGAATATCGCGGGATATGTCACTCTTACCTCCAACTATAGGGAAGTCCATAAAACCCGGTACAATATTCCCTGAGCTAAAGCTAATCTGATCTTGATCCTCATTCTTGACAAATTCGAAGTATTTACGACAACCACCGTCACTAGTTTGTTTTCCTTGTCCAAACCAAGGATGTGCTTGATGATTCTTTATTGTATTGCTCAGATGTTCAGATGCGGCATCAGCAGCATTTGATGCGATTGGTCTCTTGTGATCGCATTTCAGGCATCTCATATTTCTTCGGAAATTGATGTAATTACATCTGCGAATACACATTATTTGGAACAAGTGCATCGAAAGCATATAAAACCTTGGATCAAAATATTATTTATAAATCTGCATATGTTGAATTTAAAGTGAACAACAGGAACATTAAACTCTTACGATTCACATTCCCACTCTCCAGGATTGAGTTGCCGCTTTGGAGGCATCTCCTTGCACATCAAACACGTAGTATTTCTTGCAAAGTTCAAGAACTTGCATCTGCAGAAAGTAAAACTTCTGAGAACAAATAAAAAAAAAAAGTAGACAACCTAGTAGTTCAAATCTAGACGATATTTGAAAAATCAAAAGTAAACTAGATTCAGAAACTTCTTACTTATCGCATATCCAGTCTCCCTTCTTTAACGGAAGATGCTCCATCTCTTCTGCTATTTTTGCCAGCCTTTCTCGAGACAATCTGTTGCATTGCAAGCACTTGACATTTTGAGTGGAATTAAGGGAATCACACCTAGAAAATAGAAAATTCTATGATCAATTTTACAACACCGTAAAAATTATATGGGATTTCCGAATAATTGCTCAAAGCGTGATGACATTACTTTGGGCAAATCCAATTGCTTTGCTTTGTCGGGGCTTGAATTTGACTCCTTTCCACGCCATCTTCATTTTCTAAGGTAGGTTTAGGATCACGTTCCTCAATCCTTATTATGTCCACCATCTCTTTCAGTAATTTTCTCACAGATTCTTCAACCTTTCTATTTAAGCATTGTTTGTTCTCCACAGAATTCACTATGGGATCAAGACCGTACGTCAACAAGAGGCGCATTACATCCACGGTCCTAACACCTTCATCTTCACTCACCTTTACATATGCCCTATCACAATCTCCCCTCAAAGTGCAGAAGCTGCAGACCTACTAAAAACAAATGACATTAAAAATACTATTGATCAAAATACATATTCTGAGTCAAATGCACAACTAAAACATACATTTTCTTCATTGCTCCCCACGTAAGCTCTTAGACGCTTTGCTGAGTTGACTACTTTTCTATCTGTGCTTGGGCATCCAATCCCACCAATCACTAGAATAGCTTCCTGGGACAAGAATCTGAGAAAACAGGTCTCGTTCGTTATAAACAGCAAAGCTTAATATTTAAGGGGGTGATTATTTTTTTGTCAGTTTAGACAATACTTAAACGGATTTGTAATGTAGCATGGAACTAAACTCGCTTTGGTGATAAACTCTACGGACCAAAGTCTGTTTTGAATACAACTAGACTTTTATGGAGTATATAAAAGTCTGTATTGAATACCTCTAGACTTTTAAACTCCATAAAAGTCATTAAAAATCAATAAAGTCTATAACCAATACACCCCCCTTAATTATGCCTTGAAAAGAATATATCAATACTTTAAGAAGAGTAAGAAAGCTAATTTAAACAATGACATGCAGGACTCAGAAGGTGGTTTTCAATCTTGAATGCGCAGCCGTTGTTTTAACTAGTTCTTCTGGGAAGAAGCAAAATCTGAGTATATAATCAGCAATAAACAGCTTATACAATGCCAAATATCTTTCGCACTGTAAAAATATCAAATGAAGAAGACCTTCAATCGGGGTCGTAGGGGAAGAATTAGCACCTTATAAGTTGATGCTGATCACGAGCGAAATTCAAGCAAGCACTCCTGATCAAATTTGCCTCCTTGCTTCCCAACTCCCCATTTTTGGAAAAAGGGTTTCCAATCGCCTCAAAATACCCATTTCTCAACAATTCATTCATTAGATTAACCCATTCACTCCACGGATGTGAAATCTGGTTATTGTTTGAAACCACATACTTTTCAAGCGGAAGAGAAGCAGAACTGAATGATGATCCCGAGTATTGCGATTCTTGAGCTTCATTCTGGATCAACTGGTTTGCAGGGCTGGTAATCGGTGGTTTTGCAGAAACGTGCTTGTGGATATAGGAGATTGGTGAATAAAATTTAGGGTTTTGAAATTGGGGCTTTAGAGCTTTGATGTAGAAACGAGCATTGAACATTGGTGAAGTTCGTTTTTTTTCTGATGAGCAAGCCTACGAACACCGTATCTAGTTGTAAACAATCCGTATCATGATTATACAATAATAATAAAATAATTCCTCAAATAAATATTTAAGAATAATAAAATAAGGATGTTTATGTTATAAAATTGTAAGGACCCTAGTTCCTTAAGTGCGGATTCAATGCATGATTAGAGCTAATATAAATGATCAGAGTAAAATAATCGTGTTGAGTCTATGAGCCTTAAGAATTACATGCCAAATTGAGGACTATCAATGGATTAGTTACATTCCCAAATCAAATGAATGTTATCAATTATAGCTTTACACTACTCCTAGAGTAGATACTATACAAAATTAATCATGTCCTTCCTTTCTCAAAAGAATTCTTCACAAGCTCACCACCTCAACCCGCTTAGCCCTTCTTATCATGCCAAAAGTGTACCTACAAGGACAACCCCCAAACATGAGCAATAATATCATTCATATTCAACACAATATGAACATAAAGCGTAAATGCATAAATCATAATAAAACACTTCCTGTTTTCCCATGCATTTCAAAACGCTTCCAATTTGGTTGTCCCTGTACCATAACTCATGAGTATAATCAATAGATTATTTAATGGTCTACACATGTCATGACATAATACCAGCTCATCGATACCAAATACCAATCACCAATCCCTAGTCTGTCCATCACAATGTATTTTAATGCCCCTCGCTTATTTACATATAGGCGGCATAGAATAACCTCGCTTCAATGGACATGTGGTACTCCCACCCCTCGCCTCACATTGAGCGGCAAATATTCTTTCCTCGCCCTATATGATAACCACGCTCAAATGTGACATGCGGCGCTCCCACCCCTCGCTTCACATTTAGCGGAAACAAACCAAATAGCGGCAAGCATTAAAATCATCAAGGGATGACCACGACTCATGGGAAGTGCACCAATAACCATCATATGCATATACAATCATCATGCATAATTCAACATGTATTTGCATCCACAATGCATAATCACATATATACTCGCATCCACAATGCATAAACAATGAGTATACTAGATACATGTACCGTTGGGTGCCCGTACGTCCTCTACGTACCTTTCCAAAAGTGGAATTGATATGGCTTCAGTTCCTTGGTTGCGTTGCTACCTGGGATGGTTCTACACAATCACACAACCCCATATTAGAAGCCAAATAATAGTCGAATACCAAAAATTCGTCAAAAGAAATCATTTCTCAAAATTCCACAGTTGGCGATCATTCGCTTCGCTGAGGCGATCGATCGCCTCAATTTTTCCTTCGCGGCGATCGATCGCGCCAAACATGGCGATCGATCGCCTAACCCATGAATTGGCTACTGCCTCTCGGCGATCGGTCGCCTCATTTCAGGCGATCGATCGCCTGCCCTGCGATTTGCCTACTGCCCATAGGCGATCGGTCGCCTCTTTTCAGGCGGCCGATCGCCTCGCACAGACACGCGATTTTTCACCATTTTTGCACCAAAACTCCTTCCAATCCATACCAACACTTAAACCATCAAACCAACAACATAAATAACAACATAAACCTTCAAAATACACCTCAAAACAAACATAAATCCAACCCTCAACCAAAACCACAACAACCCAACACAAACCCATTTTAAAACCCTTCAAAACCATACCAAACTTAAATAAAACATTACAAACTCAACAATGAGGTATCCATACCTCTTGGGGACTTCAAATCTCCCAATAAACTCAACAAATCAACTTTTTGCAAGAATTTCTCTTCACCCTTAAGTTCAAAAACGAAAATGAAGAGAAAAGGAAGGGTTTGGGTGGTGGTTTGGTAAAGGTAAAGTGATTTGGTAAAGGTGGGGGTTGGGGTATAAGGGTTTGAGTTTAATTAAAATGCATTCCACAATCCCATGGTGTATAAAACACCCCAACATGATATTTTTAAAAGCATTAATCCAAAATGCACCAAAATATCAATTAAACTCATGATTTCCAATTAATTGCTAGCCATGGCAAATAAATCATGCTAATAACAATTTTCCCAACATGCCCAACATGCACCCTGAAATGCTCTCCCGGGTCACTCTATCATGTGACTAAGCATTTCAACACATTAACTAAATCCAGCACATAATTAATTAATTACCATCATAATTAATCATAGAAACACAATTAATGCCCAAATTGCAATTAATCATTTCGGGGATATCACAAAAATGCTAGTGTTGAACATAACTTAAAAGAAAATTACAAGATCACATATCTTGTTATAAAGTGTTGGACATATATATAGCACAAAACATCAAGATTTACAAGTCACTTAATGTAACTTAATATCATAAAGAGTTACAAGTGAAATTAATATCCTTAAATGGTTTAAATCGCTTCAATAAGTTATGACTTAAATGGACATTCGTATACAATGTGTTAGTTCTGGATTTTAAAGATGACAAAACAAATCAGAACGAATCGATAGAAATCAGACTGACCAGATCGATCGCTCAAAGCAGATCAAGCTGAAATAGTATATCGCAAATCAGAACGGATCGATAAACATTAGTCTGACCAGATCGAAGCTTCAGATTGATCTCAACTATTATCAGATCAGAGCAGACAAGGCTGAATAAGATTTGCTCTTCAGTCCAAATCATTAACGGCTATTTATTGAAGCATTTAATGTTGCAATCAATGCTGAAAAAGACCAAGGACTGAAGATTACCATAAAAGGTAAGAAGACAAAGAAGAGCTTACCGGACAGTCGTCGAAAGCATGAACCAGAATGGCAAGTGCCCAAAAGAATAAGATTGTAGCTTACTCAGAGTTTGAGCGGAGTCAAGAGTTGCACATAAAGGGAAATAATGTCGTTGGTACATGCAACTATAAAAGGATGCAACAGAAGAGCTCAAGACAGAGTCTGATCAAAAAACGCAAAAGAAAGCTAAACAGCACAAGCTTACAAGCTCATACATTCTCGAGCTGAAAATCTTCATAAGCACAAACATATTGTAATACTTGATCATCTTAGGATCATTGTGTGCATATACTAAATTAGTCTATCTTTTGTATTCTGTACTAAGATAGAGAAGTGAGAATCAATTGTAACTGTCAGACAGAGTGTGTCTGAACAGATCGAGAGACTATGAGTTTCAGTCTGGTAGTGAGGTAAATCCAGTTGAATCGGGTTTGTACAACAGGATTGTAGAAATCAAAGTCTTCTAGTGGAATCCTTCCTTAATTGGAAAAAGGGGAGACGTAGAAGGATTACACCACCTTCGAACTTCCAGAAACATATTCTGCCTTTTATCATTCTGCACTCGTTTTACTATTCAAGCCATCGAGCCGTTCTTACTAGCCTAAGAACAGACCGTTCCGCACTAAAATATTCAGTGGTCTGTTCTGCAGAAAAGTTGATTAAGAAACTGTTTCTTTCACTAATCCGAAAGAAATCACAAATGATTATTTTTAATAGGAGTGTTCATTCACCCCCCCTCTAAACACTCCGGACCGATCCTAGTGGTATCAGAGCAGGTGGTCTTAATCATCACAAAGACAGTTGAGCTGATGGCATCATTCAATAAAATTCCTATGTTCTCAAAAGAAGACTATGATGATTGGAGAATCAGAATGCAAGCTCATCTGGCAGCACAGGATGACGATATGTGGTTCGTCATCACTGATGGACCAATGAAGATTCTGAAAGTCAATACAACAGCCTCCATTACTGGTGGTGAGCCCCAAATGGTAGAGAATGACAGATCCCTCTGGACGAATGAAGAAAGAAAGAAAGCAAATCTAGACAACGTTGCCAAAGACATCTTGTTCAAGACGTTGGACAAAAACATGTTCAGTAAAATCAAAATGTGCTCTACTGCCAAAGAAATTTGGGAGAAGATAGCACAGCTATGTGAAGGGAACAACCAGACCAAGGAAAACAAGCTGATTGTTGCTCTTCAAAGATTTGAGAGCATAAAAATGAAGATTGGAGAAACTCTAAACGAGTTTGATGAAAGAGTTACTGGTATTATCAATGAACTAAATGGTCTGGGCAAGGAATACTCTAACAGAGAGAGTGCTCTGAAAGTAATGAGAGTGTTGCCAAAAGAATGAGATGTAAAGGCCATTGCAATGAGGGAGTCTAAAGATCTGAACAAAGTTGAACTTCATGACTTGTTCGCAGATCTTAAGGCATATGAGTTCGAACTGATCACCAGAGGTGAAGCAGAGCCATTCATCTCTCAACCAAACAAAGCACTGGCAGCCATTCCAGACCAGATCACCCCCACAATAGATTGATCTATCGAACAGATAAGTAATGATGCTATGTCACTGTTTATCAAGAAATTTGGTAAATTCATGTCTAAGAATAAAAGGAATTTTAAACCTTCTCATCACTATAAATCGAGAAAAGACGATGTTGTTAATGATCAGGCTTGCTACAATTGTCGTAAGACCGGACACTTTATTGCAGATTGCACCAGACCGAAGAAAGAAGAAAGTAAAGAGAAGAATCTTGATGACAAGAAAAAGAAGCACTACAAAGATCGTAAAAATCACCATGGGAAGTCCCAAAAGGTCCTAGTAGCAGAGGAAGGAAACAGCAAGTGGGCTCAGACTGACTCAGATTCAGAAAGCTCCGAATATTCATCCAGCGAAAGCGAGGAAGATATTAAATGTCTTATGGCGGACGAAGAAGTGAGTCAAACAGACGAGGTATTCGATCTTGACTCAAATGAATTCACACGAGAAGAGCTTATGTCCGCACTGCAAGATATGGCTAATGATTATAGAATCTTAGTTGAATCATTTGAGAAAACTAAAGCTAAAGCCAATGATCAAATAGATGAGCACATCAAACCATGCTGCTCTGAGCTAGGTGAGTGCAATAATCTACAGATCGAGCTGAACAAGCTGAAAATCTCTTACGATTAGCTCCATGAAGAAAACAAGAGAATTAGCACACAAAATGCTAAGCTTTCTCATATTTTCAAAACATGGACAAAATCAAGAGCATCACTGGAAGAATTGCAAGAGGTACAAAGAAATGTCGGTGATGTCACCGGCATAGGCTTTGCTATCAAAGACTGCACCAAAGATGAATCTGAACTGTTGCTGGTAAAGAACAAAATCAAACAAATGACATTTGTTAAATCCAGCACAGTATATGAAACTGAAGCACCTACAATTCAAACGGGAGTCTCCTTCGGGGATCAAGGTTTGAGAAGAGGAATTGGGTACGTTAACCAAGCCAAAGAAAAGGCACCAGCAAGCTTTGTGTCTATCAGACCAAATCTAAAGGTGCAAGATCTAAGGCAAGGAAGACCATCCAATTACTATAACTCAAAACCAGTTCAACGAAGATATAGATTACCTCATAAGAATCAAAGGTTTCCATATCGCACACATTATCACACACAACATCGAAACAGATCAGCTCACAGCACACCAGACACACACAAGCCATTAAAGCTGATACAGGTGTGGGTTCCCAAATGGCTAATCCGTTCTGGACCCAAGTAGGATTGGGTACCAACAATAATTATGTTTGACGACAGGTACCGAAGTATCTAATATCAGACTGGTACTTAGACAGTGGGTGTTCTCGTCACATGACTGGAAACGTCGAACTGCTGTCTGAAGTCACAGAATGTACTGGACCCAAGATCATCTTCGGGGATAACTCAAAGGGTAAGACCGTGGGCAAGGGTAAGATTGTCCATGGTAACATTACTATCAATGATGTGCTGTTAGTTGAAAATTTATGCTATAATCTGATCAGTATAAGTCAACTATGTGATAATGGTTATGCTGTAGAATTTCACAAACACACTTGCACTGTTAAATCGTCAGACGGTATGACCATGCTTATAGGAATCAGAAATGGAAATACATATAAGATTAACTGGAATTTTGCTCAACCTGATAATCCTACTTGCTTCATCGCGAATAATGATAATAAACACTGGCTATGGCATAAACGCTTGAATCATCTCAACTTTAAGACTATCTCTAGCCTGTGTAAACATGATTTAGTTGTCGGTCTGCCCAAGATCGATTTTGCTAAGGATAAGATCTGCGAAGCTTGCCAAATGGGCAAACAGATCAGATCATCCTTCAAAAACAAGAATGACAAATCCTCATCACGCTGCTTAGAACTATTACATATGGACTTGTTTAGTCATATACCAATAACAAGTTTAGGGGGAATGCGGTATACTCTTGTTATTATTGATGATTACTCACGTTTTACATGGACTATATTTTTTAGCAGTAAAGATCAGACCGGTCCGAAGTTGATCAAGTTGCTGAAACGCACTCAGAATGAGAAATCATCAAGCATAGACAGGATTCGAAGTGACAAAGGCACTGAATTCTCAAATCAGCATCTTGAATCCTTTCTAGAAGATCAAGGAATTAAGCATGAATTTTCAGCCGCTTGAACTCCTCAACAAAATGGAGTTGCAGAACGAAGGAACAGAACGCTTAAAGGGGCAGCAAGGACAATGCTTGCTGATTTTGGAATTTCGCAAAAGTTCTGGGCAGAAGCTGTAAATACTGCTTGCTACACTCAAAATCGGTCAATGATTAACAAGAAGTTGAATCTTACTCCATATGAAGTCTGAACTGGTAACAGACCGTCTATCTCTCACCTTCATGTATTTGGCTGCAAATGCTTCGTTCACAATAATGGTAAGAATAATCTTACAGCATTCGAAGCTAAGTCAGATGATGGGATATTCTTGGGATATTCATCCAATAGTAAAGCTTTTCGAGTCTTCAATAATCGCACTTTAACTGTAGAAGAATCAGTTCATGTAGTTTTTGATGAATCTTTATGTATTCAGGGTAACAAGGAATCAATTCAAAATCAGATGGAAAATATACGTCTCGAAGCTAACAGTGATGATGAGATTGTAGCTAACAGGTCAAGAGACAATCCACCGGAACCAAAAGTACCAGATAGACCGGATCAAGGCTATGAAGCTCCTTCAGATCGAGCAAATCCGGAAGTTCTAAACTCTAATGTCAAAGTAGATACTGATAATGCTGCTGCTACTCATCCTTCTGGACCAGATAATCCAGAATCAAGCTATCGATGGACAAAGAGGCATCCACCCGGTCTAGTAATTGTAAGTCCTTCTGCACCTATAAGAACCAGAGGACAAATGATGGATGAATTCAATCATGCCGCTTTCATATCTAATCTGGAACCTAAAAAGATTGATGAAGCTTTGACTGATTACAACTGGATTAAAGCCATGCAAGGAGAGCTTAATCAATTTGAACAAAATCAAGTCTGGAGTCTAACCCCCAGGCCTAGTGATCTGCCTGTTATTGGAACCAGATGGGTTTTCAGAAACAAGCTAGACCCAGATGGAGTTGTGGTTAGAAACGAGGCCAGACTGGTGGCACAAGGATTCCGACAAGAAGAAGGAATTGACTTCGATGAATCTTTTGCACCAGTCGCCAGACTTGAAGCAATCCGAATATTTCTTGCTTATGCTGCTTTTAAAGACTTCAAGGTATATCAAATGGACGTTAAGAGTGACTGGTAAGCTTCAGGAGGAAGTCTACATTGAGCAACCTCCTGGATTTCAGAACCACTCTTTTCCAGATCATGTATATCTACTGAATAAAGCAGTATATGGATTGAAACAAGCTCCAAGAGCCTGGTATGACACTCTGTCTCAATTTCTGCTGAACCATGATTTTCAGATCGGCTCAGTGGATAAAACTCTATTTAAATTTATTAAGGGGGAACATACTTTGTTAGTTCAAATTTATGTTGACGATATCATTTTTGGGTCAACTAACCCCAAATTGTGCGAGAAATTTTCTAAGTTAATGGAGGGACAGTAGTTTGAGATGAGTATGATGGGAGAACTTTCATTCTTTCTGGGTCTCCAAGTCAAACAGCTCAGCAATGACATTTTCATAAATCAAACCAAATATACCAAAGAGCTTCTCAAGAGATTCGGAATGGAAACTTGTTCAACTGCATCAACTCCAATGAGTCCTTCAATCAAGCTAGATAAAGACGAAGGGGGAACAGCAGTTGAAGTAACAATGTATCGAGGACTGATCGGATCGCTCTTGTATCTTACAGCGAGCCGGCCTGATATTATGTTCTCAGTCTGCATGTGCGCTAGATTTCAGTCTGATCCGAAGCAATCTCACTTTATTGCTGCTAAGCGCATTCTTAAATATCTCAAAGGATCTCAAAACGTTGGTCTTTGGTATTCCAAAGATTCAAATTCCAGCTTAATCGGATATTTAGACGCTGACTATGCTGGCTGTAAGATTGATCGCAAAAGCACCAGTGGAACATTTCATTTCTTAGGTGAAAGATTGATCTCTTGGTTTAGCAAGAAGCAAACATCTATTGCCACATCTACAGCTGAAGCAGAATATCTTGCCGCTGGAAGCTGTTGCGCTCAAATGCTCTGGATTCAACACCAACTCAAAGACTATGGCATTCAAGCTGTTGAATCTCCGATATTTTGTGACAACACCAGTGCAATTGCTATAACGTATAATCAAGTTTTTCACTCTCGAACAAAGCATATTGATATAAGACATCATTTTATTCGAGATCATGTTGGCAAAAAGGAAATTCGGATCGAGCATATTTCAACAGACCAGCAAGCAGCAGATATCTTCACCAAACCACTTCCTGAGGCTAAGTTTAATTATTTTCGTCAAATTCTTGGTTTAATAGACTTATCCTGATGATTTAGAGGTATCTTTCTTTTCGCTTTTAAAGATTATATGCTGGCACAGATCGATAATACAATGTTCAGAAAGACACAGACCGGTCCAAACTTTCAGAACGATCTATGTCAAATCTGATGTTATCTCATGATCTGTCTGATCAACAAATCTTTAAATAAAGTAATTATTTAAAACAGCCCGGACTGATTGCAATTTTAACCGCCTTATCTCTCTATCATCATGTCCGTTTATTTTGAATTATTTAAATATCAGTCATCGAGATAAAGACACGTGTCTCCTCTCTCCTATTTAGCGGGCTGAACATTTCACTTTCATTCACTTTTTACGAATTACTGTTGTCCGCTCTCTAACTCTCAAATATTTTCAAACTCTCTGTATTCTTCATCACACTCAAATGGCTACTGTCACTCACAATTCTCTATCTGTTGAGTTCAATGAAATCTACAGGGCTGAAGATCCTGAAATGGTCTCCATGTTCAAATCTTTGGAGTCTTCTGGATTAAGAAATTTTCTGGAATGCGGAACGGTGGTCTACGAGTCGGAGATTCGAGATTTGTTTGCCAATGCTGTGTCTCAGAAGACGTTCATCTCCACCACCGTCAAGGGCACATCATTTGACATCTCTCAGTCGACGCTGTCAAAGACCTTTGGTCTTCCCAACTGATAAGTGTGATTTTTACACTTATTTTGCTATGTTTTTGTATTGATTTTAGTATTGATTCCTGGATGATTTTACGCTTTTTGGTATATTTTTGTGTATTTCAGAAATCTAGGTCCAAAGGGATAAAAGTGAAGGAAATAAGCTAATAATGTTGAAAAAGGACCAAACCGAGCGAAGACGTGAGAAAATGGACTGAAATCTCAAAGTATGAATTTTTATAAAGCTCGCGATCGATCGGCAATAACATCGCGATCGGTCGCCAATATATAGTGAAGACTCGCGATCGATCGCGAGGGAACGAAGATCGATCGCGGATTTGTTTATTTTGACTATCACGTCCAGTAGAGATTGAAGATCGATCGCGGAAGAACGAAGATCGATCGCCGCGAAGAGTTTGTGGAAAATTAAAGACTTTCCATGTTTGGTTCAAGGGGGACTCCTTCCCAATTATGGTTGCCCTATATATCAGACCTAGGGACGAATTTTAAAGGACTTTTGCCAATTTTTACTGAGACCTAGCAGCCTCTCTTCCATCCAAAGCACCACCACAAATCATTGAAGAGCAAGAGCAACGCAAGGAACGAAAGAACGGAGCGACGCACGGAGCGACATCCTCGTTATCTTAGTATTTCTGAACTTGATTATTTTTATTTCATATTGTGATGTTAAATTTGTTTAAAGACATGTTTTTACATTATAATTTGATTATGGTTGTTGGCTCAGATAGTTGTCAAGACATAGAGGATCCCATGTTTGACCCTTGAGTTAATTAACGGTTTTGATTTAATTTCTATGATCTTTGCGCATAATTTATGTTTTTAATGGTTGTAAAAGATTAGCTACCTTTTACATGATATTGGTAATCGTAATTGAATTGACCATAGGAGATTACGATACGACGTAGTAAATTAGGCCATGGGTTTTAGGTTGAGACGGACCAAGTAAAATCAAGCACACGTGTGATAGCAATAGATTTACCAAAATCGAAGGCTAGTAGTTTTCACAAAGCGTTTTCGGTATTAATCATTCAATAAAGACACGGGAGTGATTTATTGTAGATTAATGCTAGACTTGTTAGAACCGGACCAAGGTATAACGAATGAAATAGGAAAACTCGTCACCCTAGAACATAGAACATTAAATCTTAATTAATAGGCAACTTTTGGGGGATTACATGGGTGAACCGACGTCTTGATAATTCGTTTATAAATTCTCTTCAATTATCCATCACTGCTGTTTAGGTTAATTTTTATGCTTAAGTCATTTTAGTTTAATAATTATTCCTTAATCGTAGGTTAAATATAGTAATTCTAATCAATTGTGGTAATTGCTACTAGTCCCTGTGGGTACGACACTCGTTACTCTTAAACCATTATATTAAAACTTGACACCGTGCACTTGCGGTAGAGAATCGCTACATTAAAATAACTGTGTAAAATAAAAGCGATCAAGTTTTTGGCACCGTTGCCGGGGACTAGTTTAAGTAATATCATAGGAGATTAGTTGACTATAATTTAGCCATAATTTTTTTATTTTTATTTTTATTTTTTTTACTTTTATTACGGTTTATACGATTTCACCACTATTGTTCCTTCGTTGTGTTGAATTTTGCAGGGAGTTGTCTTTGTAGTGCATGCTACGAAGTGACAGACCTATATTAGAGCCACTTGACTTAGAGATTGAGCGAACTTGTAGAAGACTTCGGAAAGAAACTAGAGCGATGGCTGAGAATAATCGAGGGAATGGTGAACAACACAATGATGAAGTGCCAATTACAAGGTCCATGATGGACTATGCACAACCATCTTTTCAAGGCACCATGTCTAGCATCACTAGACCAAGGATTCAGGCTAATAACTTCGAGATCAAGCCTGCCATAATTCAGATGATTCAACATTCTGTGCAATTTGGAGGATCGCCTACTGATGATCCTAATGCGCATATCTCCAACTTTTTGGAGATATGCGACACATTCAAGCACAACGGCGTCAGCGTCAGCGACGACGCCATCATGTTACGACTCTTTCCCTTTTCTTTAAATGATAAAGCTAAGAGTTGGTTAAATTCATTGCCTGGAGGATCGATCACTACTTGGGAGGGGATGGCTCAAGCCTTCATACCAAAATACTTTCCCCCTTCCAAGACAGCTAAGATGCGCAATGATATCAAAACATTCATGCAACATGGTCCAGAGACACTGTACGAAGCTTGGGAGCGCTTCAAGGATCTACTTCGAAGATGCCCACATCATGGCCTTCCGATTTGGCTTCAGGTACAAACATTTTACAATGGTTTATTTTCTGCTAATAGATCTATGAGTGATGCAGCAGCAGGAGGTACCATTATGAGAAAGTCACCTGAGGAAGCTTTCACACTCTTGGAAGAGATGGCATCCAACAGTTACCAGTGGCAGTCCGAAAGGAATGTGCCCAAAAGACCAATTGGGATGCATCAAGTGTATGAAGTGACATCAATACAAGCTCAATTGGAGGCTTTGAACAAGAAGATGGACAGTTTGAGCATGACAGCCATGCAAGCTCAAGTGATCACGTGCGATTTATGTGGAGGCAACCATCCAAGCACGGAATGTCAGGCAGGTAACCCTTTTATGCTATCTAATGAAGAAGCAAATTTTGTAGGAAATAGACCACCACAGGTTAACTCATACTCCAACAACTATAACCAACCGTGGAGGAATCATCCGAACTTCTCTTGGTCCAACCAAAAGAATGTCTTGAATCCACAACCTCCACCGGGTTATCCACCAAAGCCGAGTATGGAAGAGTTGCTAACTAAGTTCATGACGATGACGGAGAATAGGATGCAAAATCAAGATGCATCAATTAAGAACTTGGAAACTCAAATGGGGCAAATGGCAAATATGTTAGCGGGAAGAGTGATAGGGTTGAATATTACGCGTTTTTACGCTATGATATGTAATGGTTTTCGTTTTGATTCTTGAATTATTTTACGTTTTATGGTATATATTTCTATATTTCATGAATCAATGTTGAAATTCATAAAAGGGGAAGAAATCAAGCTAAAATGATGAAAAAATGAATAAAGTTGAAGAAAAGAGGAAAAAACCATAATCCAAGACACATGTTGCTCCTTTCTCCTCAAATTACTATATGTTCGAGCCATGTTTTGGAAATGTGGTCCATATAAAAGATGTATAACTCTCTCTTATCTTCGCGTGGACAGCTGATTCATCATATTCGGAGTTTGTATGAGAAAGTTACGGCCAAACTACGAAACTCGCCAGGGCTGAAAAAGGCGAAGAAAACTTTCTGTGAAACTCGATCGATCGAGCGAGCATTTCCGATCGATCGAGAAGGGCTGAAAAAGCCACGAAATTCTTACTGGAAGGCTGGATCGATCGGCCACTTTTCCGGATCGATCGGGACGAGGAGTTTTCATTAAAATACCTTCCTTGTAGAGTTTGTATGCAAAAGGGAAGTCCATAATTCTTTCCCCTATATATTATACACAAGATTTTCAACCCAAAAGAAGACTTTTAACCCTAGAAAAACACCTCATACAGCCTCCATCTCAGCCCCCTTTCCTTCACCATCTCACCTCACGTCCATCCCTTCTCCAACCCAACCACACGTTCTTCATCTTTCCTCCTCCATACGCCTTCCTACACACCCATTCACCATCAAAAAACCTCACGCCTCCTTCACACTCCTTCACCCCAATTCCACCTCAAGCCAATTCCTTCACTCCACCACACGTCAAAACCTCCACCAATCTTCCACTCTTCGTCCAACACTCATCACCATCATCCACCATCACCACTTCAACCTAGGAATTGGAACAAGCCAACAAGGCGATAAAAAGAGACGATCGAGAAGGAAGCAAGAGAAGGAGCAAGGATCTATGAACGAAGTCGACATCGGGAGTTTATTCTTGTCTTTTAATATTAGTTTTGATTTGCTTTGATTTATTATGAGGAACTAATTTTATTTATCGAGGCTAGGCGAATCTGTTGTTATGAACCTTCGATTTGATGATTTAATGATTGAATTCTTATAGTTCTTTGCGTATGTTTTATGTTCTTCATGCTTTTAGAGGATTGATCACCTTTGAATGATGTTAGTATCGTAATTGAGATCGAGAGATGATTTTATGATACTGAATTAATAACTCATACCATGGATTTAAGACCGAGATCGAGAGATGACGTCAAATACATGCGTGATAGCCATAGATTCTAGTAATTGAAAGCTATGAGTTTTCATGGATCTTATGCAACATTGAATTGTTAAATAAGTGAACGAGAGTTACTTACTACAATTCGGTGTTAGGTTTAATATAGCTCGAGAGAGTGTATTAGATAAATTGGGAGAACTCGTCACCTTAGAAAGATTTGAATATTCAATCGAGAATTGTAGGGAATTGCAATGGTGAGCCAAAGTCTCGATAATCTTCTCTAGTTGATTTTTCTCGTTTACTTTTATTGACTTGGTTGGATTAGTAGTTAATTTTATTAATTAGTAGTTTAATTATTCATGCAATTTCGTAGGTTAAATATAGTTAAAAGCATCTTATTTGATACTTGCTTGTTAGTCCCTGTGGGTTCGACAATCCGTATTCTTCCTATCTATACTAAAACTTGACACCGTGCACTTGCGGTACATAAATCGCTAGACTGGAAATAACTGTTTAAAATAAAAGCGATTAAAGAGCACCGGGAAGCTTACCAAGTGATACGGAAAAGAACCCCCGAGAGCAAGCCAAGGCGATCTCATTGAGGAGTGGAAAAGAATTTGGATCACAAACTGAAGATCGGGACGATGAGCATGTAGTTGAGTTGGAAGGTGAGAATGACATTCAGACACGTGAAAATGGTAAGTCTACTCCTACCACTGCACCTATCGCACCACCCAAGAAGGTACAAATCCCTCCCTGATTTCCTGGTGCATTGAAAAGGCAAAGGTAGATGCTAGTTTTGCTAAATTCTTAGAAATTTTTAAGAAATTACAAATAAATATTCCATTTGCTGATACTTTACTTCAAATGCCTAGCTACGCTAAGTTTTTGAAAGATATTATGTCAAATAATAGGAAATTGGGTGAGCATGAGACGATTAAATTAACTGAGGAGTGTTCTGTCGTTGTCCAAAACAAACTGCCTCCTAAGTTGAAAGATCCATGGAGTTTTTCTATACCTTGCACAATTGGGTCTATTTCGTTTACAAAATCTTTATGTGATTTAGGTGCGAGTATTAATCTTATGCCTTTGTCAATTTTCAGGAAGTTGGGACTTGGTGAGCCAAAACCGACCACGGTTTCTTTGCAATTGGCAAATAGGTCTGTGACATACCCACGAGGAATCATAGAGGATGTCCTAGTGAAGGTCAATAAATTCATCTTCCCGGCAGACTTCCTTGTGTTGGATATGGAAGAAGATGCTGACACGCCACTGATCTTGGGAAGACCATTCCTTGCTACTGGAAAGGCACTTATAGATGTCCAACAAGGGAAGTTGATCCTCCGTGTAGGGGAGGATCAAGTCACTTTCAACGTTTTTAAAGCTTTAAAACACCCACATGATGAGCATATGTGTTTTATTGTTGATATTATTGATGTGTTATCTGCTAATGTGTTTAAGGGAACACACAAGGATGAATTGGAAGCATGCTTGGTAGAGGACATTGAAAAGCTGGGTGAGACCGTCGAGTTGAAAGAGACTGTCGTTTATTTGAACGCCAATATTCCCCATAATAGGCGTGTGCGGAACAATTTAGGCGAGTTGGGAGAAAGGGACATGAAGCCACAAAAGCCCTCCATTGAAGAACCACCAACTCTTGAACTCAAAACCCTCCCGCCTAATCTCAAGTATGTTTATTTAGATTGTAGTGAGTCATTGCCTGTAATTGTCTCTTCATCTTTAACAGGTGTAAACGAAGACAAACTACTTAGGATTTTGAGGGAGCACAAGAAAGCATTCGGGTGGAAAGTAGCGGACATAAGAGGGATAAGCCCATCAACATGTATGCATAAGATCTTGATGGAGGATTCTTACAAACCCGTGGTTCAACCACAACGCAGGTTAAACCCAAAGATGCAAGAAGTGGTGAAGGCTGAGGTCATCAAACTGCTGGATGCAGTACTGACAAGGTGTGAAGAGACGAATTTGATACTAAATTGGGAGAAATGCCACTTCATGGTACAAGAGGGAATAGTCTTGGGACACAAAATATCCCACAAGGGTATGGAGGTGGACCGACCAAAGATCCAGGTGATACAGGAACTACCTCCACCAGTATCAGTGAAGGGGGTTCAAAGCTTCCTAGGCCATGCAGGCTTTTATAGGAGATTTATTAAAGATTTTTCAAAAATTTCGAAACCACTCTCTCATTTACTGACTAAAGATGCACCTTTTGATTTTAATCCTGATTGTATGCAGGCATTCGAGACATTAAAGGAGAAGTTAATAACAGCACCTGTGTTGGTAGCACCGGATTGGGATATGCCATTTGAGTTGATGTGTGATGCTAGTGACACAGCTGTCGGAGCAGTATTGGGACAAAGACGGATAAGGTATTTCATACTATTTACTATGCTAGTAGAACTTTAAATGAGGCACAACAAAACTATGCCACCACTGAGAAAGAACTGCTAACATTAGTATTTGCGTTTGATAAATTTCACTCTTATCTCTGTCTATCAAAAGTAATTGTGTACACTGATCACTCGGCACTTAAATATCTTCTTGCTAAAAAAGATGCAAAACCACGTTTAATCCGATGGATTCTCTTATTGCAAGAATTTGATTTAGAAATTAAAGATAAGAGGGGTGTTGAGAATGTAGTAGCGGATCATTTATCTAGGATTGATAATATGATGGAGAAACATGATAATGAACTGGAAGAAATCAATGAAAAATTTCCTGATGAACAGCTTTTCCAAGTTCTTGCACTACCATGGTATGCCGATTTTGCAAATTATCTGGTTAGTGGTATCCTCCCACAAATGACCTTCTATCAGAAGAAGAAATTCTTATCTGATGTTAAACACTACATGTGGGAGGATCCATTGTTGTTTAAAGTTTGTGCAGACAACATGATCAGGAGATGTGTACCGGAGGAGGAGATGGCATCTATTATGAGCCACTGTCATGACCGAGAGGTAGGAGGCCACATGGGTCCAACAAAAACTGCTGCCAAGGTACTTGAATCGGGTTTTTACTGGCCTACCTTGTTTAAAGATGCATACAGGTATGTATCCACTTGTGATAAATGCCAAAGAACGGGCAACATTTCTAGGAGACATGAAATGCCTTTAAATAATATGCTTGAATGCGATTTATTTGATGTTTGGGGAATAGATTTTATGGGGCCATTTCCAGTTTCATTTTCTAATTATTACATACTTGTCGCTGTGGACTACGCTTCAAAATGGGTTGAGGCTGAAGCTTCACGCACTAATGATGCTAGAGTAGTGGTAAAATGTTTGAAAAAGAACATTTTTACTCGATTTGGCACTCCTCGAGCAATCATTAGTGACGGTGGGTCACACTTTTGCAATAAACTGTTTGAAAAACTTTTGAGCAAATATGGTGTCACCCACAAGGTTGCAAGACCTTACCACCCACAAACATGTGGACAAGTAGAGGTTTCTAATAGAGAAGTGAAACGGATTTTGGAGAAATCGGTCAATATAGGACGGTATTTAAAACACCTATTGGTACATCACCATATAGGTTAGTTTTTGGAAAAGCATGTCATCTTCCTGTCGAGCTAGAACACAAGGCATTTTGGGCAATAAAAAATCTGAATTTTGATTTAACTGTTGCAGGTGAAAAACGACTCCTACACTTAAATGAAATGGATGAGTTTAGAAACCAAGCTTATGAGAATGCCAATATCTATAAAGATAGAACAAAAAAATGGCATGATGCTAAGCTTAGCCAGCGTGATTTCAAGGAAGAGGATTTGGTCCTACTTTTTAACTCCAGATTGAGACTCTTTCCAGGTAAGTTGAAGTCTCTCGATGGCAAGGACCATTCAATATCACAAGGGTATTTCCATCCGGAGCGATCGAGATCAACGATCCAACAAAAGGCACATTCACAGTCAATGGACAGCGGCTGAAGCACTATCATGGACATGATTTCAGTTCGCCTACTGTTGTCCATTTTGACTCTTAAATTGATGTTGGTAATAAGTCCAGCTTGGGACTATAAATTAAGAACACTTTTTATTTTCTCCCTTTTCCTTGTTTTTATTTATTTTTTTTAGAATTTGTTTGGTTTGAATTTTTGTTTCAAGGATTGACTTCAGTGTGTCAATTTTGCAGAGTGGGTGGAGAAGAGCGAATCCCGAGAGCAAAAATGTTGATCTAAAAAAAAAAACAAAACAAAAAAATATTTCGGGCAGTGTGTTTTGGCGATCGATCGACATACCATCGCGATCGATCGCCAAGTCCCGAAAAAAAAAAAATAATCTTAAATTGGCGATCGATCGGTAAGAACACGCGATCGATCGCCACATTCCAGAACTCTCGCGATCGATCGGCAAATATTCGCGATCGATCGCGAGGTACCAAATTTCATTTTTTTAATATCAGAATCAACATTTTTCACACATTACACACACTCAAACTCGAAACCCTCCCCCAAATTCCCCAATTTTCCTCAAATCTTTCCCAACCCATCTTCAATCCTTCATTTTCTTCAAGATTTTCGAAACATATCTTCAATTCTAACATCAAGCCTCAATCTTTCACAGGAATTAGCAAGGGAAAAGGAATTTTTGAGCATCCTCCACTCCAATTTGAAGCTATGGAAAGCTAAGGACTATCACTAACAAATTTTCGAAATTTATTGAGGTATTTTAGCTTTGCTATACATGGTCCATGAATTGATTGACAATTAAGTGTTGGGGTGTCAAATTCTTAATATTTTGAATTGTAAGTTGGTGAAGTTGGAATTGTATGATATTATTAAGTTTGGGGGAGAATTGAAGAGCTCCTTGTGGATTATTGTGTGGTTGGGTTAGTAACCTAACTTGGATTGGTGGTTGGAGGATTTGTGCTTGCTTTATTTATTGTATTGGTTGGTAGTGGTGTTGGTAACTTTGATTCTAGGGATGGCACCGAAGCGCAAGCAAAAGCAGGCAGTTCCCGCTCCTGAGGAGTTTGACTCCTCCAAGTTCATAAGTATTGAAGCTGCAAAGTTTTATGCGGTATACCGGAAGAAAAATTTGATACGGGAACGGGGAATGGACACGAGCAAGCTCGGCTGTGCTGTGATCCAAGAGGCACTCCGGCGAGAGTGGTACACTTTTGTTGGCCAACCACGAGATGCGGTGGTTTCTTTAATCCGTGAGTTCTACTCCAACCTCCGGGCACAGCACCAAATTGAAGCCAACGTTGCCTCTGTACGGCAACAACCAGTTCTCTTTGATTCACAGGCTATCAATGCGCTATATAACATGCCCAACATCCCGGAGGATGACTATACCATATATTGCCGGAATCACGTTGACTTGGATGCGATTTTGTCAACCATATGTGTAGAGGGAACACAGTGGCGACTGAACGCCGACGGAAAGCCACAGCTTGTACTGATATCAGATCTGAAGGAGGAGCCCAAGGCTTGGTTTTCATTTATAGTAGCTCGGGTCATACCATCGACTCACAAATCGGAAGTCACAAAGGACCGAGCTATACTGGTATATGCCATAGTTACCGGACTTACGATCGATCTCGGACGTCTTGTCCAGACCGCCATCCGGAACTACATTCGCGGCCCTCCCCCTTCTGGTATGCCATGCCCCTCCACTATCACCTCGTTGTGAAAGTATGCGGATGTTGCCTGGGACTCCGCAAAAGAGGCAATTCCACCGAAGGCATTGCTCGTGGTCGATCATCCTGCACCAGCCATAGTCAGACGGATGGCACAACCACGATCCAGCAGCAGCCACCTTCCTGGACCATCATCATCTGCTGCTCCAGTGCCTACTTCAATTACGATGGAATCCCTCCATCATGAGTTGCAGGAGATACGACATGAACTCCGATGGGGCCACCAGCAATTATATCAGCAAAACATGGAGTTCATGCAGTATCAAGCTGCATGGAACTCTGCTTTGGCACAGGGTTTCCCGGACATTCCATTCCCACCACATCCTACAGTCCAGCCATACCAGTCATACCAGCCACACCAGCCACAGGAACTATATTACCCAGACCCACCACCGGAGCAGGACGATGAGGACGACGATCACTGACGATCGTCGTTGAGGTATGTGTTTTGCTACTGCACTTATTGTTTTCTGTACATTGAGGGCAATGCACATACTAAGTTTGGGGGGGTCTTTACTGAGTGATGTTGTTCTCTTGCTACTACTTTTATTGCATGATATTTTAGCGAGTGGTATGAAGTCGGTCTTGAGCATATTAAAGTTATTTGTTTGTGATAATTGAGTTATTCATTAAGAAATACATGAATGAAACTTGCAACTGTAATACATGATGAAAATAATCTCCATCTCAATTAGAGTCTTGAAAAATTTTGACTTGTTGGTGAATATCTTGGGTTGAGTTAATATGTCAAAATTGAGGAACATTTTGATGCACGCCTGAGTCATGATTGAGTGGAATTTATATTAGGAAAGTGAAAAATTCTGTTAACTATGATTTGTCTTGAGCATCATAGAGCACTCTAGAATCTATTTGAAGGCACTTTGAGGCGAAATTTTATAATTATGAACTTGACTTGGATATGATTTAGGCGATCCTTGGAACGTTTGAGCCTTTCAAGCATACCTTGTATATATATACCACTAGTGTCTCTCTTTGAGCTTAAATGAATAAGAATGGAAATTAGCCCCCATTCAACATTTTTTTTTTGCAAACCCATTATACCCACCTTTATGAGCCTAAATGAAAAAAAAATAAAAAATTTCCTTACCTAAAGGGAGTATAATGGTTCTCATTAGATGCACTTTAATTGCTACATTTAGATGAGCTTATTATTGAAAAAAAAAAATGATGAATGAGAAAAGAAAAAAGATAGATAAAAAGCCTTGAGAAAAAGTGACTAAATAAGACCCAAAGTGGCCAAGGCTAAAAAGAAAAAAAAAAGAAGAGAAGCTCAATGTTGTGCTGCAAATGTGAACTGTAAATACTTATACTCTCTTCTTTGCACTATCCTATCTTTTCTTTGAAGCCAAACACCAAAGGCCTGACATTATAAGCTTCAAAAGACCTTATGGTCCAAGTTTAGGGAATAATTACATTAGTGGAGAAGTGCTTGAAAAGTAGACTTATGGAGTGCTTGATAGTAATCTTGCCTTTGAGTTTACTAGCAGAATTTGATCTTAAAAATATATATGAAACTCAAGATTGACAATAGCACACACACACGTTCCAATTTTGCGAGGTATTGCTTGGCATAGGAGAAAACACTTCTTGTTGATTTTTGGATTGACTCTTGTTGTTGTGTTAGTGAGATTTCTGAGCTGTTACATCTGAGTTGTTAAGTTAATTCTGTTAAAGTATTGATGATAAACTCTACATTTTGATTTCATTGCTTGCTCGAGGACGATCAAGTCTAAGTTTGGGGGAGTTGATAAGTGTGATTTTTACACTTATTTTGCTATGTTTTTGTATTGATTTTCGTATTGATCCTGGATGATTTTACGCTTTTTGGTATATTTTTGTGTATTTCAGGAATATAGGTCCAATGGGATAAAAGTGAAGGAAATAAGCTAATAATGTTGAAAAAGGACCAAACCGAGCGAAGACGTGAGAAAATTGACTGAAATCTCGAAGTATGAATTTTATACAGCTCGCGATCGATCGGCAATAACATCGCGATCGATCTCCGAGCAGTAAAAAAGTGATGTTGAACAGAATACATTGGCGATCGATCGGCAAGAACATCGCGATCGATCGCCAATATACAGTGAAGACTCGCGATCGATCGCGAGGGAATGAAGATCGATCGCGGATTTGTTTATTTTGACTATCACGTCCAGTAGAGATTGAAGATCGATCGTGGAAGAACGAAGATCGATCGCCGCGAAGAGTTTGTGGAAAATTAAAGACTTTCCATGTTTGGTTCAAGGGGGACTCCTTCCCAATTATGGTTGCCCTATATATCAGACCTAGGGACGAATTTTAAAGGACTTTTGCCAATTTTTACTGAGACCTAGCAGCCTCTCTTCCATCCAAAGCACCACCACAAATCATTGAAGAGCAAGAGCAACGCAAGGAACGAAAGAATGGAGCGACGCACGGAGCGACATCCTCGTTATCTTAGTATTTCTGAACTTGATTATTTTTATTTCATATTGTGATGTTAAATTTGTTTAAAGACATGTTTTTACATTATAATTTGATTATGGTTGTTGGCTAAGATATTTGTCAAGACATAGGGGATCCCATGTTTGAACCCTTGAGTTAATTAACGGTTTTGATTTAATTTCTATGATCTTTGCGCATAATTTATGTTTTTAATGGTTGTAAAAGATTAGCTACCTTTTACATGATATTGGTAATCGTAATTGAATTGACCATAGGAGATTACGATACGACGTAGTAAATTAGGCCGTGGGTTTTAGGTTGAGACGGACCAAGTAAAATCAAGCACACGTGTGATAGCAATAGATTTACCAAAATCGAAGGCTAGTAGTTTTCACAAAGGGTTTTTCGGTATTAATCATTCAATAAAGACACGGGAGTGATTTATTGTAGATTAATGCTAGACTTGTTATAACCGGACCAAGGTATAACGAATGAAATAGGAAAACTCGTCACCCTAGAACATAGAACATTAAATCTTAATTAATAGGCAACTTTTGGGGGATTACATGGGTGAACCGACGTCTTGATAATTCGTTTATAAATTCTCTTCAATTATCCATCACTGCTGTTTAGGTTAATTTTTGTGCTTACGTCATTTTAGTTTAATAATTACTCCTTAATCGTAGGTTAAATATAGTAATTCTAATCAATCGTGGTAATTGCTACTAGTCCCTGTGGGTACGACACTCGTTACTCTTAAACCATTATATTAAAACTTGACATCGTGCACTTGCGGTAGAGAATCGCTACATTGAAATAACTGTTTAAAATAAAAGCGATCACCAACACCGGACTGACTGAGTTTGGCCATATTCCTCAAGCCACTATCACCGATCTTCGGGGGAAGGTATCCATATTCGGCCATCGACTGCAACCATCATTCAAGAAGAAGGAAATGTTCTTTCATTTCAAAGTTTTATGCGAGATTGTTGGCAAGCCACTTTGGGGCAAAGCCGGAAGCTATGACGCTGTTACTGCCGAGAAATTCCGGGCCATGGTTGTTATTCACTCGGGACAGAAGATGAATTGGTCTGCAATATTGTTTGGAGTCTTGCTTGAAACGGTTATCGCCTCCAAACAGGCTGTGTACTTTACAGTTCCCCTCAGCAAGCTTTTGGAGACTTTGAATATCGAGCTGGGGAAGCCGTCTGCTTTGAGTCCCTTCAAAATTCTCAACCCCGAGGGATTGGCACTACTGAAGTCTAAAGGTGCTCCACCCACTTCTTCCGATCTGGTGGCTGTTAAGATCGAGCAAGGAGAAGAACAGGCTGCTGCTCGAAAGACTCGAGTCAAGCGTAAATTGACTATTCAGACTGACTCCGAGGAAACTCAGTCTACTCCTTCATATCCAGCCAAGCCCCCTCCTAAGAAGCCAAGAACCCAGATCACCAAGCCAATCAAAAACCTTACCTCTTAAAACCTTACCCATATTGTCTCCCACCAAAACCACCCCTGCACCCCAAACTACAACCCAACCTTCATTAGCTCCAACCTCTGTACCCAAAGTAACCATCAGAGTCCTTTCTGCTATTCCTGTGGTCAAAGGCATTGTTATCACTGAATTGGGAGACTACACCCAATCGGGGATCAATACCTCATCTCCCACCGGAAAAGGCAAGGAAATCCTCGCTGAACCCCTCTCTTCTAAACCCAAGTCAGCCGCTCAAACAGCCATCGACATCGCCATGGAAGATGTTGAAGAAAAGGTGAAGGAGCTCACTGTAGTATTTGATGAATATGTTGAGTACAGAACGATCAACCACATTGATATGTTCTTCAGAAAGCTGAGAAGACTACAAAAGATGGAACAAGAAGTCCTTAAGGGGACAGAGACTATCGACGTTAGAATTGATGTGCATCGCAAAGATCTGTTCCAGGCCAACCAAGATTCAGACTGGCAAATCTGCTCATTGCAGCTAAGAAGGCGAATTTTGATCCGAGCAAGCCGACTGCCAAAGATGATGGTGCCGTCATTGCTCAGCTGAAAATGGATGTTCATGCTCTTCATTTGGCTGTTCGTTTTCAACGACAGAAGCTTAACATATCCACTCTAGTTCCCAGCCCGGATCACCCATCTGCGAGCAAGAATTTGGCTGAACCTTTCATTGAGCAAATTCCTTATGAGTCAGCGGAGCAGACAGTGAAGCAGACAGCAGAGCAGCCATTGACTAATGCTACGTCTGCAGCTGAAACTGAAGCAATGGATGTATTGTTGGACTCTCCAACAACTTCCATCCCTATTGCACCCTCAGTCTCCCAAATTCAGCACAGTCCAACCGCCGCACATACAACAGTCATCTCCCTAGACTTTGTCGATCCGGATCTGGTGGTGTCCACTGTTGTTGCCGCATTACAGGTTGATGAGCCTACCAGACCTATCACTCCTCCGGATCAGTCTGCTAAAGATATGGCGTTTTTAGAAGAATTCTCTTCGGACTTGGTTACTTTGATCCGATCCGAAATCCGCCAATCTGCCGTTTCCACAATCGTACCAGTTGAATCAGCAGTTGATCCACCTGAGTCATCTTCTGATCAATCTTCCGACCACTTATCTGTCGATGTCCCATCTCGGGCCAAGTCCCTTCAACACCTCTCTGATAACTGTCTATCTCTCTCCCAACGAGTTATAGAAGTTCATCAAAGTCAGAGGACTATAGTCTTGGATTTTGAGTCTTTCAAAGAGAAGATGATAGCCAGTATTATCAGCATTCAGCACGGACTGAATGATCTTCTCTCAGCAAGCTACATATAAAAACAGTCTGAGAAAAGAACAGATCGAGCTGGCCACTGAAGTTCGAGCATCCGTCGCAAAATCCCTTCTTGCTCAAGACACTCGTCTTGATGCTATCAGCGCTCAGCTCGCCCAGATTGTAGACTTTCTTCAAGAGATTGCTGCTGACAAAAAGGGGGAAAAGAGTAAAGACTTCAAGCCACATCAGTCTTCAGCAAGAAAGTAGAAGTCTATATAAGTCAGACTTGTCTGTATTTGTATATCAGATTTTTTGTTCAATAAATAAAAACCATAGTTCTTAGTTATGTCCTTGTTCATTTATTTTGAACTAAATGGCTTAATCAATCCGAACTTCAACTCAACTGTGTTCACTTATTTTTGAACAAGAAGAAGTAATTGATACGCAAGTATACGCTTCAGAGTTCTTAAAAGACTGAATAAAGAGATATAGAAGCTAGGTTTTGTCATCATCTGTGGGGTCCTCGTTACTTAATCCATTATGTATCATGTTACCATACATATGTGAGTCTGAATTAAGTAATAACATGCACTGATTAAGAGTATCTTACTAGTTAAGTTGTTACAGGGTTTATAAAAACCTCTCAACTACACATCATATGTACAAACAACAACCTACTACAAGATAACTCATAGGCAGTGGTTCAGTTCGCAGCGGAAAATGACTCACATCCCGTCCTCCCACGTCTATGAGTCCCTACAGAAACATTCACACAACGTGAGTATAGAGAATAAATATTTCAGTGCGATATCAAAACACAATAACAATATCAATGATAAAGCACAATAAATCATCTAATGTGAATGTTCTGTATCATGCATCAACAAATGCACCATGTCATGACATGTCTCAAAAATTTCCCTATTATCACGAGACCAATATGATATGCCTATTCAGCTCAATATGTCAGTGGAACCACCTCACATCTTCATATTAGCAGCACATATCATAGTACCGTCCTCAAATGATAATAGCCAGAGCATATACCCAAAAACCGGCGTATATCTCTATATAGCATAACCGAGCATATACCCAAACCAGGCGTATATCTCTATGTAACATAACCGAGCATATACCCAATACCAGGCGTATATCTCAAATACATAACCGAGCATATACCCAAACCAGGCGTATATCTCACATACATATGATATCCATGAATGTACAGGCATATGATACTACCAATCATATGATACTAACATAACACAATTCATATGATATCAATCTTATAACATCATCACACAATATCTATACTCCGTACGTCAACATGTACTTGTACTGCGACACAAACGAGATAAATTAGGCGTCACTGGCTAAGTGCCTCGTTGTCCCGTCCCCTGAGATGATGCTACAACAATGCCAACAATATATCATGTTATCATAGGCATTAAAATCGAATTCTACAAAAATATAACATTTTTCAACATTCTGCCATCACCGATCGATCGCTCCGGATTCTCAATCGATCGCCGAACTGTTCACTACCGATCGATCGAACAAAATCACCGATCGATCGCCACATGTACCGATCGATCGCCTCAAAATCACTGATCGATCGCCTCATGCTCAAACCGCCTTAAAACTTTACTGTTCGCGGCGATCGATCGAGACCACATTGCCGATCGATCTGCACGATCAGAAAAATCGAGACAATGGCGATTTTGAGCTTATCTTCATGGTACTTCTTCTCCTACCCAGAATTTCACATGTAACCATGATTCATGCACTCCCTAGTATCATATAAACATGTTCCTAACATCCTAGAATCCAATTCTTGGCAAAGAAACAAGTTATGATTCTAAGCATAAATAATTGATATTCCCCTTCACATAATTCAACACCAATTACATAATTCAAGTGTAAAACCATGAAATCCTTACCAAGATATTAAGAAATCACTTCACACAACTTCCTAGCTCAATTCACATTTGAATTCAAGCTCAAACTATCAAGAACTTGAAAGAGATGGAGAGGAGCTTGTGTAGGATTTTAGTAGGTGTGTTTAGGTGAAGTATGTGATTTCACTTGGTATCCCTTAATAAAAAGTACTTCACTTAATCATCATGCTAAGTCACTTTGATACATGGTCATTAGCTCCCTAAATCACTTGAAGTTAATGACATGTGAAATAACATGTACATGAAATGAAATTCAAATTCAAATGCAACTCCAATTTCAATGAAATTCACATGCATAATCAAAGGCCTACTAGTTCATGTTACTTGATATGTTACTCTTCAAATATTATACACCACCATGTTTCATTCTTTACCATATATCATTCCATACATGTACTTGGTTCCACCCGAACCCCCATTATCATACTGCCAAGTGATATAAATACACCAGAATCATATCACACGTGTATAAAACAAATCGAGGCATTACAATTCTCCCCCACTCAATGAATTTCGTCCTCGAAATTGCATAGACAAACATAATACATGTATATGAGATATACAACATAAGATAAATAGCATATCAACATACCAGAAAACAAATCCGGATACCGTTGCATCATATGCTGCTCCGTCTCCCATGTTGCCTCTTCGACACCCCGTTTGTCCCACTGTACCTACCATAGGAATCACTTTATTCCGCAACCTGCGTTCAGCTCGATCCAAGATCCTAACCGGTCGTTCCTCATACGACACATCTGTATCCAACTGTACATCAGGTAACTGTAATACATGACTCGGATCTGGTTCATACTTCCTCAACAGTGAAATATGAAAGACATCATGAATACTACTCAAGGCCGGTGGTAGTGCCAATCGTTATGCCAACGTACCAATACGTTGCAATACCTCATACGGACCAACATACCGTGGAGATAATTTTCCATGCTTACCAAACCGTACTACACCTTTAAAAGGTGAAATTTTTAAGAATATGTAAGTAATCCTTAGAGCAAACAACGCAGCGGAATAAAAAATTTGGATTACTAGAACAATGGATCTATATAGGGATTCATATCGGATAAAGGAATACAAAAGTCTCACCCTTGTAGCGTGTTTGAGCAGATTCCACGGTGCACTACGTCCAACGATCCCGAGTCACGAGCAACACCTCCAAGGTCTTGCATCAACGGTATCCACACGATTAAACGAATAAGGGACGTTCAAGAACAAGTTGCTAGACTTATTCTTGAACCAAAACCAAACTCTCGGTTCAAAACCGATTAACGGCAACCTAACTCCACCAAGAAGCAACGACGGCGGCCGTGAGGTAGAAGGCGGCGGCCGTGAGCTTCAAGGAATAGGCGGCCGAGAGCTTTTGGGTTTAAGGTGGCTAGGTTATTTTGATATCAAGGTATGATATGAAAAGTATGATTAACAATTAATCAAAACCATGTATTTATATTATAAGGCTTTTAACTAAGGTTCAAGACTTTCTTAAAGTCTTATGGGCCCAAACCCATGATTTAATTAAAACCTTTTAATCACTTAATTAAGACTCTTCTTAATTAATTAATTCATCCAATGAATTTAATTTCCCTTATCGATTTAATCTTTTGTGCGACCCGATAGGATCTTGTAATGTTGGCAGTGACATAAAATCTTATTTTACGTTACAAGCTAAGAGCGGTGTCTAGCAACACATCGAGGCTACCCAAATTACAAGAATGTCAATGACTCGACATAACCTTTAGACTTTGTGATAATTTTAACCATGTAACTTAATCCCTTTGTCCTTTGTGTTTAGATTGAACACGAGTCATGGAATAGTCATACTCGTATATTCAATATCTATTTCTTGATCCCCAACTAGAACTAGAATAAACGAATAAGCTCGATATCTCATATCGACTCATTCGAGCATGGCCATGCATTTTAGTTCTCACTTGATCAAGGGCCAAGCACATCTCCTGTTATATAGGAGGGACAAATCCTATCTCGATCAGTCAACATCCCTCTACATAATTCGTAGTGTATTCAATAGTCGCCTTTATAGTTTACCCTGTTACGGGTAACGTTTGACAATATCAAGATACATAACTCCTTATGTTGGGATCTCTGATGATCACAAGTCGTAAGGATTACATACATTATTATCACTATGAGAATTGCATATGACAATCATATAACTATCCATGTTGCATTCTCATGGTGGGTCTGTCCAGTACATCGTTCTCTAACATGTACCCATGTGTTGATTTGATATCGCATATCAATGAACAGTTCATCAATACTAGTCTCTACGTTTTATCATTATCCCTATTCATGATAATACTTGACTAGGGACATCTTTAAGGATAATACAATATTATTCTAAGGACATTAACATATATATTAATTCACATTGCACAGTTAAAAGAATAATATATAATAATGAATTGCCATTCAAGAAATCATAAACATTGTATGTCAAAACAATCATCTAATGATTTGTCTTAGGGCATATCCCAACAAATCTCCCACTTGCACTAAGACCACTCAGACATATACCTAATGCCTAGAGATCTAGTATGACGATCATGCTTCTGCTGTGACAGTGGCTTCGTCAATGGGTCAGATACATTATCATCTGTTGGTACTTTGCATATTTTAACATCTCCCCTTTCAACGATTTCTCGAATGAAATGGAAACGCCTAAGTATGTGCTTGGATCTTTGGTGAGATCTTGGTTCCTTAGCCAATGCGATCGCTCCATTGTTGTCACAATAGAGTTCTATCGGATCTTTAATGCTAGGCACCACTCCAAGTTCAGAAATGAACTTCCTCATCCAAACCGCTTCCTTTGCTGCATCCGAGGCAGCAATATACTCAGCTTCCGTTGTAGAATCGGCTACTGTTTCTTGCTTTGAACTCTTCCAGCTCACAGCACCTCCATTTAGGCAATACACATATCCAGATTGCGATCGAAAATCATCTTTGTCAGTTTGGAAGCTTGCATCAGTGTAACCCATTACATTGAGCTCTTCCTTACCTCCATAAATCAAGAATGTATCCTTAGTTCTTCTCAAGTACTTCAGGATATTCTTGACAGCAATCCAGCGACCTTCACATGGATCAGCTTGATATCTGCTCGTCATGCTCAAAGCATACGATACATCGGGATGAGTACATATCATGGCATCCATGATAGATCCAATAGCTAACGCATATGGAATCTTAATCATGCGTTGTCTCTCATCTGGTGTTGAAGGACACTGTTCCTTCGAGAGATAAATGCCATGCGTCATAGGCACGAATCCTTTCTTTGATTCTTGCATGCTAAACCTTTTAAGCACTTTGTCTATGTATGTACTTTGACTTAGGCCAAGAAGCCTTCTCGATCTATCTCTATAGATCTTGATTCATAATACATAGGTGGCTTCTCCTAAGTCTTTCATCGAAAAGCAGTTCCCTAGCCAAATCTTTACAGATTGTAAGGCAGGGATATCATTCCCAATGAGAAGTATGTCATCTACATAAAACACTAGGAAAATGATTACGCTCCCACTGACCTTCTTGTAGACACAAGGTTCATCTTCGTTTTTGATAAAACCAAACTCTTTGATTGCATCATCAAATCGAAGATTCCAACTTCGAGAAGCTTGCTTCAATCCATAAATGGATCGTTGTAGCTTGCATATCTTTCCAGCATCCTTTGGATCGACAAAACCCTCGGGTTGTGTCATGTACACATCCTCGAGCAGATTTCCTTTAAGGAAAGCTGTTTTGACATCCATCTGCCAGATTTCATAATCATGAAATGCAGCTATTACAAGTAAGATCCTTATGGATTTAACCATGGCCACTGGTGAAAAGGTTTCATCATAGTCAATACCATGAATTTGTTTGAATCCTTTTGCAACCAGCCGACCTTTATAGGTTTGTACGTTACCATCCATATCAGTCTTTTTCTTGAAAATCCATTTGCACCCTATGGGTCGTACCCCTTCAGGTGGATCAACCAAAGTCCATACTTGGTTTGCATACATGGATTCCATCTCAGATTTCATGGCCTCTTGCCATTTCTCAGAATCAGTGCCCATTATAGCTTGTTGATAAGATGACGGCTCATCCTCATCAATAAGTAGTAAGTCACCTTGTTGAGTCACAAGAAATCCATATCGCTGTGGCTCCCGGTGTTCTCTTACAGACCTACGCTGGGCTTGTGTCTCTTGAGCAGGTACTTCTTCCACAACAGCTTGCGGTGCCTGCTCTGTTTCCATCTCAATCTCAGATTCAGTGTTTTCTTGTGGTTGAACTTCACTAAGTTCTATTTTTCTCCCACTGGTTTTTCTAGAAATAAATTCTCTTTCAAGAAATACACCAGTCCGAGCAACAACTACTTTGTTCTCGGTGGGATAATAGAAATAGTATCCTTTCGTTTCCTTAGGATACCTCACAAATAAACACTTATCAGATTTGGGTCCAAGTTTGTTAGTGGCGTGACGTCTAACGAAAGCCTCAAAACCCCAAATCTTCATAAAAGACATACTAGGACGCTTCCCAATCCATATCTCATATGGTGTCTTTTCCACTGATTTAGATGGAACACGGTTCAGTAAGAAAATTGTTGTTTCTAGAGCGTGTCCCCAAAACGATATCGGAAGATCTGCATGACTCATCATTGATCTAACCATGTCTAACAAGGTTCGATTTCTCCTCTCGGATACACCATTCCATTGTGGAGTATACGGAGGAGTGAGTTGTGGGACTATCCCACATTCCTTTAGATAGTCATGAAACTCTTGGCTTAAGTATTCACCTCCTCGATCTGATCGAAGGATTTTGATACTTTTGCCAAGTTGGTTTTGTACTTCATTCTTGAAATCTTTGAACTTTCAAAGGTTTCATGCTTATGCTTCATTAGGTACACATACCCATATCTACTGAGGTCATCAGTAAATGTAACGAAGTATTGAAAACCACCTCTAGCTTGTGTACTTATTGGTCCACATACATCACTATGTATTAGTCCCAATAAAACATTTGCCCTTTCAACATGTCCCTTGAAAGGGGCTTTAGTCATCTTGCCCATTAAACAAGATTCGCACGTTTCATATGATTCAAAATCAAATGAATCTAATACTCCATCCTTATGAATTTTAGATATGCGGTTCTCGTTTATGTGGCCCAAGCGACAGTGCCAGAGATAAGTCGGATTACAATCATTATTTTTAATCCTTTTAGTATTTATGTTATAGATAGGCATATCAAGATTTAATAAATAAAGACCATTCACCATTTGTGCACTAGCATAAAACATATCATTTAAATAAATAGAACAACAGTTGTCCTTTATTATAAATGAAAAACCATACTTGTCTAAACAAGAAATAGAAATTATGTTTTTAGTAATAGATGGCACAAAATAACAGTCTTTTAAAATCAACGATAAACCAGAAGGTAAAGCTAAACTATAATCTCCTATAGCTAATGCAGCAACTCTTGCTCCATTTCCAACTCGGAGATCAACTTCGCCTTTCGCCAATAATCTACTCTTTTTGAGGTCCTGCACATTTACACAAATGTGAGATCCACATCCAGTATCTAATACTCATGATGAAGAAGTAGATAAATTGACTTCTATAACAAAAATACCTGAAGTGGAAGTCACACTTCCTTTCTTTAGATCCTCCAGATATACTTTGCAGTTTCTTTTCCAATGGCCGGTCTCACCGCAATGGAAACAGTTCCCTTCCTTCGCTATCCCCCCTTTTGGCTTTAGTGCAGAAGACTTTGGCTTAGATTTAACAAAGACCTTCTTTGCTTTCTTGTTGCCTTTAGCTTTGGCCCTTCCTTTGCCCTTATTCACAATAAGAACATTTGTGGCCATAGTCTTCTTTGTATTTGCTTCATATGTTCTCAACATACCAAGCAATTGTGGTAGAGTCTTTTCCATGTCAGTCATATTGTAATTTACTACGAATTGACTGAAGCTCTCAGGCAACGATTGCAAGATCACATCGGTGGCCAACTCTTGGTCCAATGGAAAACCCAGCTTGTCTAGATTCTCAATGTACCCAATCATCTTGAGCACATGAGTTCCAACTAGGCTTCCCTCTGCCATCCTGCACTGAAATAACGCCTTAGAGACGTCATACCTCTCTTGTCTTGCTTGCTGTTGGTACAATTGCTTTAAGTGTTCGATCATATCGAACGCCTCCATTTCCTCATGTTGCTTCTGAAGCTCAGAGTTCATGGTGGCAAGCATAAGGCACCCAACATCAAGTGCGTCACTTTGATGCTTCTTGTAAGCATCTTTATCAGCTCTTGTAGCTGTTAGCGGAGGTTCCTTAGCGAGCAAGGGTTCCTCTAGGACATATTGTTTCTTTTCTTGTTTGAGGACTATCCTCAAGTTCCTATGCTAGTCTAGGAAATTTGTCCCATTTAGTTTGTCCTTCTCAAGGACCGATCACAGTGATAATGTGTTTGATACGTTGTTAGTTGCCATGGATATCTACAATATAAATATGCAAAATAAGTTTATGATTTAATCATTTAACATGGTCTTACATTAAATGATGCTCCCACTATTTTGTTTAAAAATTATCAACCCTCAAAACCTTTAGTGGGCCAAGATCCATATTTCACCTAATCTTGAGTTAGCTTTGGCTAATCGCCCAAGACTCGGTTATTTAGGTAGACAACACTTTGTCAATTACATCACATGTAATTCTTGGATAGTTGGACGAACAACACTTTGTTCAATTCATCAAATGAAATATAATCCAACTCATGCCTCTAAGTTCCCAATCCTATTGAGATAACTTAGTTAAGTCGTACCCAATTTAAAGTATAACGGATATCACTTTTATCCTTTCGCGCCTTACTAAGATTGCCACGGTGCTTTGCTTTGGCAAACCCACACATGTACAATCGAAGTTATTGACGAGTACTTTTAATTTTGGAAGGCATCTAAAACTTAATATTTAAGAGGGATTTATTGATCTCATGATTAGTTTGATAATTTAAAATATGTCCACTACATATAGTTGTATACATATCTACATATATGTGTAATACAATTATCAATCTAAAACATAAGATAAATCATGCATCAACATACATAATTAAACGTGACATGGTTATAGCCCCTACTAACGATTCTCTCAAGCCAATGAGAAAATCCTAAGAGTCAACCTAAGGTAACTTCACAAGCACCTTCATTTGGCTCCAATTTGTGAATGGCCTCCTCATCCCGGCACGATGCTCCATCTTCATTGATCACCATCAATAAAATAAACTACACTATTTACAAGATATAGAATTTCTCGATTCACATTCGAGGGGAACATAGGGGAGGGATTACATTTAGAATGAAATAGAGAAGGCACGACACGCAGGTCGTATTATATATTACAAACATCCACAAATCCTATCTAATAGGTCAAAGGGCTATAACCACGCACCATGCTCAAACAACACATAAAGCATGCATTAACATTTAATTAATTAAATTCTAAACATTTTAAATTTAATTCTAATTAAAACTGTAAAATAATTTTTTTTGAAAATTTATCGTACGCTCGGGACATCACATGCCACGAACTTAAGCGACTAAGACACGAACCACCATGGTTCGAACCACAAAAGCACACGGCTGGACCAATAATGGGCCTAGGGTTCGAAACCCTAGCCCATGGCCGAGCCAAGCTCGAGCGGCGGCGGCGCTAGGGTTCCAAACCCTAGCCGCCACGCACCACCTTGGGTTTTCATTGAGCCATCTAGTTCGAAATGCCGGAATTTGTTAGCCACGAGTCACGGTCAGGCCATGCACGGGGTTGGCTCAACCATCTCGAGCTAAGGGTTCGAAAAACCTTGCTCTCATGTGGTAAAGCTACTAATCCATGCATGCGTGAACCATTATCGAGCCAAAGAGTTCAAAACTCATCCACGTCTCAAAACCTTAGCATAAGAGGCGACGATGGCCGAGCCCATGCACGGCTACTAGGGTTCGAAACCCTAGCCGTTATGAGATAGCCGTCACGAGCCAATGGGTTCTAAACCCTAATCAATTTTCGACACTTCCATGCACAATTATTAGCCACAACGACTAAGCCATCTCGAGCCAAGGGTTCGAAAACCCTAGCCCTCATGTGGCTAGCCGTGGTGTCATTTGTGATGGTGATGGCCGAAAATATTGCCCAATAAATTTGATTATTCGCCAATTATATCAAATACAATTTTACGATGATTTTCACAAACTAAATATTAACATATCATATATGTTCATACAGTTTTAAATAGCATGCAATATTAATTCTAATATGATTAAACTATTTAATCACATAAATCCGATATGAGCCTTGTACACGGCTCTGATACCACTGTAAGTAATCCTTAGAGCAAACAACGCAGCGGAATAAAAAATTTGGATTACTAGAACAATGGATCTATACATAGGGATTCATATCGGATAAAGGAATACAAAAGTCTCACCCTTGTAGCGTGTTTGAGCAGATTCCACGGTGCACTACGTCCAACGATCCCGAGTCACGAGCAACACCTCCAAGGTCTTGCCTCAACGGTATCCACACGATTAAACGAATAAGCGACGTTCAAGAACAAGTTGCTAGACTTATTCTTGAACCAAAACCAAACTCTCGGTTCAAAACCGATTAACGGCAACCTAACTCCACCAAGAAGCAACGACGGCGGCCGTGAGGTAGAAGGCGGCGGCCGTGAGCTTCAAGGAATAGGCGGCCGAGAGCTTTTGGGTTTAAGGTGGCTAGGTTATTTTGATATCAAGGTATGATATGAAAAGTATGATTAACAATTAATCAAAACCTTGTATTTATATTATAAGGCTTTTAATTAAGGTTCAAGACTTTCTTAAAGTCTTATGGGCCCAAACCCATGATTTAATTAAAACCTTTTAATCACTTAATTAAGACTCTTCTTAATTAATTAATTCATCCAATGAATTTAATTTCCCTTATCGATTTAATCTTTTGTGCGACCTGATAGGATCTTGTAATGTTGGCAGTGACATAAAATCTTATTTTACGTTACAAGCTAAGAGCGGTGTCTAGCAACACATCGAGGCTACCCAAATTACAAGAATGTCAATGACTCGACATAACCTTTAGACATTGTGATAATTTTAACCATGTAACTTAATCCCTTTGTCCTTTGTGTTTAGATTGAACACGAGTCATGGAATAGCCATACTCGTATATTCAATCTCTATTTCTTGATCCCCAAGTAGAACTAGAATAAACGAATAAGCTCGATATCTCATATCGACTCATTCGAGCATGGCCATGCACTTTAGTTCTCACTTGATCAAGGGCCAAACACATCTCATGTTATATAGGAGGGACAAATCCTATCTCGATCAGTCAACATCCCTCTACATAATTCGTAGTGTATCCAATAGTCGCCTTTATAGTTTACCCTGTTACGGGTAACGTTTGACAATATCAAGATACATAACTCCTTATGTTGGGATCTCTGATGATCACAAGTCGTAAGGATTACATACATTATTATCACTATGAGAATTGCATATGACAATCATATAACTATCCATGTTGCATTCTCATGGTGGGTCTGCCCAGTACATCGTTCTCTAACATGTACCCATGTGTTGATTTGATATCTCATATCAATGAACAGTTCATCAATCAACACATACTAGTCTCTACGTTTTATCATTATCCATATTCATGATAATACTTGACTAGGGACATCTTTAAGAATAATACAATATTATTCTAAGGACATTAACATATATATTAATTCACATTGCACAGTTAAAAGAATAATATATAATAATGAATTGCCATTCAAGAAACCATAAACATTGTATGTCAAAACAATCATCTAATGATTTGTCTTAGGGCATATCCCAACAGAATACACGGTCACCAACTTGAAATTCAAGTGGTCTACGTCGCTTATTGGCATAAGCAGCCTGTCTGTCCTGAGCTGCTTTAAGTTTCAATCGAATTTCCTTTATTTTCTCTTCCATTTCATGAATCATATCCGGTCCATGTAAGGAAGAATGATCCACATCATCCCAATACAATGGCGATCTACATCGTCGCCCATACAAAGCCTCAAATGGTGCCATCTGTATACTAGACTGATAATTGTTGTTATATGAAAATTCCACTAATGGCAATGACTCTTGCCAAGAGGTATCAAACTCTAATACACAGGCACGCAACATATCCTCAAGCGTCTGTATCGTACGCTCTGTTTGTCCATCTGTCTGAGGATGATATGTTGTACTCAACCGTACTTCAGTTCCCAACGCTGTCTGTAACCCTTCCCAAAAATGAGAAGCAAATCTCGGATCCCTATCCGATACAATGGAAACTGGAATACCATGTAATCTCACTACATGTTGAATATACAACTGTGCCATTTTCAGATATGTAAATGTCATACAATATGGCACAAAATGAGATACTTTGGTGAGTCGGTCAACAATCACCCAAATAGCATCGCAAGCAAATGAGTCACAAAGTCCATCGTGATATGTTCCCATTTCCACTGAGGAATTTCCTAACTATGTAATTCACCCCCTGGTTTCTGTCTTTCCGCTTTCACTTGTTGACAGATCAAACACCGTTTCACAAAGCTCAACACATCCTGTTTCATACGTTTCCACCAAAATTGGGTACGTAAATCATGATACATTTTCTTTCCTCCAGGATGTATACTGTATCTACTACAATGAGCACGTTGTAGTAGTTCTTGGCGTAGTCCCAACGCAGCAGGTACTACCCAACAAGTCCAGTATTTCACAATTCCATCATTTGCAAGTACAAACTGTGATGTTTGTCCTTGACTTATCATTTCTTTCCAATGTTGTACCTCATCATCAGTCATTTGTGCTTTTCTGATTTTGTCAAAAATGTCAGGTTCAACCAATAATGTTGATACCTGTACTGATACTGTTTCCACATCAAAATCATAACCCAAAGTACAACAAGAAGTCATCAACGCTGATAAATGAATCATCTCATCAGCCGTATGATGTACTTTCCGACTCAAGGCATCTGCTGTAAGATTAGCTTTTCCTGGATGATATTCAATCTCACAATCATAATCTTTTAACAGATCCATCCATCTCCTTTGTCTCATATTCATCTCCGCTTGAGTGTATAGAAATTTTTGACTCTTATGATCTGTGTATATGGTAAACGACGTACCATATAAATAATGTCGCCATATCTTCAAGGCAAAGACAATGGCAGCCAATTCCAGATCATGCACTGGATATCTCAATTCATGTGGCTTCAACTGTCGTGATGCATAAGCCACTACATGTTTATCCTGCATCAATACACAACCCAAACATAGTAATGATGCATCCGTATAAAGTGCAAACCTGGCACGTTCCGATGGAATGATCAAGACTGGAGCTGTAGTCAATCGATGTTTAATTCCTGAAAACTACGCTCACAAGCCTCTGACCATTGAAATGATACTCCCTTCTGTGTCAAATGTGTCAATGGTTTGGCGATCGCTGAAAATCCTTCAACAAACCGTCTATAATATCCAGCCAAACCCAAGAAACTACGAATCTCTGGCACAGAAGTAGGTGCTGACCAATTCAACACTGCTTCTATTTTCTTCGGATCAACTGATATACCTTCTTCTGAAATTACATGTCCCAAAAAGCCGACACTAGTCAACCAAAACTCACACTTACTGAGTTTGGCATACAACTGATGTGCCCTCAACAATTGCAATACCATATGCAAATGTTGAACATGTTCTGCATTACTCTGCGAATAGATCAGTATATCATTGATAAAGACAATGACAAATCGATCAAGGTATTCCTGAAAAACCCGATTCATTAAACTCATAAAGACAGCGGGAGCATTTGTCACTCCAAATGGCATTACCAGAAACTCATAATGTCCATAACGAGTTCTGAATGCTGTCTTCTGTATATCTCCTTCCCTCACACGTATTTGATGATATCCTGACCTCAAATCAATCTTAGAATAAATCCTTGATCCCTGCAACTGATCAAACAAATCATCAATACGAGGAAGAGGATATTTATTCTTTATTGTTACCTTGTTCAATTGTCGATAGTCAATACATAGTCGCATTGTCCCATCCTTCTTCTTAACAAATAAAATCGGAGCACCCCAAGGCGATACACTAGGACGTATGTACCCCTTGTCCAATAAATCTTGCAATTGAGTTTCAATTCTTTCAATTCAGGTGGTGCCATCCGATAAGGAGCTCGTGAAATTGCAGAAATACCCGGTATCAAATCAATACCAAATTCCACTTCTCGACTCGGTGGGAATCCAGGTATCTCATCTGGAAACACATCCGCATATTCTGCAACCACTGGTATCTCCTCCACTTTCCTTTCTCGTTTCTGTTCAGTTATATCAAGGGCATAAATCAAATAACCCGCATGTCCACGTTCTAACAAACGTGACATTCGGATTGCTGATATCAGAGGAATCTTTGCCCTCGATCCCTGACCATAGAAATACCATTGATTTCCAGTATCCGACTGAAATCTCACAATTTTCTGACAACGATCCACAACAGATTGATATTTACTCAACACATCGATTCCAAGGATGCAATCAAAATCTGTCATGTCTAATAAAATCAAATCAGCCTGTAGTCTATCCTCAGTCTCAAACTGAATATCACAATCAGATACACTCTGACAAGTCATCACAGTAGTTCCCATGGGTGTCGAGACATAAAGAGGCATCAACAGTGGAGACGAGCATATATGATACTGATCAATAAAAGCTTGTGCAATAAAAGAATGTGATGCACCAGTATCAATCAACAGAAAAGCAGGATAAGTAAACAAAGTACACTTACCCGCTATCACATCATCAGGAGCTGCCTCTGCTTCCTCCCTATTCAGTGCATACACCTGAGCCTGAGGTGGTCCTGTCCTCTGTCCTCCACCAGACTGTGGTACACCCTGTGGTTTCTGTTGTACTGTAGTCTCTGAAATGGGTCCTCTCCTCTGTTGTCCACCCATTTGAGGACAATCACGGATCACATGTCCTGGCCTCCCACAACGGAAACAAACTATTGGATTTAATTGAGGACAATCTCGTTTCAAATGTGGTCCACCACATTTAAAGCATTGCACACTACCGCCACTACTACTACCTTGGAACTGTCCCTTTGTTCTTCGGTCATCCCCTTTCCGTGGTCCAAAACGTTTCCCACTAAACCTAGATGAAGATGCACCACTTCGGGATGATTTAAATGGTTCTCCTCTAGGTCTCATACTGTCAGATGTAGGTGGTTGGGCTTGTCCAACATCTTTGTATACTCCTACAGCAATCTCAGCCATCTCCGCTCTAGTCAATGCTTCTTCATATGATGTAGGGTTATTGGACATGACCCTATCAAACAATTCAGGCCTCAAACCTTTCACAAATTGTCTGATCTTTGCCTTTGTGTTTACAGCAATATGTGGCACATACCGGAGCAAAGAAGAATAGTGTACCGCATAGTCCGATACTGTCATTGCTCCCTGTCTCAAGTTTATAAATTCATCCTCTTTCCTCTGTCTTGCAGCAACAGAGAAATAATGCTCCAAGAACTTCGTTCTAAACACATCCCAGTTAACTGTCTTTTCTTGAGCCCTCAACTCAAGCACTGTGGATTTCCACCACACCATAGCTTTCTTCGCTAACTGAAATTCAGCTAAGCGTAACCAAGCAGTCTTGGCACACGGTGCTGATACAAATATCTGTTCCACACGTTCTAGCCATTCCTCCGCCAGTTCCCCTGATTCAGTCCCCTCAAACCTGGGTGGCTGATAACTCAGAAACTGCGTCAAAGTCAATTCTCCAGGCAACAGTACCTGTTCCACTGGCCCTTGCTCAATCGGTGGTGGTGGCACAGGCACCATCCTCACACTAGCATTGCCACTCATGGCATCCCCAACATCCTCATGATACCCTCTGTCTGTCATAGCTGTACTTCAAGGGTTAACAATAACATTCACAATTCTATAACATGTTAGAATAACATCATCTTACAAATCCTAACATGATATTACCATTCTAAACATGTTTTCAAGTGTTTAGGTAACTCCCTAAGACACTTCCACTACCTATGTTCACCCCGTTCTCGAACCACTGCTCTGATACCACTAATGTGGGGTCCTCGTTACTTAATCCATTATGTATCATGTTACCATACATATGTGAGTCTGAATTAAGTAATAACATGCACTGATTAAGAGTATCTTACTAGTTAAGTTGTTACATGGTTTATAAAAACCTCTCAACTACATATCATATGTACAAACAACAACCTACTACAAGATAACTCATAGGCAGTGGTTCAGTTCGCAGCGGAAAATGACTCACATCCCGTCCTCCCACGTCTATGAGTCCCTACAGAAACATTCACACAACGTGAGTATAGAGAATAAATATTTCAGTGCGCTATCAAAACACAATAACAATATCAATGATAAAGCACAATAAATCATCTAATGTGAATGTTCTGTATCATGCATCAACAAATGCACCATGTCATGACATCTCTCAAAAATTTCCCTATTATCACGAGACCAATATGATATGCCTATTCAGCTCAATATGTCAGTGGAACCACCTCACATCTTCATATTAGCAGCACATATCATAGTACCGTCCTCAAATGATAATAGCCAGAGCATATACCCAAAAACCGGCGTATATCTCTATATAGCATAACCGAGCATATACCCAAACCAGGCGTATATCTCTATGTAATATAACCGAGCATATACCCAATACCAGGCGTATATCTCTATGTAACATAACCGAGCATATACCCAATACCAGGCGTATATCTCAAATACATAACCGAGCATATACCCAAACCAGGCGTATATCTCACATACATATGATATCCATGAATGTACAGGCATATGATACTACCAATCATATGATACTAACATAACACAATTCATATGATATCATCAATCTTATAACATCATCACACAATATCTATACTCCGTACGTCAACACGTACCTGTACTGCGACACAAACGAGATAAATTAGGCGTCACTGGCTAAGTGCCTCGTTGTCCCGTCCCCTGAGATGATGCTACAACAATGCCAACAATATATCATGTTATCATAGGCATTAAAATCAAATTCTACAAAAATATAACATTTTTCAACATTCTGCCATCACCGATCGATCGCCCCGGATTATCGATCGATCGTCGAACTGTTCACTCTTCACCGATCGATCGAACAAAATCACCGATCGATCGCCACATGTACCGATCGATCGCCTCAAAATCACCGATCGATCGCCTCATGCTCAAACCGCCTTAAGACTTAACTGTTCACGGCGATCGATCGAGACCACATTGCCGATCGATCGGCACGATCAGAAAAATCGAGACAATGGCGATTTTGAGCTTATCTTCATGGTACTTCTTCTCGTACCCAGAATTTCACATGTAACCATGATTTATGCACTCCCTAGTATCATATAAACATGTTCCTAACATCCTAGAATCCAATTCTTGGCAAAGAAACCAGTTATGATTCTAAGCATAAATAATTGATATTCCCCTTCACATAATTCAACACCAATTACATAATTCAAGTGTAAAACCATGAAATCCTTACCAAGATATTAAGAAATCACTTCACACAACTTCCTAGCTCAAGTCACAAATGAATTCCAAGCTCAAACTATCAAGAACTTGAAAGAGATGGAGAGGAGCTTGTGTAGGATTTTAGTAGGTGTGTTTAGGTGAAGTATGTGATTTCACTTGGTATCCCTTAATAAAAAGTACTTCACTTAATCATCATGCTAAGTCACTTTGATACATGGTCATTAGCTCCCTAAATCACTTGAAGTTAATGACATGTGAAATAACATGTACATGAAATGAAATTCAAATTCAAATGAAACTCCAATTTCAATGAAATTCACATGCATAATCAAAGGCCTACTAGTTCATGTTACTTGATATGTTACTCTTCAAATATTATACACCACCATGTTTCATTCTTTACCATATATCATTCCATCATGTAATTGGTTCCACCCGAACCCCCATTATCATACTGCCAAGTGATATAAATACACCAGAATCATATCACACGTGTATAAAACAAATCGAGGCATTACATCATCAAAAAGGGGGAATTTGTTAGTTCCGGATTTTAAAGATGACAAAACAAATCAAAACGGATCGATAGAAATCAGACTGACCAGATCGATCGCTCAAAGCAGATCAAGCTGAAATGGTATATCGCAAATCAGAACGGATCAAAGAACATCAGGCTGACCAGATCGAAGTTTCAGATCGATCTCAACTATTATCAGATCAGAGCAGACAAGGCTGAATAAGATTTGCTCTTCAGTCCGAATCATTAACGGCTATTTATTGAAGCATTTAATGTTGCAATCAATGCTGAAAAAGACCAAGGACTGAAGATTACCATAAAAGGTAAGAAGACAAAGAAGAGCTTACCTGACAGTCGCCGAAAGCATGAACCAGAATGGCAAGTGCCCAAAAGAATAAGATTGTAGCTTACTCAGAGTTTGAGCGGAGTCAAGAGTTGCACATAAAGGGAAATAATGTCGTTGGTACATGCAACTATAAAAGGATGCAACAGAAGAGCTCAAGACAGAGTCTGATCAATCGAAAAACGCAAAAGAAAGCTAAACAGCACAAGCTTACAAGCTCAGACATTCTCGAGCTGAAAATCTTCATAAGCACAAACATATTGTAATACTTGATCATCTTAGGATCATTGTGTGCATATACTAAATTAGTCTATCTTTTGTATTCTGTACTAAGATAGAGAAGTGAGAATCAATTGTAACTGTCAGACAGAGTGTGTCTGAACAGATCGAGAGACTAGGAGTTTCAGTCTGGTAGTGAGGTAAATCCAGCTGAATCGGGTTTGTACAACAGGATTGTATAAATCAAAGTCTTCTAGTGGAATCCTTCCTTAATTGGAAGAAGGGGAGACGTAGAAGGATTACACCACCTCTGAACTTCCAAAAACATATTCTGCCTTTTATCATTCTGCACTCGTTTTACTATTCAAGCCATCGAGCCGTTCTTACTAGCCTAAGAACAGACCGTTCCGCACTAAAATATTCAGTGGTCTGTTCTGCAGAAAAGTTGATTAAGAAACAGATTTCTTTCACTAATCCGAAAGAAATCACAAAGGATTATTTTTAATAGGAGTGTTCATTCACCCCCCCTCTAAACACTCCAGACCGATCCTAACACAATGTATTCATAATACTCCCATTGGATGTCCAACATTAATGGAATATGCCTCGTTAAAAACCTTGCCAGTAAAACCTGATGGGAAAAACCTGGACGAAGGGAAAAAGAGTGCATATCCGTAAGAAGCTTGCGAGCGTGAGACATTTCTCAAAAGTTATCACGTTCCCTAGTATTGACAAGAGATCCTCGAGTTGACGCATTCCGATGTTGTGAATCATCATTTTGAATGTTGTGGTTGGTAATGCTTTAATGAATAAATCTGCAAATTTGTTACCTGATTGTATCTGATGAACGTTAATATTACCATTCTTCTATAGTTCGGTGTGTAGAAAAACTTTGGTGATATATGTTTCATTCGGTCACCTTTTATGTAGTCATTTCTAATCTGTGTCATACAAGCAGCATTATCCTCATACAACAGTGTCGGTGAATTCTTTTTTGAAGTTAACCCACAAGATTCTCGAATATGTTGAATCATTGACCTCAACCGTATACATTCACAACTTGCTTCATGCAATGCCAAAATGTCTGAATGATTTGAAGAAGTAGCGGGTAATGTTTGTTTTACTGAACGCCATGATAATGCAGCACCACGACAAGTAAATACATACCCGCTTTGAGATATTACTTTATGTGGGTCAGAAAGATAAGCAGCGTCAGCATAACCCACTAATTGTGGTTCTGAATTATTTGAGAAAAACAAACCCATTTCAGTTGTTCCGCGAAGATAACATAGGACATGTTTTATGCTATTCCAATGCCTTCGTGTTGGTGCGGAGCTATATCTTGCCAATAAGTTGATTCGGACTACGGAATTATAAGGTACGTATAACGTACGAGCATAGTCTTTTATATTATGCAACTGTGAAATGCATGGTTATTTGTATTTGCAATAAATAGATATACATTGGGAATTTGAGCCAGCAATGATTGGAATATTGTCGCTATTGAGCGAACATCGGTTATGACGCCGCTATTGTTGAGCGTGCGTGCGGTTAAAACGCGGCTATTGTGGAGCGAGCAATGAAATAGAACTATGGAATCATTGGTTAGATATATGTGATATCTATGGTTATTTGTTTAATGATTTAATCATATTTGATTATGAGACTGTCATTGCACTGATCAGATCGATGACACTGAAGATGACAAAACAGACAGATTAGTCAAGACATATAGAACGAACCGATTAACTATGTTGATTAAATAAACCAAGCTGAATAGTTATTAAGCTTATCAGACCAAAGATTTGATACAATCCGACTAAAAATATAACAGTTATTTAATTATGCATTAAATAATGAAAACGACACATTTTTGTATTGAGTTAATAGCCGTTGACTGTTAAGAGTTTGCCTCGGAAAAAAGTATCGGACAGAAAAACAGTTATCAGAACAGTACAATAGAGAAAGGTACAAGACAGAAAAGTGTTTACACAATTACCAAGACTGAAGCCTGCGGAATAAGAGTTGCATACTTTCAGAATTTGAAGATGATAGAGTATGAAGTTGCATATTTTTGGAAATTAATGTTCGGAAACGTTGATATAGGATGTAATTTCAGGTCTCAAACTAACATGTGAGACACAATTGAAAGCATACAAGAACGGAGCAAACAAGTATTAAGCAAAGAAATATCAAGCTACTCACATTTCAAAGCACTACAAAATTGTTTATCTGATATCTTAGGATCAATCTTTTCAAAAAAAAAAAAAAATTCTTAGGATTAAGAGTGCTTTTCATTTACTCTATCATTTGTATACGAGTATATATAGAAGAGTGAATCATGTTTGTATCTACAAGATAATATTTATCTAGACAGATTGATAAGTTGAGATGCATGTTAGGACTTTCGGTTTGGTAGTGAATCCAGTAGAATTGAGATTGTACAACAGGATTATATAGTTTAAAGGCTTTGATAAGTGTGTTTTTGCACTTATTATTTCTTTGCTTTCTTTTATATTGATGTTGGTTTTTTTAGATCGGAATATATGTTTTGTATCAGAATCAGGTAAGGATGGGTGCTATGAGAAGGGAAATGACATGAAATAATGAGAAAAGGGTGGAACAAAGTCAAGGCAACACGAAAAAAAAGAAGAAAATCGAAGATGAAGAATCTGCCATCAGAGATTTAATCGCGGAAGTGGAGACTGATCGCACAGAAACTTATCGCTGTGGACAAATGGTTGGGAAACAAAATTTGCGGAGTAGCGATTGATCGCCAAAGAATGATTTTTGAAAAAATAAAGTCGCGAGTGGTCGCTATGTTTGTAGCGACCCATCGTTGATCGGCTCCAGCTATCGAAATTGTAGCGGTTGCTATGTTTAAAACTCGAATCCTAACATTCTTTTAAGGGACTATTTTTTAGGGCATAACATATCTAGAGGGCGGCTAAACTTCCAAGGGCGAGAATTTCAACACGAGATGGAGATGCTTTCATCTGGGGACTAAGTTTCGCTTCTATATCATTTTGTATTCCTTACTTTTTATTCTGTTTATGAATTATCAAACAAGTCTGTGTTTTGTTAATCTTAGGATGAACTAATCCCTTATTTCTAGGGGGGCGACGTAGCTTGATTGGACTATGCTTTTGGTTTGATTGATTATATATTAGGATTTATTGTTGGTTTATTGGTGTTTTCTTGATTTGAATGCAATTTAATTGACTGACTATTGACTGAATTGTCATGTTTATTTATAATCTATCACTCGCGAGAGATGTTGTGAATATGACATAGGAACACACATCGTGGATGTTTATCGTATAACTCATTCAAAGATTTTGAAAGAATTATTGTGCAATCAATATTGTGTAATTTTAATCTTTGATAGGGATATCAATGTTGATATTGAATGATAACTTCTACTGTCATTTGGGAAAGGGAGTATGAATCAATTAAGAATTCTTGGCTAATTAGGTAAATTTATAATATTGCAATTGATCATAAGAAACATCGTCGATAATCAAGTGAAATCGGACCTCTAGAATCCTTCTCATTATCAATTCTCTTGAAATTGTGCAATTGTTAGTATTAGTAGTACATGTTATTTGACAAACAACAACGCTACTAGTTTTCTAAATAGGACTAAGATCATTGTAGTACAATATTCAGTTAAACCAATCCTTATGGGTTCGACATCCGTATTCATATCCATATACTAAAACTTGACATTGTACACTTGTTATACGTTCTACACCCAACAACCTTATAGTGAATCCTTCCTGAATAAGGAAGAAGAGATGATATAGAAAGGATTCTTCGAACTTCCATAATGCTATTGTTTGTTAAAAAAAAAAAAGAATGGGTACTTTTCTTCCTACCCTTCAAAATACAAGTTAATTGAAAGGGCTCTCAGTAACATGGTTGTTATCCTTAACATATGATCTCTGTATATATACATTAAATTATAAAATAAGACATAATTTCATGCACGGTAAATATCTGTAAAAAATAATTACATTGCAGTATTTTTCCAAGGAAATTTGTATTTAATAAAAATACGACTAATTAAGAGGAGTATAATGTAAAATAAAACTCAATGTTCTTTGGAGATAAAGTTACTATATTATTAGTCTCGGGTTTAATAACATTAGTATACATAGTATATAGATGTGGAAATTAATAAAAACACAAAATTGTATAAATTGCGGTAGGATCAAACGCTTAACACTTTGATAAAAGTTATAGCTGGTAATAGAGACGCAACTTTATTTCCTTATAGTGAGCTTAAAATATCGTACCAAGCGACATGTGAACATGAAGGGCTGGGCTGCCAATATGTCAGGATTGTTATGCCATAGACGATTAACCTCTCCGAGCACACAGAAGAATTACTAGGTACACTACTTCCAACAATCCCCGCAAAAATTACTTCCCTGGCGGCTCCATGAGTGGCACTTCGTCTACGAGTGCACAGTGAACATGTCGCACCAAGCCCTATCAACCCTCATTCCTAGAATAATCTCCATAAATTACTTATGGATAGGCTCGAACCCATAATTTTGCTCTGACACCACTTGTTATGATCAAGCATTACCACTTTGCTAAAGTTATATATGGTAGCAGATATGCAACTTTATTTGCACAAAACCTTATACTAAACGATAGTGGACATGAAGGGGCGCATCATATATATGCCGATGTGTCAGACTTGTTATGGTATAGACGGTGCACCTCTTCAAGTGCACATAAGAATTGTTGAGTACAACACTTTCTAACAAATTGCGACCATATGAAAAATATTTTTAAGAAAGATTTCAAATGACATCAGAACCAATGTATTTTAGATATATCATGATTATTAATATAACAATTTATTTAAGCATGACAAATACTAAATCAAATATGTTTAAATAATTGAATGTTGCATTTGTATTGATGGATTTAATTGGGTTGAAATGATTTGATTTGGAAAATGATTTGAATTATGTATTTCAAATGAAACGTAAGATGCATATTTGAAATTCATCACAATTACGGTTAAAAATGACAATTGGGAATGAAACGCATTCAGAATCATTTGTGTGACTTCAAATGATAACATTCGACAAATATAACCAACCAATCACAAGTTATTTTGATATTAATGGAATTGACACACCCTCAAAATTAAAAAGCATGATCACCATTATTATAAAAAATTGGGAATAATAAAATACGGTTAAAATATAATCATCATTGTTATAACAAAAGGATATAACATATCGAAAAAAGCTATTAATTTTCAAGAAGAAAAAGACATTAAAAAGTACAACTGAACCTTAATTGCAGCCCCTTCAAGTCCAAACCAAGAATTAAAAACCAATTTAGCCTAGATGTTAAGGGCCAGATACATATTTCTACCCTTAATGTGGTTTAAATATAGGGTGAATTATGTATAGAGCTCATCTAATTTGAAGAATAACAAATTTTATCGTATAGTTTAAACAATAACATCTAATCATCCCTGCTATGTATTTCTATGTCAAATTATATGAGAGACAGTTGTAGGTTTTCCTATATATATTACGAAATAGGTGAGATAATATTATAATGCAATTATTCTACAGCGGATCCATTCGTTATTGTTCAAATTAAAGATCAAAGTTATATTAATTCTGTTATTGTTTAAATTAGAGATCAAACTTTTACTAATTCTTTTCTACTGGGGATTGTCCTAAACATGTGTAAAACACGAAAAATAAATTACATAAGAATTTATAGAAAATCAAACGTAAAGTTATTTTCTATATTGCATGTAAAAGTGTAAGTATTGGAAAATATATTGTTTGAAACAACAATTATCCATAATGGGAGAGTTATCTAATCGTAGTGATCTGATTTGTTTATGATTTTAAGATTTGGGTTCCATCATTACTATCAGCTGTACGTTTTAGTAAAACAATAAATGCTTGTTTTACGTTTTATCTTCTTATTTTGGGGATTGGAAATCATTTTGAGAATTAGACACACACCCCACACAAAGCATATTTTTAATTTCTCAATACATTTCGAAAAATCATGTCTACCAAAAAAAATTCGTGAAAAACAAAGTTCAGTAAATTAAACACAACCATTTCTTTCATGGGAACGAAGAGAATATTTTAATTCTTCACATAATCATTATTTTATTTTCAAAAGATATAAAATCTAGAAACATATCATTAAAGATAAAAAAAAATCACATCTAATCACTATGTTAACTTTTGAAAACTTGTAAATTATTAAAAATTGCTAAATTCTTAAAAAATTCTTAAAATTTAACATTTGTTCTCTCATTTTTATTATCTTGTTTAGTTTAAATAATACAAATTACAGGAATTTAACACAAATTTGCTAAAATTCAAAGCCTTCTATCTTGAGAGTATTTCAATTAAAGCTGTCAAAACTGGAATTTGTTCTCTCATTTTTATTATCTTGTTTAGTTTAAATAATACAAATTTACAGGAATTTAACACAAATTTGCTAACATTCAGAGCCTTCTATCTTGAGAGTATTTCAATTAAAGCTGTCAAAATATGTCAGCCTAATCAAAGCAGGCTGGCTTGCCCTCCAAAACCCATGGCCCAAACTAGTTGGGTCCGCCTGCAGGCGGGTTGGAAACCCCACAACCTAACCCAACTCGAGTTGGGATACGAGTTAGCCATGCCAACCAACCAGAAACAAAAAAATATTTTATTTTATTTTAATGAATTAAATTATTAAATCATATTTTATTTAATTAATCCAAATTTTATTATAATTTAATTAATTGGTCCAATCCGCGGCGAACTCGCCCAATCCGGCAATCCAAACGAGCTGGACCGTTTAGGCCTGCCTCTAGGCGACTTGAAAATTCTTGGTCCAGCTCATCTATTTGGTTGGTCGATTTGGGCTAACCCGACAAACCAAACTCATTTTGAGCTCTAATTTCAGTGGTTAATTTACCCCAAATCACTGGGAGGAAAAAAATTTCCCCTACCATGACCAATAAATCGATACGTAATTAACATATGTAAGAAATATATTATCTTGAATGAAATATTCTATATTATATTTTTACTAAAACTATTTCTTTAGTTAGTATTCTTGAACTATATAATATTTACAGTACAATTATGTGAAATATATGTAAGAGTTTTGGATTAAGTTATTATTAATTTGTAAGATAAAACATTACTAATACAACCATACATGAAAGCATATACATACTATTTATGAAAATATCAACCCCTTATTGTTGCATCAAATTTTAGTCACACACAAAAAATAATTACCCCAAACCAAGCAAAAAATAAAATAAAAAGTAGAATAAAATTTATTAACAAGTGACAAATACAAAGATTATTCTAATATAATATAATTAAAACAAAAAACTCTTTAAATATATATTTAATTTAATATAAATATTGTACCAAAAACAAAAAAATATCTTCGAGAATATTAATAATATATACATGTATGTATATAAATCATATATGTGGGAAACTTTGATATAATATCTCAAAAAGTCAAACCAAAATGATTTGATCGTACACCCTGAAGATTCCTTATATATTAAGATTCAACAATTATCTTTACTTTGTGATCAATCGAACATATGACGTTTGTACTAATATATGATTGAAAAAATTGAAGTTACGATATTACCCTTAATTATGATTATTGATAAAATGATAAGCGTTTAATCCTACATCGTAATAACATCTAACAAATTTGTATATATAGTGCATATTACATATATAAATATCTGGCTCTACTAACTGCATGACGTGGACGATCCAGAGTGGCAGATTTGGTACAGATATTTTTTCCACCATAGTTAAAATATCTATCCTACGTAGATTCTAAAAAAAATATCTATCCTACAAGGAACAATCTGTGCTCTTGCACTTTGCCATCAAATATCCATGAAACTACCAAAAACCCAGCCTTCCATTTAATAGTTTCGTTAAATGTACATTATTTAACTTCCGATACACTTTTTTTGGTTTATCAGGTATATAATATAGAACAATATTAAAAGAAAATATAAATATAATTGCGACGATAAAAGAAATCCATGGCAGCAATTGATTCTAATTTCCAAAACATAAGTTTATTAACCAAAATAAAAATAATTACAATCACATCAGTTTTAGTAATTTTTTTTTTAAAAAGCACATTTCATTCAAATTTATATTTCTCAACATAATCTTTACATCTAATTCAAGTATTAATCATTTCATCAAATCTATATTATTATGCCTTGTTTGGTACAGGTGATTACACTGGATTGCTGAATGATTTCCATGTTAAACCATTGTTTTGTATGTTTTTTTAACAATCCGAGCTTATCACACAAATAAGGGATAATGTGGTATTAAATGCACGTTAATAAACCAACCAATCTCCTTGATGTTAGCAAATCCATGTTGTACAATATTCATGATTATGTGTGCAAATACCAATAATGTCATTTACCCTAGAATTATGTGTTGCTACATTGTTTAACAAACAACAAGAGCTTTGTCTGGTTAGCAAATTAATAGTGTATTGACGAAGGTAGATTTCATCGTCGGAAAGTTTAGTCATATGCATCTCGAACGTAACTCATGTGGTCTTATTTTCAAATGTTTTATATTTGTCGTCTCTTCAATGTGGTGGTGTGCTTCTTCAATGTCATCATCATCTTCGTCATCAGATGAAATTTCCACAACTTCTACATCCTCATCATCACTATCATCATGTATTTTCATTAGATGATAATTCCACAACTTCGATTGCCTTCCCCGATTCAGCCTTCACACGCGATGAAATCCAACGAATACATCTTGATACAACCAGCAAATACAACTTGATAATTCCACAACTTCAATCATGCTAAGTTTTTACCAACTCACCACACTATCTCACACGAATAACGACATCAGCTACACGGATTCTCGAAAGAGGAACGAGAAAAAATTTCATAAACATTTACCCATGTCAACAACTGCTAACAATTCTTCCAAAAATAGGTATTAAGCAAACCCCAAACTCAGCTGCGTCGTCTGCATCTTGGTTGCAGGAATGATGAGTCCAATGTTTTTCATGTGCTTCCTGTTCATCGCAAATGGATGTTGGTAAAGCTACCAAGACAGAAATGTCGTTTTATTTGAAACCATCAAAGGGTATTTAAGTCATTTCATTTAATAGTTATCAAACATCATTATTTTTCAATGTGATAGTAATCATAGAAACCAAATACAATATCCACATTTCATTTATCATATCACGGCCACCAAACATAATTTCATATAATAATATTTAGTCAAGTACATTTATCATATCACGACCACCAAACATAATTTCATATAATAATATTTAGTCAAGTATATTTTAAACATCTCGAGTTATCATCATGAAACTTTATTTGTTCAAAATCCAATTCGATGGCATTTCAGTAATTTAATTTTCTTTCTCGTCCAATTTCCTCACGTCCCCACAAGATATCTTCCGTCACACTCAAACACCGAAAATGGAGTATATATATTCATGTTATTGACACGCACATGTAAAGAGGAGCAGAAATTGGAGTGGTGAAAGGGGGAGAGTCGGACAGAAATGGGAATGGAGGAAATCCAGGAAGAAGAAGAAGAGTTGTTTCGTATGAGCTGCGGGAAGCGGCTGAAATTTGATGGCGGAATGGACGACATGGAGCAGGATGAGGTGGAGCTGTCGTCACATATCGGTGAAGATCGAATGTTCTGCGCTCCGGCGGCGCTGCCGACGTCGATCGTTGTGTCAGATGCCATGGAACCGGATTTTCCTATCATATACGTGAATACTGTCTTCGAATTCTCCACCGGATTCCGTGCGCACGAAGTCCTCGGTCGCAACTGGTAATTACCTCTCACAGTTGGTTTGAGCGAATATGCTTGTTTTTTGGCAGATATTTTCTTGTTTTGAGCTTTTTTTTGGGGTTTTCTCTGTGGATTAGAAACGCAAGCTTCTGTGCCGTAAATTGAATCTGTTTTGAGCTTCTGTTCTAAAACAATTTACGAATATCCTGTTAACTAACATGTTATTTATTTTTTGGTGGGATGTGGTGGCAGGTAGTTTTTTGTTTTTTATTTCTTCTTCTTTAAAATTAAAATATTTGGGTGGCATTTTGTGAAGATTTGGAAATTCCTTTGTCCTCTATTCGGTCCCTGTGTTTGTGGTATCAGTTATGTTCATTTGATTTTTATTAATTCTTGATGATAGATCCTCATGCTCATCCTCTGAATTTGTGCCAAGGTAAATTCCAACTATTCAAATTCACTGAGAAATTGTCTGCTTCATCTCCATTGAGATTGGTTCATGAATTTGTTTTGTGGATATTATATTGTCTGCGCGACTTCCTCTGCGGGGTTTGAAATAATCAAGCTTAAAAATGATGCATGCCATATGTCCACGTGTATTTTTTACTGCGAACTTTGTGAACTAATTGTATCGAGCAAGTGCTCGCTTATATTATATATTTGCTACAAAATGCTACATTTAAGCAGTCGGCTTTACGGTGTGCTAATACTGGGGAAGAATCCAAAGATGTTTGCTAATGAACAATATGTGTTACCTAGAATGAGTTAACTTTGCATGGAGGAATCATGTGTTGTCTGTGGTGGTGTATTTGCCTCTTCGCGTCCATAAAAAGTCAGCCTAGAGACTAGACGGTATAATGCTTCGCCCTTCAATTCTTGGGTCTACTTTTTAACTTGGTCTCTACTGTTTCAGTATCGTCCACTCATCATTAAACTTCCCGTATTTACTTCTAAAAAATATCTAAAGATGAAGATGTGAGACATAATGTATGCAGGCAAATGGTGGAGAACATCTATTGGTGATATTAATTTTGGCATCGAAACATGATTGCTAACACGTTACCTTCTTAATGTGAAGGAAATTTGACAAACTATATCTGTTTCCATTGTCAATCATGTAGCCAACTGTAAATTACTTGAGATGGGATGAGGAAGTCAATAGGTTTTCCTGTAGGATCATTGACCTAGTTGAATATAACTTGAAGTGCACGGTTTGTGAAAATCCTCAGAGATGAAAATTAACAACAAGTTTGTTTCAAAGCATTACGTGGGTTCTGATGTGTCAAAAAGGAGATCTGATCGAGAGCCGATGGACATGAAGGTGCTTTTTCTTGGTGTAATGTAAGGGTTTAGTGATTGATAAGAGATGGTTGTTGTTACCCTGCGTAATACAGGAGCTCTATGTGGCGACATATGCTGTTAGATGTTCTTATTACACATAACTGTGTACACTACTTTGGCCGACATAAAGTAAGAAATAATAAGTTGGAGGATCAAATGTGGAACAGCTGAAGAATTAGCAGATGTCTCATTGCTTGTGGCTTGTTAGGGGAATCCACCTACACAGGGATGTTGGAAGCGAGACTCAATTACCGGGGCAACCCATGGTAAGTTGTTGCCGATGGAATGACGAGCTCAAAATGGAGGGTGGTGTGCTAATATCTATTGTCAATCATTTCATGTCAACGCATTCAATGCCATAGTTCTTTTCTGTTTAGTATAATGATGTGTCAGCACTAGTACTAGCAACCGTTTGTTAAATACTATTCTCAGGATCTTTGTATCCATGAAACTAGAAGATCTAGAACGAGTTTATGGGTTATGTTGTTATGTTTAGCGGGTCTCTATTCATGGTGCTGCTAAAATTGTCATGAATTGGGTTATTTAGCAGTCATCAAGTGATTTGGGGTTATATTAAATTTTTAATCAAATAGAGCACCAAGGATACAGGGGATTCATGTAGTTGGTCCTAACTAATTCAGGGGCTAACGCTGCTTGACGATAATGATGAATTCATTTCTATTATTAATGGTCTTTTTCTGATAGTTCTTGTTTGAGTGGTGATATATTTGCTGTTTATTATTTGTGTTGGTATGCCCTTGCCCACGTGTATACAAGCAAATGCTACTTTAATCTAGATACTTGTTATTTGAAATTGAAGAATATATGACATATGAATTAAATTCTTCAGTCGGTTCCTGCAATTCAGAGACCCGCATGCCAATAGACGACATCCTTTGGTGGATCCTGTTGTGGTTGCTGAGATCAGAAGATGTATTGAGGAGGGCATTGAATTTCAAGGCGAGCTCCTTAACTTCAGGAAGGATGGTACTCCCTTGGTGAACAGGCTAAGACTTATTCCGATTCATAGTGATGACGGCATGGTTACCCATGTTATAGGTGTCCAAATATTTTCTGAAGCGAAACTAGATCTGAACAATGTGTCATATCCTGTTTTCAAAGAAACTTGTCAACAGCACAACGTCAAGTCAAGTGAGCCCTTTCACAAGGGTGGACAGGTACAATACATCCATCTGGAAATATGCGGAATTCTACTACTATCTGATGAAGTACTAGCTCAAAATATTTTGTCCCGCTTAACGCCTAGGGATGTTGCATCGATTGGATCAGTCTGCAGACGGATTCGGCAATTAACGAACAATGAGCATGTGAGGAAAATGGTATGCCAAAATGCATGGGGACGAGACGTCACTGGTACACTGGAATTGATGACTAAGAGATTAGGATGGGGACGTTTGGCTAGGGAATTGACAACTCTCGAAGCAGTTCGTTGGAAGAAGCTGACTGTTGGTGGGGTAGTTGAGCCTTCACGTTGCAATTTCAGTGCATGTGCTGCAGGAAATCGGCTGGTCTTGTTTGGAGGTGAAGGTGTCAATATGCAGCCAATGGATGACACATTTGTCCTTAACCTCGATGCAACACACCCAGAGTGGCGTCGTGTGGGTGTTAAATCTTCTCCTCCAGGACGTTGGGGTCACACACTTTCGTGCTTGAATGGTTCCTGGTTGGTAGTGTTCGGTGGGTGTGGTAGTCAAGGATTGCTTAATGACGTTTTTGTTCTTGACTTAGACGCCAAGCAGCCGACATGGAAAGAAGTGTTTGGTGGAACACCTCCTCTCCCTAGATCTTGGCATAGTTCTTGCACTATAGGGGGTTCGAAGCTAGTCGTGTCTGGTGGGTGCACCGCTGCCGGTGTCCTCCTCAGTGACACGTTTCTGTTGGATCTCAGCATGGACAAACCTACATGGAAAGAAATTCCCAGCCTTTGGACTCCACCATCTAGATTAGGCCATTCACTTTCCGTTTATGGAAAAACGAAAATCTTGATGTTCGGTGGTCTAGCTAAGAGTGGTCACCTGCAGTTGAGATCGGGTGAAGCCTATACGATGGATATGGACGATGAAAATCCACAATGGAGGCAGATAGAGTGTTTTGGTGGCCAAAACACAGTTATTCCACCTCCCAGACTCGATCATGTTGCAGTGACATTGCCTTGTGGGAGGATCATAGTTTTCGGTGGTTCGGTTTCTGGGCTTCACTCTCCGTCGCAGCCTTTTCTGTTGGATCCCGCAGAAGAAAAACCATCCTGGAGGATAGTGAATGCTGCCGGGCAGCCACCTAAGTTCGCTTGGGGTCATAGCACGTGTGTAGTAGGGGGAACTCGGGTTCTGGTTCTGGGTGGACACACCGGGGAAGAATGGGTATTAAGCGAATTGCATGAGTTGTGCTTAGCATCTCATCAAGATTTTAATCCTTGAAGTTGGAGCCCCCTATTTGCTAGATAATATAATGTTGCTTTCCATGAATTTGCAGCGTCTTACTTTCTAATTTTATGCATATTTTTTTTCGTGATGCTGGTGAAATGTACATGTTTGTTTATATGGCACTTGGTCATGTGAGATATGTACATAGTTGTGTTATCATTAAAGATATGTTAATGGTATTTCTCCTAGTTTTTTGAATTTGTCAAATTGACCTATCTTAAATAGTTATTTTAACTAGTTAAAAAAAAATCATCTTTAATTTTTACATAAAAATAATTTTATATAGAAAAATATATGCTCACGATATTTTTTTATTACATATGAGGGTGGGGTAATGGGACTTGAAAGCGAGACCTCATGCTTCAATGAAGCACGTGCCACTTTGACCCCTAAAGGCTTGGCATATGCCTACATTTTTTTTAGAAACTATTACAACTACAGGGAAAAGAGGGAGGGACGAGCATCGAACCCGAGACCTCGAGCTCCCTTAATAGAGTTGGTGTCAGCTGGGTCACAAGGCCTTCAGAAGCACATATGCATACATTTGTACATCATTACTAGTATATGTAAAAGCTCACTCCTCATTTAAGAAAGATTAGTATTCGAGTCCGTGATATGCGGAAAAAAACTTCTCATCCCCCTATCAAAAAAAAAAAAGTTTCTCATGATACATGCCACCATAGTAACTAAAACAATATTACTATTGATATGATAAATAGAAATTAAATTACAAATCCGATGCAACTTAAAATAAAAATGTGAAACGAATCATAAAAGAAAAATTCTAAAAGGCAATCCTGTAAATTGGTAATTGTAAGTTTTTGGTCTTTTAATCATCAAAATTTAATATTAATGTAATTAATTGATCTTTCATTGGATTTTAGATTTCTTTTCGGGGAGTACTAACTATATGTTCGGCACTACGGTGTATTAGTTTTTTAGATAACATGTATTTTGTTTTTTATGTAGGAGTACCGCAATATATATTTATACAGTTATCATTGTGGAATTAAAAGTAATATTTGCGGCTGGTTTACTAAATTATTTGATTGTCTCAAAATAGTTTATTATTTATTTTTTTTCAAAAGTCTTAGATGATTTTTGTATTGTTCTTGAAATGAATTTTTTTATGTGATAGATGGATAACATCGAAAGATCAGTCCGAAGATCACAAATGACACTTATATAACACTACTAGCTTGTGTTTGCTTATTTGAATATATTAATCAATAAAAACAAAAACAAGTACATAAATAAAAACATATCAAAAAAAGATCAAACAAGAAAAATAATTAGGAAGGAATTAATGCATCGTGTTGAAACCGATGAACAAATTCGTGGAGTGCTTCGTATGGGACGTATGATACCATATGCATTTAAGAAGATCGTTATAATATTAAGAGAGAAAACATTCCTCAAAGATACTATACAAAGCACCATAAAAGAACAATTTGCAAATTTTATATGTTGTTGGACAAAACGAAAGTAATCGTTCAATGGGATTTATATTTTTACGTTCGGGAGAAACAATTAGTCGACATTTTCATAAAATCTTGAAAACAGTCATATCTCTTCAAGATCAATTTATGATTCAACCCAATGGAAATGAAATCTCAGAGATTCTTCATAATCATAGATTCTATCCATTTTTCAAGGTAAATCTCGTAGTCATTTAATTAAAAGATTTAAGTCATATCTATATAAAAAATAATAATTAGATACATATGATAGGATTGTGTTGGTGCAATTGATGGAATACATTTTCGTGTCAAAGTTCATAACGAAGATGTTGCAAGATACCGGTGAAGAAAAGATTTCCCCACACAAAATGTGTTGGCTGCATGTACTTTTGATTGAGATTTACATATGTGTTACCTGGTTGGGAAGGTTCTGCAGCTGATGGGCGTCTCCTTGATGATGCACTTAGTATAGAAGATAAGCTGAAAGTTCCAAATGGAAGTTAATTATAAATATATTAGTAAACGAAAAAAATACAACACAATTATGTATTAATACACAATACCTTTTGTAGGTAAATTTTATCTTGTTGATGCTGAATTATGCTGAGAGATGGCTTTATCACCCCCTACATAGGAACTTGATATCATTTGAAAGAATATATAGTACTCGTGGACCAGAATCTCAAATGAAATATTTAATCACAGACATGTATCTTTGAGAAATGCAATTGAAAGAGCATTTGGTGTCTTGAAGAAAAGATTTCAATTTTAGCTAGTGGAGCCGAGCCTAACCACAACATAAAGACCCATTCAGAAATTATATGTAACACCCTTACACATAACACATACACATGATGCATATAACATAATATTTAATGACAGGGGAACTTGCAATTTCATATCATCCAATCAAGACATTTATAATACTATAATTTACAAAGCATATAGGCATATATATGCCACAAAATAACCAAGATTGTACCCCTCACAACTCAACCAAAAACATATACAGTATATGAAAATGATTAGTTGAGGGATAAGGATTTGAATTCAGCCGGCCGACATTGGATCCATACTTCAAAATATGTGGAAAGTACCTTGTAGAGTCAACTTCTATCTACATCAACTGAAAAATAATTTACATTTGGTGAGTTGCATTTTCAATGAGTATATTCAAGTAACATGTTAATTAACTTCACGTATGCACATGATTGATAAATTCACACATACAGTTTATATCAGTCACATAACATATAAATGCACATGTCTAGTAATTTTATTTTATTGTTATGGATCAGTTAATACCAAGAACAAATCATGATCACGAATATGGCCATTGCACTCTGTACTGTATATCCCATGAGTTCAATAAACTCGAGATCTGTATTCTGTAATTCTGTAACTGTAGGGCCTTCCTACCTTAACATCGTATTAATAACATATTAGGGACTAAACATGCATTTATGATTTCTTAGGGCTCCGGTTATTACGCGGGTTATTAGAATTACAGGCCAAAATAAAACTTCAAGCAAATTAATTACATTCTCAAATGAATGGCGCTATAGAATTATACTACTCCTGGAGTAGAGACTATACCAAATCCTGAATCCTAATTCGTAAGGCATCTCGAAGCTCACTTCCTCAACCCCGCCCATAGCCCTTCAAATCCAAATGTGTACCTACAGGAACAACCCATCGTGAGCATATTCATCATTACTCAATATCATAGGGTAATGGCATATAAATAAATGCATGAAGTAAATGGGTAACGTATACTTCCTGGTTAATCGTAATAACCCTCTTTGGTTGTCCCTGTTTCATGGTCATGCATATAATCGTTAGTTCTCGACATAAATGATTAAAATCATACTTCACATATATGCTCATAACAAACTATGTTAATTAGAAATGGGATTGTCCGGGTTCCATTATGTCAGCGGTATAATTGGCCCCCTCGCTCGACATAACACATCATATGATACCCATCGCTACGCCTTGATAGCGGATGTATCTCTTTGTTCAGCGGATGATACCCCTCGCTACGCCTTGATAGCGGATGTACCCCATCGCTTAGCGGATGATACCCATCGCTACACCTTGATAGCGGATGTACCCCATCGCTCAGCGGATGATACCCATCGCTACACCTTGATAGCGGATGTACCCCATCGCTCATTTATGTGAGCGGCAAGACCTTCCTCGCTTGCCCATAATAACTACCGGACATTCAACCATTCTTAAGAACATAGTTTCATATTCATCATAAACATCATAGCATCTTATAAACATCATCATCTTGTAAACATCATTATCATGTAAGCATTATCATCTTATAGACATCATCGTCTCATCATAATCGTTATAGTAACGTCATATCATCATCATTTATCGTAACATCATCGTAAGCATCTCTTCATCTTAATTCATCATAAACATCATCATCTTTTATCATAACATCATCGTAAGTGTCATCGTAACTTATCATAAGCATCATCATCATTTATCATAACATCATCGTAAGCATCATCGTAACTTATCATAAGCATCATCATCATTTATCATAACATCATCGTAAGCGTCATCGTAACTTATCATAAGCATCATCATCATTTATCATAAAATCATCGTAAGTGTCTCTTCATCTTAATTCATTATGAAAATCATCTTTATTTATCAAGCATCTTATCATCTTTATTCATCATAAAATCATCTTTACTTATCAAGTATCTTATCATCTTTATTCATCATAAAATCATCTTTACTTATCAAGTATCTTATCATCTTTATTCATCATACACATCATCATAGCTCGTAAATTCTTATACAATTATAGTATGATCATAATATAGGAGTATGGTTTACCGTCCGATGCCCGTACGTCTCTTACGTACCTTAATTCCAAAAATGGAGAAGTTGTAGAACTTTATCTCCTTGAAGTTGTGGGTACCTGAGATGGTTCTACATAACCATACAAATTGATATTAGAAGCTAATTATAGTCCAATATCCAAAAATCCCACAAAAACATCAAAAATACACATTTTGGTGTCTCGCGATCGATCTCCATGAAGTCCCGATCGATCGCGAGATCACACTGCCTCGTCCAACAAAAATTTCCAATTCGCGATCGATCGCCGAGTTTGCGCCGATCGATCGCGACCTCGCCGATCGATCGCGCCAAACTCGCGATCGATCGCTGAAGGCTACTGCCTTCTCCCCTGTAGCTCGCGATCGATCGGTGGAGGGTGCCGATCGATCGCCGAGTCCTGTAGGTCCGATTTTCGGGCACTATTCATCCTTCTCCTTCCCCAACACAAACAAACTCAAATATCAAAACACCAACCATACCAAATCACTACAAATCTTCAATAAACATCCTCATATAACCATAAATCATACCCCAACTACATACAACACATACCCAAAACAAACCCACATAATTTACTTCAAAATCAACCCATTTCAACACCAAACATCATAACACTTTTAGGAATGGTTCCATACCTCTTGTAGGCTCCAAATCCTAACAAAGATCACATAAACAAAGTTTTTGTGAAGTTTTCTTCTTCCTTCCTTGGTGAATTTCGAAAATGGGAGATGGGTTAGGGTTGAGGAATGAATTGGGGATTTTAAAAGTGATTGGTAAAGTAAGTGGGTATAGGGGGAAAAAGGGGGTTATAAGGTTAATATTAAAATTATATCCCAAAGTTAACATGATGTATAAAACACCCCAACATGGTATTTTAACAGCATTTATAAAAATGCATTAAACTTCCACTAAATCATGCTTTCCTCATAATTAACCATCAACATAATTAAATCATGTTAACACATCATTTTCTAACATGCATAACATGTACCCTGAAATGCAACCCTGGGGCACGCCTATCATGACTAACCATTTCGACATGATAATTAATTTCAACACGTAAATCAATTATCAACATAATTCATCATATAAACATAATTAGTGCCTTAATTGCAATTAATCATTTCGGGGGCATCACATTACTCCCCTACTTATAAGATTTCGTCCTCGAAATCGCATGCACTTACCCCGAAAGAAACTAAACATAAATCACATACCAGAGAATAGTTCCGGGTAGTGCTGTACCATATGCCACTCCGTCTCCCACATAGCCTCCTTGACACCCCGACGATCCCACTGAACTTTAATCATCGGTATAATCTTGCTTCGTAATCTGCGATCCTCATGATCCAGAATTCTGATCGGTCGTTCAACGCAGGATACATCTGAGTCCAACTGCACTTCAGTGGGCTGTAAAACATGAGACGGGTCTGGCTCATACTTCCGTAGCATAGAAACGTGGAAACATCGTGAATCCCAGATAAGGACGGCGGTAGAGCCAAACTGTAGGTTACAGTACCGATATGCTGCAATACTTCATATGGATCAACATACCTCGGGGATAACTTCCCCCGCATACCAAGACGAACTACACCCCTGAAGGGTGAGATTTTCAAGAAGACCCTGTCTCCTACTTGGAATTCCAGCGGTCGTCGCCGCTTATTGGCATAGGCCGCTCGCCTATCCTGGGCCGCTTTCATCTTTTGGCGTATCAACTTAATCTTGTCTTACATATCCTTAATCATATCCGGTCCTCCGACCGCTTTACTAGTCAAGTCCTCCCAATACAGCGGTGACCTACATCGTCGTCCGTAAAGAGCTTAAAAAGGAGTTATTTGAATGCTCGTCTGATAGCTGTTAATATAGGAGAACTCCATCATTGGCACTGAATCTTGCCACGGAGTATCAAACTCCTAAACACATGCCCTCGACATGTCCTCGAGCGTCTGAAGGGTACGCTCTGTCTGGCCGCCTGACTGAGGGTGATAAGCTGTACTTAGTATCACTTCTGTGCCCAAAGCTGTCTGAATACCCTCCCAGAAATGTGGAGTAAAGCTTGGGTCTCTGTCAGACACAATCGAGACTGGAATCCCATGCAACCTCACCACATCCCGCACATATCATTGGGTCATCTTTAGGTACGCAAAAGTCATACAGTAGGGGATGAAGTGAGCTACCTTCGTTATCCTATCCACGATCACCCAGATCGCATCGAATCCAGAGGCCGTTCTTGGTAAGTGGGTCACAAAGTCCATAATGATATGCCTCCACTTCCTCTTAGGTACCTTCAAGCTCTTCATCTCGCCACCAGGCCTCTGCCTTTCTGCCTTTACCTGTTGGCAGATCAAACATCTTTTAACGAAAGCGATCACACCATGCTTCATGCGTCTCCACCAGAACTGACCACTTAGGTCCTTATACATTTGCCTTACTCCTAGGTGGATACTGAATCGACTACTATGAGCTTGTTCTGACATTCTTTTAAGCAACTCCGGCGTATCTGGGACTACCCATCGGTTGTCCAATCTCAAGGAATCGTCCTCAGCCACTCTAACTTTGGTGGCTGACCCCGAAGTACCAATAATGACCACCTCGGAACCTCATTCTCTGACCTCTGGGCTTTCCTGGTAATCTTGAATATGTCTGGCTCAGTCAACAAGGTTGACACTCGCACTGGCGACGCGTCCACATCAAAATCATAGTCCAGATGGCAACAAGAGGTCATCATCGCTGATAACACATAGCGTCCTCAGCAGTACACTTCACTTCCAACTTAAGGCGTTTGCTGTCAAATTTGCTTTACATGAATAGTCCATCTATCTTCTTTGTTGCCTATTCAACTCAGCCTGTGTGAACAAAACTTTAGGCTCTTATAGTCCGTGTAGATGGCAAACGACGTACCTTGCAAGTAATGCCTCCAAATCTTCAAGGCAAATATAACGGCTGCTAGCTCCAAATCGTGGACTGGGTACCTATCCTCATGTGGTTTCAACCGCCTCGATGTACAAGCCAGATGCATTCGTGTACAAGGCAAACCTCTTATTCTCAGAAAGAATTACCAATATAGGTGTCGTAGTCCAACAACGCTTCAATTCTTGGAAGCTTTCCTCACAAGCTTCGGACCAAAAGAACGACACTCCTCTCTGAGTCAGCCGTGTCAGGGGTCTGGCAATCCCTAAGGATCTGGAGTACTGTTCTCAAGTGCTTTACATGTTCCTCTTCAGTCCGAGAGTAAATAAGCACATCGTCAATGAAAACTATGACGAACTGATCCAAACATGGTTGGGGCATTCTGTTCATCAGGCTCATAAAACAGCTAGGGCATTCGTCACCCCAAAGGCATGACTAAGAATCCGTAATGCCCACATCTAGTCCTGGAAGCTGTCTTATGTACATCATCCTCTCGAACTCGAATCTGATGATGCCCCGATCTCAGATCGATCTTACTGTAGAGCCTCGTACTCTGCAGCTAATTGAACAATTCATCAATCCTCGGAAGTGGATACTTATTCCTCATCATGGCTTTGTTCAGTTGTCTGAAATCGATGTACAGCCGCATTGAACCATCTTTCTTCTTAACAAATAAAACTGGTGCACCCCAGGGTGTATATAGCCCTTGTCAAGGAGCTCCTGCAACTGAACATTTAACTCTCTTAGTTCCGCTGGTGCCATCCTATACAGGGCACGAGAAATGGTAGACGTCCCTGGTAGTACTTAATCCCAAACTCGACCTCTCTCGTCGGTGGGAATCCGGGAATCTCTTCCGAAAATACATCAGGAGACACCGCCACTACGGGCACATCCTCAACCTTTAACTCTTTCCTCTTTTCAGTAATATCAACAGCATAGATGAGATATCATTTATGGTCTCATCCCAATATCTGTGCCATCTTAACAGCAGATATTAACGGAATCCTTGAACGGGAACCATCCCCATAGAATGTCCATTGGACTCCCATATCAGACTTGAATCGGACAGTCCTTGTCTGCAGTCCACAACTGCCTGATACTTGATCAGCACATCGATGCCCACATCGAAGTCTGACATTCCCAGATTAACCAAGTCTGTCCTCAGCTCGGTACCCTCAAAATAAATGAGGCTGTCATAAACCACCTGATCAGTTATTAAACTTCTTCCAGCGGGGGTCGAGACTACAAGAGGCATGGGCGACGGAGAAGTGCATATAACATTGTATCACTTACTTCTGCATTTGCTGCTATGCTGCAACACAAGGGTTAACAACGATACCCAAAAGCAGTTCATATAATACATCGTTAGAGAAACAAAACATGTTAGTACAACATCATATCCTTCATATGCAACATATGCATAAAACATGTTAAAAGTAAGCACCTAGCCAACTTATTGCTAAGGCTACCATTCACTCGTTCCCGGGTTATCTAACCACTGCTCTGATACCACTAATGTAGGGCCTTCCTACCTCAACATCGTATTAATAACATATTAGGGACTAAACATGCATTTATGATTTCTTAGGGCTCCGGTTATTACGCGGGTTATTAGAATTATAGGCCAAAATAAAACTTCAAGCAAATTAATTACATTCTCAAATGAATGGCGCTATAGAATTATACTACTCCTGGAGTAGAGACTATACCAAATCCTGAATCCTAATTCGTAAGGCATCTCGAAGCTCACTTCCTCAACCCCGCCCATAGCCCTTCAAATCCAAATGTGTACCTACAGGAACAACCCATCGTGAGCATATTCATCATTACTCAATATCATAGGGTAATGACATATAAATAAATGCATGAAGTAAATGGGTAACGTATACTTCCTGGTTAATCGTAATAACCCTCTTTGGTTGTCCCTGTTTCATGGTCATGCATATAATCGTTAGTTCTCGACATAAATGATTAAAATCATACTTCACATATATGCTCATAACAAACTATGTTAATTAGAAATGGGATTGTCCGGGTTCCATTATGACAGCGGTATAATTGGCCCCCTCGCTCGACATAACACATCATATGATACCCATCGCTACGCCTTGATAGCGGATGTATCTCTTTGTTCAGCGGATGATACCCCTCGCTACGCCTTGATAGCGGATGTACCCCATCGCTTAGCGGATGATACCCATCGCTACACCTTGATAGCGGATGTACCCCATCGCTCAGCGGATGATACCCATCGCTACACCTTGATAGCGGATGTACCCCATCGCTCATTTATGTGAGCGGCAAGACCTTCCTCGCTTGCCCATAATAACTACCGGACATTCAACCATTCTTAAGAACATAGTTTCATATTCATCATAAACATCATAGCATCTTATAAACATCATCATCTTGTAAACATCATTATCATGTAAGCATTATCATCTTATAGACATCATCGTCTCATCATAATCGTTATAGTAACGTCATATCATCATCATTTATCGTAACATCATCGTAAGCATCTCTTCATCTTAATTCATCATAAACATCATCATCTTTTATCATAACATCATCGTAAGTGTCATCGTAACTTATCATAAGCATCATCATCATTTATCATAACATCATCGTAAGCATCATCGTAACTTATCATAAGCATCATCATCATTTATCATAACATCATCGTAAGCGTCATCGTAACTTATCATAAGCATCATCATCATTTATCATAACATCATCGTAAGCGTCTCTTCATCTTAATTCATTATGAAAATCATCTTTATTTATCAAGCATCTTATCATCTTTATTCATCATAAAATCATCTTTACTTATCAAGTATCTTATCATCTTTATTCATCATAAAATCATCTTTACTTATCAAGTATCTTATCATCTTTATTCATCATACACATCATCATAGCATCGTAAATTCTCATACAATTATAGTATGATCATAATATAGGAGTATGGTTTTCCGTCCGATGCCCGTACGTCTCTTACGTACCTTAATTCCAAAAATGGAGAAGTTGTAGAACTTTATCTCCTTGAAGTTGTGGGTACCTGGGATGGTTCTACATAACCATACAAATCGATATTAGAAGCTAATTATAGTCCAATATCCAAAAATCCCACAAAAACATCAAAAATACACATTTTGGTGTCTCGCGATCGATCTCCATGAAGTCCCGATCGATCGCGAGATCACACTGCCTCGTCCAACAAAAATTTCCAATTCGCGATCGATCGCCGAGTTTGCGCCGATCGATCGCGACCTCGCCGATCGATCGCGCCAAACTCGCGATCGATCGCTGAAGGCTACTGCCTTCTCCCCTGTAGCTCGCGATCGATCGGTGGAGGGTGCCGATCGATCGCCGAGTCCTGTAGGTCCGATTTTCGGGCACTATTCATCCTTCTCCTTCCCCAACACAAACAAACTCAAATATCAAAACACCAACCATACCAAATCACTACAAATCTTCAATAAACATCCTCATATAACCATAAATCATACCCCAACTACATACAACACATACCCAAAACAAACCCACATAATTTACTTCAAAATCAACCCATTTCAACACCAAACATCATAAAACTTTTAGGAATGGTTCCATACCTCTTGTAGGCTCCAAATCCTAACAAAGATCACATAAACAAAGTTTTTGTGAAGTTTTCTTCTTCCTTCCTTGGTGAATTTCGAAAATGGGAGATGGGTTAGGGTTGAGGAATGAATTGGGGATTTTAAAAGTGATTGGTAAAGTAAGTGGGTATAGGGGGAAAAGGGGGTTATAAGGTTAATATTAAAATTATACCCCAAAGTTAACATGATGTATAAAACACCCCAACATGGTATTTTAACAGCATTTATAAAAATGCATTAAACTTCCACTAAATCATGCTTTCCTCATAATTAACCATCAACATAATTAAATCATGTTAACACCTCATTTTCTAACATGCATAACATGTACCCTGAAATGCAACCCTGGGTCACGCCTATCATGACTAACCATTTCGACATGATAATTAATTTCAACACGTAAATCAATTATCAACATAATTCATCATATAAACATAATTAGTGCCTTAATTGCAATTAATCATTTCGGGGGCATCACAGTAACACAGGGTTCAAGGTCATTAGTGGCCATAACAGAATCCATTAATCTCTTATGAATGCATAATCGATAATCATCATAACATCACCAATAGAGTAATAACTCAAGTCCGTAGAATCACTTAAAATCAATATTTCACATTCAAAGGACATAAAATATCTAATCTTCAAAACACAGAAATCATTCATTAAAAAAAAACGCATAAATCATTGAAAGGAATACCCTTGTGCAACAATTTTGTTAATAGAGTGGCAATAAGAGAAAAATTCTCAATAAATCGTCGATAATATCCAATGAACTTCTGCAACATTCTCGGGCTTTCCCATTTAATTACTGCTTCAATTTTCAATGGATCCTAAAAAGAGAACATGATCTAACCAGAATTCGCATTTGCTAAGTCTTGCATACAATTGTTTCTCATGCAAGGTTTGTAGCACAATTCGTAATTGTTGTTCACGTTCTTCAGCAGACTTAGAGTATACCATACTATCATCACTGAAGACAATCACAAATTTATCCAAGTATGGTCTAAACACATCATTCATCAATGCCATAAATACAGAAGGTGCATTAGTCAAACATGCATTACCAAAAATCCATAGTGGTCATACCTGGTCTTGAAAGCTGTTTTCAGAACATCTATTTCTGCAATTTTTAATTGGTGATACCCTGGTCTCAGATCAATCTTTGAAAAGACTATCAAATAAATCATCAATTATTTGGGCAGTGGATATTTATTTTTTTAGTCACTCGATTCAACTGTTGATAATCGATGTATAATCTCAAAGTATCATCATTCTTTTTAACAAACAATACATGTGCTCCCCATGGTGAAACACTCGGTCTAATGAATCCTTTATCAAGTAGTTCTTGTAACTGAGTTTTTAATTCTTTTAATTCAACATGTGCCTTTCTATAAGGGGAAAAAAAAATTGGTGCAGTACCTAACGGTAATTCGATGGTAAACCCAGTATCTCTATCTGGGGTAATCCTGGTAAATCATCTGAAAATACATCTGTATATTCTCTAACCACTGAAATATCTTTAAGTTTCAAACCACATAATCTACTACATATAATGTGAGCTAAATATGATTCACAACCACCCTTCACCAATCTGAATACCGTAGATGCAGATATTACACATGTAGGCAAGATTTTTCTTTCTCCCTTAAATACTATCTGTGACTGATCAGGAAGTTGCAACACTATTTCTTTGGTAAAACAGTCCAATCTAGTATGATATTCAGTTAACCAATCCATAGCTAGAATCACATTAAAACCCATTAACGGCATAACCAGTAACGTATCAGGCATTTCAGTATCTCCGATCAAGATTTTACAATTATGATGCACGGTATTTACAACAATCATGCTTCATACTGGGGTTTGAACAATTAAAATCACAGCCCAATGATACTGGTTTATCATGAAAATGTGTCATGAATGCTTGTGACATAAATGAATGTGTTGCACCAGGATCAAATAAAACACAAGCTTTTGTACCAGAAATGGATAAATTACCGGTAATCAAAGCTGGTGCTGCATTTGCTTCTTCTTGTGTCATTGCAAAAACACGGGCTTGATTATTGGCTTTACTTTCCTTTGTACCGATACCTCTACCCATACCAAATCTTCCTCGACCTCTGCCTCTATTAGGGGTAAAACCACTAAACCTAATTTCCTCAACTGTAGGCTCTTCACGTGGCTTTGAACAATTCCTTGTTATGCCAGGTTTTCTACATTTAAAGCATTTTCATGTAAGCAGTCTACACTCTCCATAATGATCTCTCCCACAGTGCACACAAGTCACAACCGACAGTGTAGAACCAAAACTCTTACTAGCAGATGGAGCACCACTGGAACTTGCGCCTTAAAACCACTGAGGAAACCTTTTTGTATAGGGGTAGGAAACCCTTTTTCTTTCAAAATCCACCAATTTAATCACTTTGTCTCTTTTTATATTGGAAGATGGGTTTTGATCAATTTCCAATTTATCAGCACATACTAGTAGCTCCTTTCAGCTAGCTAAAAATTCCAAGTCTGTAGGTTTGAGGCAATCATGAATATTAAATTGAAGTCCCGCCTAAAATCTACTACACTTCTTCTTTTATGTTGCTATCATGTGTGGTGCATAGTGAGAAAGTTGATCAAACAGTATCTCATACTCAGCAACTGATCGATTCCACTGTTTAAGTTCAAGAAATTCTTTTTCTTTCCTATCATTGTAAACTTCTGGCAGATATAATGTGAGATATGCTCGAACTAGAGTTAGGACACTGAGTCTAGTCACAAATAATATTAATAGTGCATGTATTGACTACGTGTTTTTATATGCTCTTGTTTGCTATTATTACATGTTAGCTAATGAGATTTTAGACATGTAATGGATTACTAAGCAGGGATAGCTAGATGTCATATCTCTGAGTTAAATATGCTTAGTTGCATATAATCTAGAGAATTTGAATGCTGAGTTGCATATATTCTAGAGAATTTTATTTGTTAGCACTGATAGTTGCTGATCGGATGATGATGTAGAGTAAAAAGTGATGAGAACATCTGTGACTTGAGATTTGTATATGATGTTTTGATTTTATGATGAACAGTTAGTGTTTGGACAGGTAGCAGTGATATGAACTGTAACAGCTATTTAGCGAACCTGTAGGCACTGTAAACTGTTAATTGAATTATAACTTAGTGATAATACGTACATTATTGGGAATTTTATTCATCACTTTGGGACTTACTCCTTGTGATTAGTGTGCTAGAACTAATTAAACCCACGTTTTGTCGACTGTCATCGGGATTTTGACTCCGAAAGACCAGGGTAATACGTATGAGTTTACGTCAAAACCTGTGCACGTCGAGATGATAATTTATAACTTGAAGATATTGAACATATTGATATTTCAATTGAAGAATAGAGTGAGTTGTTGTGAGAAACAACTAGAATTGGTTTGAATGAGGACTTGGATATGGGGACTGTCGTAATTAAGTTACAGTCTATATGTTCGAACTATGAATAAAAACTACCATATGAACTCTTCTAGATGAGAATATCCAGAGTCATAGAGTGATGGAAGACGAGTTTTCCCTCTTGTTCACACGAGAAAATATGTTTACGAGAAAGCCACGTTGATTACATGGAAAATGATAATCGATTATCGCGGATTCGAGAATTGGAAGTATGTGTTTAATCTCGATAGCTGTTCACTAGTGAAGAGATAAGAAATCGACTGAAGAATAAGACACTGATGTGGTGCGGAGTAGCTAGGACTGGATTAAATGTTAATGATGACTATCATTTGGAATAATCCAAGTAGTCCTAGAACAGTTCCAGAAGTATCATTTCAGTTTATTCAGCTCTAGTAATTCTAAAGATATTAAGAGATTGTAGAATACCAGATCTTTTCGATGTCGTTGTAGATGTAAGTATCTACTGACCCATGTGAAAGAATAAAAGGAACTGATATCGATTGTGGCAAGTCAGAGCATGTCGTTATGTGCTCAGGAACAGATGTAGCCATAACAACAAATACTCTGGGTTAGAGGTAGATATCAGAGTGGTTATTCTTTTTGACCACTCAGTTCCAGCAGGAGCTTGTTACATGTAGACTAGAGGTCAGACCTGATAGTTATTTTTGGTTTGCTAACAGACCAAAGAGTATACCTTGACAGAGGATAAGGTTAGAGATGCTACAGGAGTAATGATCATAGATACATGTTGTGTATTTGATCACACTGCACGAGTTTGATTGAGACAAAAACATTGTTTTCATACATTGCATCAAATGTGCATTGATAATGATGATTTGGAAAATACACCAGCAGTGATAATTATACTATCCACACTTGTAATAGTGAACTGTAGCTTACAGTTTGATGATAGTGTTGTGGATTTGAATTTAATGGTGTTGCCGAGATATGGTTTTGATTGTATACTCTGATAAATTTTGAGATATTGCAAGTTGATTTCAGGGTATAATGAATTTTCGACTGTATTGTGGCTACAAATGAAATGTTTATCGCCACGAATAGCAAGCTAAGATACTGATAGTATCAGCTATGAAAATATTGTGGTTGGGATACTTGGAAAATAAAGGATATGTGATAATAAGCATTTAATGCTGATCAGGAAGAGTCGAGGTTGACTGATATCCTAGTGGTAAGAAACTTACCGAGATTTTCCTGAGGAAATAATAGAATTTTCAATAGAGAAGGAAATCGATTTTGACTGTTTGTTGATGCCAATGAATAGATTCGATATCAAAAGCAATGTACGGAATGGCATCAGCAGAGTTGACAAATTTATAAGAATCGTTATTGAATATCCTGATAAGGGTACATACGTTTGAGTATGTCACATTGGGTAAACATCAGTGTTGTTCGTGAAAGAAGAAATATTGTATTATAAAGATGTGTATCGACTAAAGGCAGGTGAATGGGCTACTGTCAAGAATAAATACCCACTGCCTAAGATCGAGAAGTAATTGTTCACTTGTAAGGAACTTTGATGTATAAGAAGAACTATTTTCACTCTGGTTACCATCTGTTCGAGTCAGAAGAGAAAATGTTCTCTAGGCAATTAGTCAAACCAGATATATGCATTTTGAATTTTTGGTAATACCGTGTGGTCAGACAACTATACAAGTAGAGTTATGAATTTGATGAATAAAGTATTCCGTAACTTTTTTTTGTAATCATATTCATCAGTGGTATACTAGTGTATTCGAGATTCGGAAGGAACCACACAGAACATCTACGATTGGTTATTCAGACGCTTCGTGAAGCTCAAATTGTATACCAAGTTATCAAAGTGTAAATCTTGGTTGAATTGAGTGTTATTTTGGGATAGGTGGTACCAGCTCACCAGACACCTGTTGATCCCAGTAAAGTAAAGGTAGTACTAATTTGGCCAATACCAACCAGTGTACTCAAGATACAAAGCGTTATGAGTTTTGCCAGATATTACAGGCTTTTATGGAAGGATGAGCCAATTGACCAAGAAGAAATTGAAGTTTCGTTTCGTCAGATGAATGTGAAAGCAGTTTTCATAACTGAAATGAAAGTGGACTACAGCCCCAATGTTGATTTTGTTTAACTGGTTCAGGGGAATATGTAGTTTGTGCAAATACGTTGGTCAAAGATTTGAGATATGTTCTAATGTATCATGAGGAGATGATTGCATATGCTTGAGATAGTTGAAACTGAAAGAATCATGATATCATGTTCATGAACTCGAGCTTGTAGCAATTATTTTGCATTGAAGGTGTGGCAACGTTATCGGTATGGCAAACAATTCATGATATACTTTGATTTTACGAGTTTAAAAAATCTATTATTCAGTCAGAGTTGCACATAAGATAGAAACGATGACTATATTTTATTAAAGAATTTGACTTTAATAGTCAATAATTGTAGGGTCCTCGTTACTTAATGTGATATCCCCGAAATGATTAATTGCAATTGGGCGTTAATTATGTTTATGTGATTTTTATGGTGATAATTAATAATTGTGTTGGCATTAATTATCTTGGTGAAATGCTTAGTTACATGGTAGGAGTGACCCGGTAGAACATTTCGGGGTGCATGTTATGCATGTTGGGTAATTGGGGATTTTAATGGTTTAAATGAAATGGTTTGTGATTATTTGGGTGAATCATGTTTTAATTGTGATTTTGGTGCATTATGGTAAAATGCCTTTTAAAATATCATGTTGGGGTGTTTTATACACCATGGAATTGTGGGGTGTAATTTAATAAAACCCAACCCACTTATACCCCAATCCCCCTTATACCTTCATTTTCTACTTTCCCAATTAACTCATCCAAAACCCTTCTCTACCTCACATTTTCGAAATTTGGTAAAGAGGTGACGAGAAATCCGTCCAAAAGTTTGATTTGTAGAATTTATTGGGTGATTTGGAGTCCCCAAGAGAACCATCCCAGGTGGCCACACAGCTTAGGAGATAAAGTCCACGACATCTCCACTTTTGGAACTAAGGTACGTAGTGAGACGTACGAGCATCGGACGGTAAAACGTATTTATTACGCTTTGATTGGTTATGCATTATGGTTGCATACATGGTCTTAATTATGCATTATGGTTGCATACATTATTGGATATGCATTATGGTTGCATATATGGTTGGTTATGCATTATGGTTGCATACATGGTTGGATATGCATTACGGTTGCATATATATTGTGAGTCGAGATTATATTGCAGTGATGATAGAATACTTGCCGCCATCATGTCGAAGCGATGATAGAATACTTGCCGCTGTCATATTTAGCGATGAAGAATATTTGCCGCAAATATGTCGAAGCGAAGGATAATGCCGCTGTCATATTGATGCGAGGGATATTATGCCGCTAATATGTCGAAGCGAGGGGTATTAATGCCGCTGTCATATAAATGCGAGGGGTATTATGCCACTGATATAATAAGACTGGAAATTGGCCTTGGCATACACGGAATGGATACATGTCATGACATGCATATTGGCATTATAATCCTTTGATTATTATTGTGATACAGGGACAACCAAGGGAGCTTTTAAATGTGTTAAATACAGGAAGTGAATTACATTTACGGTTTATGCATTGAATTACGATCATATTATTGTGGATATGATTTATATACATGCGCATGGTTTGGGGTTGTTCCTGTAGGTACTTTTGGGCGGAAAGGGGCTAAGGCGGGTTGATGCGGTGAGCTAGTGAGGAGTGCTCTTGGTAGCAGGCTTGATTCTTTTGTATAGTATCAACTCTAGGAGTAGTGTAAAGCTATATGATTAGCATTCATTGGTTGGGAATGTAACTAATCCCTTTTGAACTTTATTTTGGCACTGTAATTTAATAACTCAGGGCATCAACACAACCGTTACTACTCTGTTTATGCATGGAATTTTTTATTTAATCCGTTATGTATCAGTTCCTTATACATATGTGAGTAGGAATTAAGTAAATCATACATTGTTTAAGAGTTGAGTTATATAGGTTGATACATTAGTTACAAAATCCTGTCATAATATACATCATATGTACTGTAAAACAACCTAGACTCGTAACTCCTATGCAGTGGTTCAACTCGCAGCGGAATAAGACTCACAATCCCGTCCTCCCACGTCTACGAGTCCCTACAGAAACAATCACACAACATGAGTATAGATAAAAAACCAGCTCGGTGCTATATCAATAATCAATATAAAACGATAAAGCACTATAATGATCAGTTGTGATTGTTCTGTATCATGCATCATCAAATGCAAATATGTCATGACATGTCTCATCCCTCATCCTGTTATAACCAGACCAATATGATATGCCTATCTCAGCTCAATATGTCAGTGGAACATCCTCACATCTTCATATCAGCAACACATATCATAGTACCGTTCTCACATGTTATAACATCCAAAGCATATACCCAACCGACGTTTACCTCTCATGCCAAAGCATATGTAGCATACCTATCGTGGCAACAATCCCAGCCAAAGCATATGCCCCACACTGGCATATCTATCGTGGCAATGATCTCAGCCAAAACATATGCGACATATCTATCGTGGTATCCATCTCAACAATATAAACCTCATGAATGCACATGCATATGATACCACTAATCATATGTTATAATGCCCACATCATCATCACAATAATATCATATACTCGTACGTCAGAACGTACCTGTTATGCGACACAAAAGATATAAATTAGACGTCAATGTCTAACCGCCTCGTTGCCCCGTCCCCTGTGATGATGCTACAACAATATGAACAATATATCATGTTACAATAGTCTTCAAAATCAAATTCTACAAAAATCTAACATTTTTCAACATTTTAACCCTGGCGAATCGATCGCCACTTCCACCGACCGATCGCCAAACTGTTCTGTTTTATCGCGATCGATCACCACAATCTCGCGATCGATCGCCAAGGTGTTCTGTTTCCTCGCTATCAATCGCCATGTTTTCACCGATCGCCAAGTTATTTCACAGCCTTATTTTTTCTCTGTCTTCGGCGATCGATCACCAAGGGCTCGCGATTGATCGTCGATGTCTGAACATTTCAGAACATGTCGATTTTGAGCATATCCTCATGGTGTATCTCCTACAACTCGAAAATACACATTCAAACATGATATTTGTATGATATACCTTCATCTAAACATGTTTCCATATCATTATAACTCAATACTTTTCTTTTCTATCATGTATAAATTGAAACATAACAACATGATAATCTTCAAACTCAATTCCTCCTTTTCACCAACAACAACATAAAACTAAGTATACCAAGTACCTAATCCTTACCACACAAAGCCAACTTCTAAATTACAACAAGTTTCCTTGATTCCAAGCTCAATTCCAAGAACAAGACACAAGAGCAAGAAAGGGTTTTGGAGAGGTGCTTGTGTAGAGATTACTAGGTGAACCAAGGTGTGGTATGTGTTAAAAATCTGATTTTTCATTTATATAGTAGCCTCCACCTCAAATGCACATTCTAATGCCTCTCAAATGCATGTTAAATGCATAACAAGGTCATATCCTACTACACACTTCACACATTCATGTATCTTACTTCTCTTGTATATACAATAAGACATGCATCAACATATCAAGAACATAGATATCTTTGTTCTCATTTCATATATCTCCTATGTTTCTTGTTTTATGTTATACCATACTTGCTATAACTTCATTGAAATCTCATAAATAGTTCATTCTTTCATTTAATCAGTCACACTCGGTTCAACCCGAACTCGAGTTCACATCATACCGTCATTATGTCATAATGACGAAATAATCATATCAACAAGTATTATCGTTAATTCGAGGCATTACAATTCTCCCATACTCATTTAATTTCATCCTCAAAATTATATCTACATAACATGAATCACATAAGCACATATGCAACCTACTGCAACAAGATAATAAACAACATGATATAAGTATCCTTACTCACCAAGAATATCATAAGAATGTAAATTCATACCAGAAAATAACTCAGGATACTGTTGTATCATATGCTGCTCCGTCTCCCACGTTGCCTCCTCGACACCCCGTCGATCCCACTGTACCTTTACCATTGGTATCACTTTATTACGCAAGGTCCGCTCAGCTCTATTCAGAATCTTCACTGGTCGTTCCACATAAGACACATCTGTATCCAACTGTGCTACAGATGCTGCAATACATGACACGGATCTGGTTCATATTTCCTCAATAGTGAAACATGAAACACATCGTGGATACTACTCAATGCTGGCGGTAGTGTCAATCGATAGGCCAACGTACCAATACGTTGCAACACTTCATAAGGACCAACATACCGTGGAGACAACTTTCCACGCTTACCAAATCGTACTACACCGTTAAAGGTGAGATTTTCAAAAATACTCGATCACCAACTTGAAATTCAAGTGGTCTACGTCGCTTATTGATATAAGCAGCTTGTCGATCCTGAGCAGCTTTTAATTTCAATCTGATCAGTTTCACTTTTTCCTCCATTTCACGTAGCATCTCTGGTCTATGGAGTGCAGTCTGATCAATGTCATCCCAATATAATGGTGATCTACATCATCGTCCATACAGTGCCTCAAATGGTGCCATCTGTATACTAGATAACTGTTATTGTACGAAAATTTCACTAATGGCAACGACTCTTGCCAAGAGTTATCAAACTATAGTACACATGCCCGTAACATTTCTTTCCAGTGTTGTACATCATCATCAGTAACTTGTGCCGTTCTCCTTTTCTCAAAGATATCGGGTTCAACCAACAATGTTGATACCCGTACTAGCACTGTTTCTACATCAAATTCATAACCCAAGGTACAACAAGAAGTCATCAAGGCTGATAAATGCATCATATATCATCAGCAGTATGGTGGACTTTTCGACTTAAGGCATCTGCTGTGAGATTAGCCTTTCCTGAATGATATTCGATCTTACAATCATAATCCTTTAAGAGATCTATCCATCTCCTTTGTCTCATATTCAACTCTGCTTTAGTGAATAAAAACTTTAAACTTTTATGATCAGTATATATGGTAAACGAGTACCATATAAATAGTGTCGCCATATCTTCAATGCAAAGACAATGGCTGACAACTCCAGATCATGCACTGGATATTTCATTTAATGTGGCTTCAGTTGGCTTGATGCATAAGCCACCACATGTTTATCCTGCATCAATATACAACCTAACCCAAGTAATGATGCATCAGTATAAAGAGCAAACATGTCATGCTCTGATGGAATAATCAACACTGGAGCAGTAGTTAACCGATGTTTCAATTCCTGAAAACTATGCTCACATGCCTCTGACCATCTAAATGGTACTCCCTTCTGTGTCAGTTGTGTGAGTGGTTTAGCAATTGTTGAAAATCCTTCAACAAACCGTCTATAGTATCCAGCCAAACCCAAGAAACTACGAATCTCTGGCACAGAAGTAGGTGCTGATCAATTCAACACCGCTTCTATCTTTCTCGGATCAACTGATATACCATCTTTAGAAATCAAATGTTCCAAAAATCCTATACTATTCAACCAAAACTCACACTTACTGAGTTTGGCATATAACTGATGTGTTCTCAATAACTGTTACACCAGATGCAAATGTTGGACATGCTCGTTTCACTCCGAGAATAGATCAAGATATCATCAATGAACACAATGACAAATTGATCGAGGTACTCCTGGAAAACTCGATTCATCAGACTCATGAAGACAGTTGGAGCATTTGTCATACCAAATGGCATCAGTAGGAACTCACAATGTCCATAGCGAGTTCTGAATGCTTGTCTTCTTTATATATCCTTCCCTCACATGTATTCAATGATAATCAGATCTCAAATCAATTTTAGAATATATCATAGATCACTGTAACTGATCAAACAAATCATCAATACGAGGAAAAGATATTTATTCTTAATCGTTACCTTATTCAACTGTCTATAATCAAGGCATAGTCGCATTGAACCATCCTTCTTCTTGACAAAAAATACAGGAGCACCCCAAGGTGATATACTATGATGTATGTACCCCTTGTCCAATAGGTCTTGTAATTGAGTTTTCAACTCTCTTAATTCAGATGTGCCATTCGATATGGTGCTCGTGAAATTGCAGAAGTACCAGGTACCAATTCAATACCGAATTCCACTTCTCGATTTGGTGGAACTCCAGGAATCTCATCTGGAAATACATCTGCATACTCTGCAACCACTGGTATATCATCTACTCTTCTTTCTACTTTCTTATCTGTTACATCAACAACATAAATCACATATCATGTATGTCCACGTTCTAACAAACGAGACATTCGAAGAGCCGATATCAATGGAATCTTGGCACGTGATCCTTGTCCATAGAAGATCCATTGATTTCCAGTATCATACTGAACTCTCATTGTCTTCTGACAACAATCTACAACAGTTTTATATCTGCTCAACATATCAATACCAAGAATACAATCAAAATCCATCATGTCTAACACAATCAAATCGGCCTGTCTCATACTCAGTATCAAACTGAATAACACAATCAGACACACTCTGACAAGCCATCACAGTAGTTCCCAATGGGTGTTGAGACAGACAGAGGCATCAACAGTGGAGACGAGCATATATGATACCGGTCAATAAACGCTTGTGCAATAAAGGAATGTGATGCACCAGTATCAATCAAAAGTAAAGCGGGATAAGTAAATAAATTACACTTACCCACGATCACATCATCAGGAGCTGCCTCTGCTTGCTCCTTGTTCACTACATACACCTGAGCCTGAGGTGGTCCTGCTCTCTGTCCTCCACTAGTCCGTGGAACACCCCATGGTCTCTGCTGCACTGTACATTCTGACATATTCCCTCTCATCTGTTGTCCTCCAGCTTGAGGATAATCTCTTATCATATGTCTCGCCCTCCCACAGCGAAAACAACCGGAGTATCAAGTTGTGGACAATCTCTTTTAAAATGTGGCCCTCCACATTTATAACATTGTAAACCTCGACCACTGCTACTACTACTGCCTTGGAACTGTCCCTTGGTACCTCGGTCACTACCCTTCCGCATAACAAACCGCTTCCCACAAAATATGGAGGAAGATGTACCTCCTCGTGATACTTTAAATGGTTCCCCTCTAGATCTCATGCTATCTGATGTAGGTGGTTGGGAATGTCCTGCATCCTTATATACGCCAACTGCAATCTCAGTCATCTCAGCTCTAGTCAACGCTTCTTCATATGACGTAGGGTTATTAGAAATCATCATATCAAACAACTCAGGCCTCAAGCCCTTCACAAACTGTCTGATCTTTGCCTTTGTGTTGGCAGGGATATGCGGTACATACCGTAACAAGGAAGAATACTACAAAGCATAATCAGACACTATCATAACTCCCTGTTTCAGATTGGTAAACTCATCTTCTTTCCTCTGCCTCGCAGCCACAGAGAAATAGTGATCAAGAAAACGAGTTCTGAAGACATCACAATTCACAGTCTGTCCTTGAGCTCTTAGCTCAATCAATGTGGCTTTCCACCACATCATTGCTTTCTTTGCCAATTGGAATTCAGCCAAACGTAACCATATGGACTTGGCACATGGTGCTGACACAAAGATCTGTTCAACACGTTCCAACCATTTCTATGCTTGTTCCCCTGATTCAGTACCCTCGAAGCGAGGTGGCTGATAACTCAAAAACTTGTCAATGTTAATTCCCCAGGTAACAGTACCTGTTCTACTGGCCCTTGCCCAAGTGGTGGTGGTGGCACAAGCGCCAATCCAACACTAGCAGTTGCCACTCATGGCATCCCCAGCATCATCATGAGGTACTCTGTCTGCCATTACTGCAAATACAGGGTTATCAACAACAAACAAATATATAAAGCATGTCGATATAACATCATATCAATATTCTTAACATGCTTTCAAGGGATTAGGCAACTCCCTCATACACTTCCTCTACCCTTATCCACCTCATACAACTCATATGCAGTGGTTCAACTCGTAGCGGAATAAGACTCACAATCCCGTCCTCCCACGTCTATGAGTCCCTACAGAAACAATCACACAACATGAGTATAGATAAACAACCAGCTCAGTGCTATATCAATAATCAGTATAAAACGATAAAGCACTATAATGATCAGTTGTGATTGTTATGTATCATGCATCATCAAATGCAAATATGTCATGACATGTCTCATGCCTCATCCTGTTATAACCAGACCAATATGATATGCCTATCTCAGCTCAATATGTCAGTGGAACCTTCTCACATCTTCATATTACAGCACATATCATAATACCATCCTCACATGTTATAACAGCCAGAGCATATACCCAACCGGCATATACCTCTCATGCCAAAGCATGTGCGTCATATCTATCGTGGCATCCATCTCAACAATATAAACCACATGAATGCACATGCATATGATACCACTAATCATATGTTATAATGCCCACATCATCATCACAATAATATCATATACTCGTACGACAGAACGTACCTATTATGCGACACAAAAGATATAAATTAGACTGTCAATGTCTATCTGCCTCGTTGCCCCGTCCCCTGTGATGATGCTACAACAATATGAACAATATATCATGTTACAATAGGCCTCAAAATCAAATTCTACAAAATCTAACATTTTCAACATTTTAACCCTGCGCGATCGATCGCCACTTCCACCGATCGATTGCCAAACTATTCTGTTTTATCGCGATCGATCGCCACTATCTCGCGATCGATCGCCGAAGTGTTCTATTTTCTCACGATAGATCGCCATGTTTTCACCGATCAATCGCCAAGTTATTTCACCGCCTTATTTTTTGCTCTGTCTTTGGCGATCGATCGCCATAGGGCTCGCGATCGATAGCCGATGTCTGAACATTTCAGAACATGGCGATTTTGAGCATATTCCTCATGGTGTATCTCCTACAACTCGAAAATCCACATTCAAACATGATTGTATTATATACCTTCATCTAACATGTTTCCATATCATTATAACTTAATACTTTTCCTTTCTATCATGTATAAAATGAAACATAACAACATGATAATCTTCAAACTCAATTCATCTTTTTCACTAACAACAACATAAAACTAAGTATACCAAGCACCTAATCCTTACCACACAAAGCCAACTTCTAAATTACAACAAGTTTCCTTGATTCCAAGCTCAATTCCAAGAACAAGACACAATAGTAAGAAAGGGTTTTGGAGAGGTGCTTGTGTAGAGATTACTAGGTGAACCAAGGTGTGGTATGTGTTCAAAAATCTGATTTTTCATTTATATAGTAACCTCCACCTCAAATACACATTCTAATGCCTCTCAAATGCATGTTAAATGCATAACAAGGTCATATCCTACTACACACTTCACACAATTCATGTATCTTACTTCTATTGTATATACAATAAGACATGCTTCAACATATCAAGAAATTAGATATCTTTGTTCTCATTTCATATATCTCCCATGTTTCTTGTTTTATGTTATACCATACTTGCTAGAACTTCATTGAAATCACATAAGTAGTTCATTCTATCATTTAATCAGTCATACTCGGTTTAACCCGAACTCGAGTTCACATCATACCGTCATTATGTCATAATGACGAAATAATCATATCAACAAGTATGATCGTTAATTCGAGGCATTACAATAGTAATCAAGGAAAATGAAAGATGCACTAAAACGAAAAGTGCAAGGTGCAACGGTAGCATCAATATATGCGTTGCAGTTTGAGACACGTCTGAAGAACAGACCCATACAGATATTGAGTGAAAAAATTGGTTCTGCCTCATCAACCAACTAGATTTTAGTATGTCATTTAGTGGTGGATTGCGACTGAACAACCAGTAAATAATATCAATCCTACCGATTCGAAAGAAATAATACTGCAGAAAACACACTATAGATGACATATTGTTACTTTTGAAAATGATGAGATGTATCATTCTTGAGATCTTATTCCTGATGGGATGGTATGGAGAAAGAAATTTTTGAATTTTGTGACAAATTGTTTGACACGCCAGCAGGTCAAGATCAAAATACGAGACCTAAGGGAATACTACATAAATTGTAAGTGCCACAATGAGTTTGAGAAATTTCTAACTTTGAGGATTATAGCTCAAATTGTTTAAATCAAACAATTGTGAAACAAGTTGAATAAGAATTGATTGACTATTCAATACAAGATATTGATCTCGTATGTTTGTCTTTATGCCTATGGGAAATGACATGTTTAAGATGTGGATTATGTGGTTTAGTTGCAGTGAGTTTCTGTAACAATTATATCTGATAGAGATCCAGGATACTATCCAATAAAATTGTTGGGTTTTAGGAACCCGAATAATCTTGGTTTTGATGTTAACAAAACTTGTTATTGTGTTGCTAACATAATTAATCAAGTGTGCAGGTCATAGATCATGATTAGAAGCTTGATGAATTACAAAGAGCAGCTTGAAAATATTAAGCTGGACCAAGACTGAAATCCTGGCAGAGTGGATTGTTTCGATCATATCTCATAGTTCGGATATCGAAATGGCGTGCTTCCAAAGAGGTTGAACAGCAACTAAAAGTTACTAAAAGTCATATTTCACAACAGATAGGCTAGTTTGAATGTTATCAAGGCGAAAAGACGCCTGCAAGATCAAGCTGTATCGCGAAGAAACAGCAAGCTGTTACAGCAAGCAACTGTCAGTCTGTTGGGCATAACTCTTAGCTCGCTTATTGGGACGAGAGGATTCAGTATGGGTTGGAAAGCTAAGAGAAATATCTACAAGTCATCTTTGAAAGTCAAAGACTGAATCCAACGTTAATATGGCCAAAAAGCTTCTGCAAGTCACGACATGTGCTGCTGCATCCAGCAAACATACAACAGGATCATTGCCTCATATTTCGAGCATAACTCTCCCATACGAACTCGAAATCGAACGATTCTTGATTCCGTGGAAAGCTAAGAGAAAGGGCTACAACTTTCATGTAGGTCACTTTGCCCAGAAATCAAAGAATCAATAGCTACAAGCAACAGATCGAAAGAGCAAGTTTATCAAGCTGTTTTGTATCAAACTTGTCTTGCACCAGACTGATACGGCCAGACAGATCTATCCAGAAGATATGATCCAGCGCACTAGCAGCGGCGCTGGTCGTAGCCGGGGTCGCATTCAGGGTCTCATCCCGGGTCGTCTATCAATGAGTTCATTTTCGGCAATGAATTTGCCTGTGCCAATTCCTGAGTAAAATGAAAGTTATGATTTTTTTGCTGACCTCATTGTTGGTGGTTCCTCTATGAATGTCGAACCGCAAAACCTGCCGAACCTCCTGCTGCCCAAGCCCAAGAGAGACAACAAGTGGAGTCATCCGGAGGCACTACAGCCGCGAGTAGACAACCGACTCGTGCCAAAAGAAGTAAGATACGTGATCACTTTGAACTCGCTCAAAAAGAAGGTACTAATGAATCTGTTGCAATATGTAAATTATGTAAGATACAATATTCATATAAAGCTGGTGGTGCCAATGGAGGCACCGGAATATTTAAAAACACTTAGTAAAAAAACATAATTTTGATGAGACAACATTACAACCATTAGGTCGAGAAGCAACACAAGCACAAACTAATGTTCTCACTGGCACAAATTTTATTTTAACTGCTGAAATTAACCGTAGGTCACTTGTTAGATATGTGATTAGATGTGAACTTCCTTTTAGACAAGCTGAACATGCTGGTTTTATTGAATTTGCTTCGTCTATACAACCCATGTTTAAACATATTTCTAGGCACACACTAAAAAGAAATTGTATGGACATATTTGTTGAATATAAAATTACATTGTTTCAACATCTTTCTAGTTTGCCTTGTAGGGTTAGCTTAACAACCGATATTTGTACAAATGTAAATTCGGATTCATATCTTGTTGTCACTTGTCATTGGATTGATGATAATAGGTGTATGCAAAAAGGGATTTTGTCTTTAGATGAGTTAGATTGTGCGCATACTGGTTATTTAATCGCTATATATGTATTCAACACTTGTAGACACTATGGAATTCACGATAAGGTATTTTCAATCACATTAGACAACTCTGCGAATAACAATGCTGCGATGCGTGATTTAAAGACCTATCTGAAACCAATGCTTGATGATTTTTTTCATGTTAGATGTACATGTCATGTGATTAATTTGGCTGTTAAAGTTGGTTATGAGGGCAATCACTTAACATGTATTGAGAAAATGAAATACTGCACTAAATGGTTATGCACGAGCCGTGTTAAGCATGATTGGAAACAATTATGTTTATCTAATGGTTTAAAGCATCTTCTTTTTCCATCACCAATAGAAACTAGGTGTAATTCGTTGTACAATATGTTGAATGCTATGTTACCTTACAAAGATATTTTAACTCCATTTTATAATTCATGTCAAATGCCTGATAGCGATGAAAGTATTTATTTGACTAATGAGGATTGAGAATTTGTTGAAAATTGTGTATCATTGTTAGGTACTTTCAAAGAAGCGACGGAACGCTTCTCCAGTGTTACTTATCCAACTTCCGTTTATTTTCTTCCTTTAGTATTTAACATGTTTGATAAGTTTATAGAATTTAGAGATGACTATGACTTGCATGCTTTTATTAGTGCAATGGAAACTAAATTTATAAAGTATTGGAAACAAATCTCACACGTGCACTGCATCGCAATATTGCTAGATCCTAGTCAATGTTTATCTTAATTTGAGATATTTTTTGAATATTATTCTAAATTTTGGGGAAGGTTGTTGACGATCAAAAGACGTGTACAATGCAATCTCTCCAAAATATGTTTCAATTGTATTATAATCAACATGCAAGTGAATCATCGCAACAAATGCCTGTTGAAGAACAACCACAAGCTCAATCTAAAGGTGGGGGCATCAATTTGCTTAGGATGCTGGGCAGGAAAATGACCTTCTACTAGCACGTCGACTGAGTTGCAAATTTATCTGAATTATCAATTTCTAACGGAAGACAACTTCGACGTCTTATAATGGTGGAAGACAAATTCAGCACAATTCCTTATTTTACCCAAAAAGGCTAGAGACGTGTATGCAGTACAAGCTTCAAGCGTCGCTTCTGAATCGACATTCTCAACATGTGGCCGAATTATTAGAGAATAGAGAAGTAGTCTATCTGATTCGTTATGCATGCTCACGTTACTTAAAGATTAGTTTGAAGCAGAATGTAAGAATAGAAGAGATGTGGCGGTTGACGAATTCGTAAATCATTATGACGAGCAAGAAGAAGAGAACGTCAAAACAATACAATTATGAAGAGTGCTAAATAGTAATATTTTTTAATTTAGATTTTCAATTGCCATCTCTTTACAATTATTTGTATGCATCTATATTATGAAATAGAGAAGAAATATATTGAATTTGTGACGAATATTGGGGAACATTTACAACATAAAAAAAAAATTCAAATTTTTTTTTTAAAAAGTTAAAAACCGGTTCGGACCGGATCGACCCGGAATCGGTTGGAACCAGAACCGGGTCCGATCCGGTTCCTTAACGGATCGGATCGGTTCCGTGCTTAACGGATCCAGAACCTGTCGATCCGGACCAGACCAGACCTATCCGATCCGTTAAGCACCCCTAGCCTACAGACTTGGTGGGCACTGCAAAATTTTGTGGGATTCGCCAAATGTGAGCATTTTAAAATTAGGGTATATATATATATTTCTTTTTTTATAGCTTAAACTAGGGTATATTTGGAAAACCGAAACTTGGATTATATTTTTGAAATAACCTAAAAAATAGTAGGATTACAGGATATGATTCTATGGAGCGGCATTAGCAAGACTAAAGATAAATTTGTCCAAACCTGAGGGACTAAAGTGTAATTTAGAAACAACAGTACTTTTCTTTCTTCGCGAAAGTAGAAAAGGAAACGAAGGGTGTAATTGTGGCAAGGTCTAAACTTAACCATGGCGATGCAGACTGGCGTTGCCGCCTCTAAAGTCCTCGTCATCGTCGGGGCAGGTTACTCTTGCTCTATCTACGCCTATGTTTTTGCGTGATTAACAATGAACTAGACACCTGTTGACCTTATTATTATTGCTTTTTTTTTTTTGGATGAAGTCACCAGATTTAGTTGAGTTTTTAGAAAGCTTGAAGTAGATCAGGTTATTTTGCTATGCATCAAAAAGATTCATTTTTATATAGTTAAGTTTACTGTTTTTGAACTGAAATTTACGCCCCTGAATTTACATTTAGGTTTGGTGCTTATTTCTTTTATTTTGCTGAAGTTTGCTGAATTTTGGGATCCAATGTTATTTCTACTGCTTCTATTTTTGACCTAAAGAATCGACAGGGAACTATTCCTGATTTCGAAGTAAAAGCAACTTTTAACAGAGGATTTAATAAGGTTCATTTACTGTCATAAATACTCCCAAATATCTGTTCACAGTTCAATAATAAAAGGATGGTGTTCACTTCCACAACCCAAATGCTCAAGTAATCGTGTTTTTCCTTTCTTTATGGTCGCACAAGACTATCCATATGGCTTACATGAAATATGCTATGCGTGTGTTTTTTAGTGCCTTTGGCAGCATACAGCTGCCTATTATGTTTCTCTCTTTATGCATATTCAAATGAATGGGCTGGGCTAGCCCTAATGGCTAATGAATTGTCCTATTTTCTTTTATTGAACTGAGAAGATGATTGAAAAGAGCATGGACTTAGTGAAGTAGGATTTCAAACAATCACATTGTTTTTCAAATGTGTAAATCCTTCATTTTTTGTTACTGTGTTTTTAAATTTGTGTTATTACTTTACCCTAGTGATTAACGGATTTTTGATTTCAAGTTAAAAACTCAATCACCTCATTGGCGGCTGTTATTTTGCACCTTTATATGTCTCTGAGCTTCATTTCATGTTAATAAATATAATCCTAAACTGCACATTGTCAGTGCTAAAATGGCTATTATATGTTTGAACAGGTTTAACTGGATCTATCATCTTGAGGAGTGGGCATTTGTCTGATATAATCTCGCATATTCAAGAGTTGATACAAAGATTAAATGAAGCTGAAACATCACCTGGAAAGTATGATGCAGCTCTCCTATCCGCACAAGTACGGATTAAATCTATTGGATTTACCAGTATCATTTTGTTGTTAGCAGTCTTATTGTTTACCTGGAAATTTAACATTAATAGTCTGGAAATTTTACTTTTAGTCTCAAATAAATAAATTCTGGGTTCACATGGGTTTTTCTCATTGTTAACATCTGGTGATCTACATTAAAAGTGTCATAATTCTTTCAGTAGTGTGTAGTTTTGAGTTGTTTCTGTTGTATAGTAAAACATGAAACTTCATTTATGTGGATTGGTAGGATTCTGAGATATAGTCACAGTCTCGCTATGATTGATCCCACTTGTGGATCATGACCCTGCCCCATTTTGGCGAGATCCATATGATCTTACGAGCCAAATGGAGATCATGATTACAGTTGGACTAATTAGCTTTGTAAGTTTCTCTATGATTTAAGTATGGAGAGGCATGTGCTGTAGCTCAGGAGTTGAGATGTTTATCCGTTTGTAAGTTTCTTTATGATTATGTGTGGAGGTATGTGCTGCAGCTCGCTAAAGTTGGAAAGGTTAGTTTTGATTTAGTTTTCCATATATGCCGCAACACTGGTGAAAAAGAGCCTTTCCTTTTATTTCTTTCAACTTCTTACATGCATGCAGATATTCAATCTGGTACCTAGGGTCTTTCTTTGGTTTACCATCTACATGCTATAAAGTCGGCTGCTTTGAATGGAATTAAGATTGACAAGAGTTTTGTAATGGTCTTAGTAAATCATATCTTCTTTTTCTCATAACGTGGCCTTTGCTTCAGGTTCGATTATTAGCTAAAGAGATCAAGGAGTTGAGCTTATCCAATCCGGTTACGATATTTAATGGAAATTCATCCTCCAATGGTATGCAATTGTTTTTGTCAGTTATTTGTTAGTCTTGAGTCAGCTGCATTACTCCTACATCATGGTTTACCTTATATTGATCGTAAGCTTTTTTATTTTGTATCTTAGACCCATCCATCCACATTCATAAAATTGGTCTTGCTTAAAGGCTTTGTTTGCAAGTGTAAGATGTAGAATCTTAAGGTTATCAAATTTGCAATATAACTGTCAAAATTGAAATTGTGAATTAATTTACATTGGAATGAAAAATGAATGAAAATGAAATGTTGCACTACCTTTCCCGTATGTTACCTTACAGAATTTTAAGGAAAGGTAAACTGACGAGTTTAACTCCAACTGACAGTATACTAACTAGCTTACAGATCAAAAACTATTTTATGCTGACTGGAAAGTTCAAATGTTGTTTTTTATTAGTTATCTACCATATTGTATTTCGGGAAGCCTAATGGTCCGGTTTTGAGATTCAACTTTAGTCATTAACCTTGTGACTGCTTATGACTATCAAGAACATATAAAGCTCTTGGTGAAGAATTCAAATATCAATGGTACAATAAAAAGAGTCTCTTTGACTTTAGTTGTATGAAAGATAAGTATTCAAATTTAGTAGCACAAATGTGCAGAAATCTGATTATGCTCTGATGATTGAATGCTGCAAAGATATACTTTCTTGAACTTAGTTGTTCTTAATGTGCCAAAGAAACAGCTTCTTTCTGATTATTAGAGCTTTAATAGAACCATTAGTTGTTGTTTGTTGAGAATTGGAGAATTTCATGTTTAAAGTAAAACCTCAATCACCTTTAGCTTGATCCTAATTCCTAAATATTCAATTCATACTTTAAGAGCTTCATGATGGAAATGGTTTCTGCAGGGAGTTATGCCTCGTACCTATTGCCTACTGCAGCTCTTGGTGCAATGGGATGTTGTTATATGTGGTGGAAGGCAAGAATCTAGTTTTGGCGATTGAGTCATTGAATTTACTGTTATTGGATTGTTGACTTTGTCCGATACTATTGGCAACTCCCGTGTGTCAGGATTTATTGTCTAGTTCAACTTTTGAAATTAAGTTTGCTATTTCACAAATTGAGTTATGCCTATCATTTAGATGTTTTAGTAAAAAGAAGTTACTAAAATCCAGGGTTGGGTGTACAGAATATCAATCTTATACATTTCTTCTCCATCATTAATTGTATCATATGCCTGAAGGTAATATTAATTTTTTTTTATCAGGCCTAAAGGGAATATTAGGCGTAAGGGAAAAGTCTGAATGTGCTTATTTATTAATCATGGAGAAAGCTTTTTATAAAACTTTTTCAGTTTCTTGGGGCAATTTTTTTTGTCATGTTTGAGTGGGGTAAGGGACTTGGTGGAGGTGCTGAGGTGTTTGACCATGCCCCTCTCATTTTTAATTCTTCAGTTGTTCTACTTTTTTTTTTAACTAAACTTCTCTCCCCTCCGTCCCTGTAGGGCTGGTCATTCTCTGATATTATGTTTGTCACAAAACAAAACATGGCAAATGCTGTTGTATCTGTGTCTAAGCAGTTGGAGCATGTTTCTGAGGCATTGGCTGTATGTTACTTACTGTAACCTCAATTTAACCATTTAAGTTGCCTTTCTGTTTTTCCATTTCATTCTTTACTCAACATTGATTCATTTCAATTTGCAGTCAACAAGGAGACACCTAACAAAGAGACTGGAAAACTTGGATTGGAAACTTGATGAGCAGAGGGAGATATCGAAATTTATTGCCAATGATGTATGTAGAATTATAGTTCCTTGTGATTGAATGCTTATTTTGTGCAATTAAATACTTGCGTATTTGTGGTTATATCTTGCGTCCTTTTTTAGATTTTTAATGAAAAGATAGTTATGTAATATGTTTGTCATGAAATGAAAAAAGCTTAGGTATTTTCTGGCATCCTTGTGAGTTGTGATCATATGTTGATCTTCTGCAGTTTAGGAGATTGCATTACCTAGGTTGATTTTATTAAACAAACTAGATTAGTGGAATATGCATCAACTTTTATGTCCAAGAATAAAAATGAGTGCGACTGTTTATTTTTTTATGAGTGCTCAAACTATTGATGTTGAATATTGCGTTATGAACCTAAATTGACTTGGGTCTGTTTGCTTGGCTTTTGGGTGTTATTATTATCTTCACTTCAAAGCTGAGCAAATGATTATTTCATCAATTTTCATTTCTTTCAAACTAACTTTCTCTCACGATTAATAATTAAATTCGAGAGATATAAGATTTATAAGCAGTTTGTATAAATAGAAAATATCTCACATTAATGCCGTAATACATTTCAAATAATAAATATGAAATCAGCTTTCAGAAATTCCTTACCAAACAGTCAAAACTAATATCAAACTTTTGAGTTGAAAATAATGGAGAACTCTGCAATTGCCGACATAATGTTTTTGCCCCGAGGAAATTCCCAAATGAAAACAGCCTTATTCTGCAATTATCACAAGATAAAATGTCTCATCTCGAATGATTACTTAATTATGCAGGTTGGTGATGTGAAATCGAATCTCAATCAGATTGGTTATGACATTGGTTTGATTCAGGAGACATTATCTGGCCTGGTCTGCAATACGTGTTTCATAAATTCAAATTTTCTTAGCCGTACATAAGGTTATCTTATGCATTCTTTCTTGTTTGTTAATTGTTAACTTGCAGGAAGGAAAGATTGAGCTTCTTGAAAACAAGCAGGTAAAGTTCTTAATCTTTTCAGAGTTGGTATTTTGATTTATCAAAAGAAACAGCCAGTATAAATATTCTTCCACATTCATTGGCTGCAGGATATGACAAATTCTGGTCTGTGGTATCTCTGTCACGTGGCTGGAAACGTTGAAGATGGGCTGAGCTCGAAAATTATACAGGTCAGCAGCCTCTTTAAAATCTTCCTTTTATGGCTTTATCGAATTCATCTCTCTGCTTGTTTCATGTACACAAATTTGACATGTTACGAAGATATCCGTAGTGATGCATCGAATGAGAGGGAGGAAATCAGGAAAAACTAGTGAGGAGAATGAAAACCAGAAGAGAATTTGTTCTGTGTATACATAATGACTGTTCCACCCAGTATAATAAGACTTTGACTTAGAAATTAATACATAATATATTGCATAAAAAAAGTTTATGAGCGAACGATGTTCATTTGTGCATAATGGTTAAAAATACTTTTGTCTGGGTGGTTTAGAGATAATGCAATTAGCTTCTCTAACACTCTGTGAACCATTTTCCTCGAGGGAGGTTAAGTGTGAAGTAGTAGCTTCTAGAGTATAATGGTTAAAAATACTTTTGGTCTGGGTGGTTTAGAGATAATGCAATTAGCTTCTCTAACACTCTGTGTGAACCATTTTCCTCGAGGGAGGTTAAGTGTGAAGTAGTAGCTTCTAGAGTGTTGATTTGCTCTCTTGCATGTGGGTTCTAGATGAGCCCAAGGCATTATACTTGACACACACACACACACACACATACAGATCGTGATCTACTCAGATGAGCGAATCATGGAACAGGTATTGTGGATCATATGCTCTTATATTTTTTGTTATCAAATTTACATCAACCCAATTACAAATTTGCCTTTTGAATGTGTTCATATTTGAGCTTCCGTCAAAGTTTTGGCTGGTTTTGTGTGATTTTTTACTTCAATAAATCCATAGCTGTTACTTTCTGATTTCGTTCAGTTACATTTCCCCTCGAATTTACTGTCATTTGACAGGATGTCGGGGCAAAGCTTATAGACAATCCAACCGTCTTGCATGAGGCAGAGAGAGAAAAGGTGAGTTTACTGAAACACCTTCCTTCAAGCAGGAAAGAACCATCTTCATGACAATGTTCACCAATTTTGTCCAGGGGCTTCAGTTCATCATCGGTGACGATGAACCAAATACAGTACAGAAAACTTCCCCAGGTATGGATGGGAAAGACTTCAATTTTTCTTCTAAAAAGGTGCATTCTACAAATATGAGAATTCATCGTACTTATCCCGTTGGCCTGTCTGTTGCTAGAGATATTTTGGGTTGAAACCCATGATTGCACATTTCTATTTTTTCATTGAAGTTAATAAGTAATAACATACCATTTGACAGTCCTTGTCATGTTTATATGTATAAAATATACATACATGTGAATATATGGTTAAGATATATTCACGGAATTCATTAAGAGTTTGTCGAAACATTTGTATTAGCTGGAAGCAGATATGTGGGAGAAATCATGGCAATTTTGTTCATAAATGTTCTTGAAATACCACACGGTTATATGTTCATACATGATTTACATAACTGATCATGCTCGCTAACAAAACTAACACAAACTGTTAAATGCTATGAATTTGCAAGTCTTTGCCCAAGGCCCTGAAGTGCTTGTAAAAATGAACTTATGAACATTTTGCATCGTATAAATTTGATCTGGGGACGAGGAAAACACAAGTAGTTTTTATTTTTTTATTTTGGGAAAGGTAAATTTTCAATGATAAATATGAACAGAAACGAATTTATTTCATTATAAACAAGAGGGAAATACTCATGAGCAATCCGAAGCCAAACTCATATCCATTTGCTTCCGGTTTTCCTTCTCGATGGGACCGAAAACAATTTTTTTCAAATTGAAATTATCGGTTCTAGAAACGTTGTCGGTCTAGCTGTGGACGTTTGCACCTAAATAAAAAAAAACATATATATATATATATATATATATATATTCTCGTACCGTGAGACTCAAACACGAGTTTTCCCATAGGCCCGAAATTCATAGTTTTATATATATTTTAAATAAGCATAAATTTTACTTCTCGAAACATATCGAACATTTACTTGGCTTCATCCATTCTCAAGGTCTACTTTCCGAGTGTGCCAGTCGTAATAAAATTTATGACTAAGCCCTCGTGTTCAAATCAACATATGTAATCTGCTCAAATAAAAAAATAACCATATATAATGTTTCAGAACTTAAAATTTTTCTGAGGTGAATATGGGCAGAAATAATCTCCTCGTCTCACAACCATTCACCCACTTTTATAAGCACCCAAATAACCATTCTCATCAACAACTATTTTTCCCATTCTCGACGCCTTATTTTTCATCACAAAGAATTATATGCAGTTTTGTGTTCACACATTTTGCATTACTGGAGAAGGGAAAAAAATTAACACTTTTTATTTCTTCCTTGAGAACCATATTTGATGCAGCTAGTTCGTAATCCAAACGAGCTAAATCCCTCAATTTCTAGTGCTTTTTATGTGCAATATTGTGTATTTGATATTTTGATGTTGATTATGCTACACCTGAAAATACTCCTTAAATGAAAATATAAAAGTCCCCAGTGAATTTGTATACCACTCATGTATAATTTGATACATGAAATATATATATATATATATCAGTGTACAAAAACCGAATCACAAAATTACGTCCCACTAATGCGCAATTATGCCGAAAATGGTCTTCGCATTTGGCCTTGTGCATGAAATAGATATTGAAAACGCTAAATTGAACTCCCAAGTATATTATCATTAATCAGAAAGTAAAAACTCGAAAAAAAACCGTAAAGAAATATTCATTCTAGAATGGATATACAAAGGGCGACAGCCATACCAAGCAACAAAGATATTAATTGTACTATCGTACTTCTCAAACCTGGCATTCCTCCACTATTCATCTCAGCCAACACACCAGCAAGGGCTATGTAGATAAAGCCTCCTGCAGTAAACCCCTGCAATATTATAATCGAAACACCACAAGAAAACGTCACTTTCACAAAAAAAGTTCCATAAAAACGCCACATTTTAAAAGAATTAGCGTTCAAAAAACTATATGCCACCTCAATCAAAGACGATTGCCCAGGATCTCTTCCCCACATTAAAGCCTGCAGTATTATAATGTACAGCAGCAGCTCTTAATATTTCAGTTTTAACAAAAATAATTATATTAAGGCAGATGAGCTAATGAAGAGACTACAAACCAGAGCAGTTCCTGCAAGGGCCACCAATGCAGACAGAAAGTTAAAGAATAAGGCTTTGGAGACACTAAAGCCCGACCTTACTAAAATTCCAAAATCACCAATCTGCAAAACAGCACCAATCTCGGATATTAATGAAGTTTAACCTTCCAGTAAAAGAGCAGAAATATTCAAATTCAATGGTGTATAACTGAATGAACAATTCAAGGAAACAAAACATCAAACAGAGAAAATAGTCCTCACTAGCCCATCTATTGCATAAAATACGTTTTACTTCTTATACATTCACCACAAAAATTGACCTACCTTTTTTTCTTTCAAATAATACATAAAACAATGTTACACATTTATTTCCCACGAATATATTTTCTGTATGTCTCATCTCCAACAGATTCTGTTTGGAATGGCCTACCAGTTTCTCTACCCAGGTTCTTTTCCACCAGAGTTCTATTATAATCATAATAATTGCTTTTGATTGACTAAAAACCTGTATGCCTTCACACAAAATGCTACACATATTTCAGAATTATCTTCCATTGCATGGAACCATTAGTATACCAGAAAGCAGTAAGACACAAATAAACCCATATGGTAAATGATTGGAAGAATTAACAAAAGGTCATGGCACTCTCTATGACAAGAATAGCACTTCCTATTCTATTATTTATGAAAATAAAGAAAAAAAAGATATCAGAAATTGCAGTCTGTATAGGAACGAGTTCTGACACAGCCAACTACGACGCCAATGAAGATAACAAGAAATGTGGAACCAAACCTCTTGAGGTAGTTCGTGAGCGAGTAGAAACAGAGTTCTGGACCACCCACCAACTGATCCATAAAGGAGGAAAGCACTTCCCAAAGCCATTCCATCCGTAAAATTATGCTGAGCCAGTAGTTAACACATTTAATGAAGATAACATCATCAATTCCTAGTCAGATAAATTTTAAAATTTTATATATGAAAACCATAATACTACACTTTGGTGGCTTTCTGAATAGGCCACAAAGGAAGAGATACAAAAACTCAGAGAAGTCGAGAAAACATACCACTCCATCCGAGAAGAGGTTCAGATAACCAAACACCAGATTCGGCTGTGACTTTATAGGTTCTTTTCTATTAAGTGACTCTCCGTTAACATCAGAGATGTTTTCAGGAGCTATATTGCCAGTGGTTCTCTGCGTCAACAATAATTAGTACAAAATTCTGAAATTCGCATTAGAGGCACATGAATTATGTCATGCATAAAAATATTTTAGCCTTTGGTGCTTAATTTCCATGTTTGATAAGTTGGGGACATTTTATTAGGAACCCATATTAAATTGACTGATGAATCATACAGAAGAAATGACAAAATAAGGTTACGTTTGGTAAGGTCACGTTTGGTTTGCAGGATAAGGGTATGATATAGTATTAATACTAAGCTATCCTAAGTTCTGTTCATCTTATTTTTAATTCAAGCACAAATCCTAAGGCCCGGTAGTAATTTTTAATTTCTAGATGATAACTCATAACACCTGCAAAGTATGAGTCATCCGTAGCATTTTATTTTTTGTAAATTATCAGAGATTTCAAGTGAAGAACGTAAGTCTTGTTCTTCTATTTTTCTCAATAATAAATGTTCACATCTTGTTACAATATAAATAGGAAAAACAAAGAAAATAATATCATACTAAATCTCCTAAATATCCTATCCTACTTATTCAAATAAATCTTATCAAACTAATTCAAACAATATCAATCTTATCACGTTATCAACAGTTTTTTTCTCAAATTACTATAATAACAATAAAGCAAACTGAAACCCAAATTCTGTAGAATTGAAAAAAGACATGCAAAGCAGCTCAATGGCAGAGACCAGCACCGGCTGTGGTGAGTATGATTTGGGAAATGAAATAGGCGAGCACCGACGGTGTCAGGGGCTGCACAAATGGAATTATGGTGGTAGATTGGAGGTGTTGACAATGAATTTTATCTCCAAAACTTTAATTAGGCAAAGATTTGGACAGGAAAAAAATATAGGGAAGCTTAAATCGTGGATAAAATACAAATGGAGTTTAACAGAAAAGAAATGGACGATATACATTAAAGAGTAAAAGAGAGAGTAGAGGGATGATCATGGGTCATTATTAAAAAAAAAAAATAAATATTTAATGATAGGGTGAAATTGTCATGTAAGATAAAAATAATAAATTATCATTCTATTAAATAGTCAACCAAACACTTCAATAATTATCACATATTATTTATTATCCTATAAAATCAAATATTTATCAATCACTTCATTATCCTATCACATCAACCAAGCAAAACTTATATATAATGCTGAAGCTTTATACCTTCCGCAAAACATCTTTTTCACGTGGCTTATCACCACAAGCAGTGTCCGGGGGTATTTTGTCCAATTCATTTTCCTCAAATGTCTCTTTTCCTACTCTTTCATCTTTCCCTTCAGCCAATGATTCCTGGAGGTTTTCGTGAGTATCTTTATCATACTTCAACTTGTTAGTGAGTTTGTGATGGTGGTGGTGGTGATTCCAAGCATTTACTCCTCCAGAAAAATCATCAACATACCTTACAAGTTTCTCAACAATAAGAAATACCACAATTCCAGCTGTACCAGAAAATATCATAAAACAACTCTGAATACCCAATCATAATAATTTATTAATAAAAGAAGCAGTAGTAAATAAAAAGACTAAATTGTATTACGTAGGAAAACAAGATGCAGAAGAAAAGACGAGAATTAAGAAAAATTTCTTAAGTAAATTATATTCACCAAGGACTCCTTGAATGGAAATGCATTCCAGTTTATTCCAAAATATTACATAAGTTCTACTTGTGTTATGCAACAGGATACCAAAATACCATGCTAACTCAGCGTGAATAAACACATCTTCTTCGATTAGGACAATTTATTAAACAATTCTAAATCATTCATTTTGAAACAAATCTTTTAGTGAGAATCAAGTTTCCAAGAGTTGTGCAGGCAAGGATGTTAGAGCATTGAACAAAACATGCGTACCCAAAATTGACAAACCAATGGAAAGATCCTGTAATGAATGTGAGTGTCCGGAATGCACATGATGGTCAGCCTGGCCTTCATGGTGATCATGTGCATGGGAGTGATCACCACCTGAAAAAATAAATCAAAGCCCAAGAAGGTAAAGATAGAATAAATACTATAATAAGTGCATCATACTCAATTAAATTGGTAATTCTACAAAAAGTTAAACAAGCTCAAAACATCACCAGGATGAGAAAGGAGGTTATACCCTTTCAATAGAAAGCATGACAAGCATGACATTAAGCTAATTACTTTTACCAGATACCTTCCTCTCAAGCTACATAGACAGAAATAAGAAAGAAATCTATTAAAGGGAGAAAATCGAATCTGAACATCTGAAATAACTAGCAAACCAGGTCCCAGCGGCAGCCATGCAACACATATGGTGGTTCTCACTAAGTCAGAGTTGTGCATTTTGCAAGAATTATCATAATATAAAATTGACACTTGTCTGATAATTCTGGTCTATTTTCAGTATACCATGCATTGATGAAAATGATTATACCTGTTTATCATATCAACATCAATAATACCAAAATGGGGTCTGGGAAGATAAATGCTCCCACCAGATTCCCTTACAAACCATAAATGTCGAAATATTAGGGTTCATTGTAAATAGGGATTAGTTAGGGTTTATTTCTTTATAATATTTGTTTCTATGTTTAGAGGATTTGATATTATTGTACATATCTCCTAGGATTGGGTAGTTGCCTTTTTAGAGGGATTTCTTTCCTAAGTTCAAGGAACCACATTCGGATCCTTCCTGTATATATAGGGCTTTTATGCTCTATTCTGAAATAAGAAGAAAATTATTCATATTTCCACATGGTATCAGAGCAATCAATCCTAGCCATCAAAACATAACCTTTGTGCCACCTTCTAACATCGCCGTCGCCACTCATAAACCCTACGGCTGCTCCATCTCCCTCACTCTGCATCGCCGTCCAACTATCAATTGTTTTTTCCCAAACGGCTACCCTCCATCACTTCTGAAACCCTAATCTGCCTCTCCTCTCACTCCTAAAGTCCGGCATGGCCACAGATACTCACTCCCAATCTTCGGTCACCTCAAGCCCGAATCAATCTTTCCCTACCCACCATGGAAACTCTGAGAGTTTTCATCCTATCACAGGTCATAAGTTAAATGGCCACAATTTTCTCCAATGGTCACAATCCGTTATGCTTTTCATATGTGGGCGTGGCAAAGATGATCACCTCACAGGGGCTGCTACTGCTCCCACGCCTGATGATCCCAGCTTCAAAGCTTGGAAGGCCGAAAACAGCATGGTGATGTCATGGCTGATCAATTCCATGACAATAGAAATTGGAGAAAATTTTCTTCTCTACACATCTGCACAAGAAATTTGGGATGCTGCCCGGGACACGTACTCTAGCAACGACAACACTTCAGAATTATTCGCCATCGAGAGTACTCTCCATGATCTACGACAAGGGGAGTTGTCTGTCACTGCCTACTACAATCTGTTGACTCGATATTGGCAGCAGTTGGACCTTTACGAAGTTCACAAGTGGAAATGTCCTGAAGACCAGGCCACTGTTCAGAGAATGGTAGAAACAAAAAGAATATTCAAGTTTCTTATGGGACTCAACAAGGACCTTGATGAAGTCAGGGGTCGAATACTAGGAATCAAACCACTGCCACCAATCAGGGAAGTTTTCTCTGAGGTCCGAAGAGAAGAAAGCCGAAAGAAAGTTATGATGGGGATATCACCTTCAAACCCACAAGGTGACCGATCAGCCCTCGCTGCTCGGGGACCTTCTTATCACAGCACAAACTCACGGCAAGGAGGAAACCACTCAGCAGGTCATGAAAACAGACCCAAGAGTGGACGACCCTGGTGTGATCACTGCAGCAAGCCTGGCCATACCCGGGATACTTGTTGGAAGTTACACGGGAAGCCCGCCGATTGGAAACCAAAACGGATGACTAATGACTATGAAAGCCGTGGACACTTGGTCTCCACAACTGATCCTTCTCAGGCCGAGACATTCACCAAAGAACAGATGGAGATGCTACAGAAGATGTTTAACTCCGCACAACATTTCTCTTCCCTAATTCCTTCCACCCCGAGTACAGGAAATATAGCTCAAACAGGTATTCCACCCGTTGCCTTTACAGTTTTAAATGAATCTTCACAGTCCTGGATAGTAGATTCCGGCGCCTCAGATCACATGACAGGAGATGCACAATTGTTTGATGATATAAAACCGTGCCCCTCAAATTTATGTGTCCGTATAGCCGATGGGAGCAGCTCCAAAGTGACAGGCCTCGGCACCATCACAGTATCACCAAATATCACCCTCAAATCTGTCCTTTTTGTCCCTAATCTCACTTGCAATTTATTATCTGTTAGTAAACTCACTCAGGATAGCAAATGCACAACTAATTTTCGTGTCAACTCTTGTGTCTTTCAGGATTTGGACTCGGGGAAGACGATTGGCAATGCTGAGATTTGTGCAGGCCTATATCACCTTAGAATGCAACCAGATTCAAAACACCCCTCCAACCATTCTCAACTTGAGTCAACCTGTCTTTCCTATCAAGTCAAGCCCAAAAGTCTATTTATTTCAGTTCAAATAAGGATAGTGAGATTATGAACTTACACTATCGTCTAGGCCATCCCAATTTTATTTATCTCTCTCGGTTGTATCCCTCATTATTTAGAAATAAAAATCCACAATTTTTTCAATGTGATATTTGTCAATTCTCCAAGCATACTCGTGCATTCTATTCACCGCAATCTCACAAGCAATCTCACCCTTTTTCCTTGATACACAGTGACATTTGGGGAAAAACACGGGTGAGTAATGTAACAGGGGCTAGGTGGTTCTTACTATTTGTGGATGATCATACTCGTCTCTCATGGGTGTTCATCTCTTTCATAAAATTTCATACAATGATAAAAAACCAATTCCAGACAAATATCCAAGTCCTTAAAACCGATAATGCCCCTGACTATTTCAATAGCATTCTTGGTGACTATCTCTCTGACCACGGAATTTTACATCAAAGTTCTTGTGTCGACACTCCTCAGCAAAATGGGGTTGCCGAGCGGAAAAATAGGCATTTACTTGAAACTGCTCGAGCAATCCTCTTCACTTCTAATGTTCCCAAACACTTCTGGGGAGATGCCATTCTTACTGCCACCTATCTCATTAACCGGATGCCATCCCGTGTATTAAAGTTCAAATCCCCCTGTCAAGTTCTTCTAGAGTCTTTTCCTCATACCCACCTAATCTCAGATATACCTCCAAAAATTTTTGGTTGTACTGTCTTTGTACACATCCATCCTTATCTCCGGAGCAAACTTGACCCAAAAGCCTCCAAGTGCATCTTTCTCGGCTATTCACCGTCTCAAAAGGGTTATAAATGTTATGACCCTTCAACCCGGAAATTGTTCACCTCCATGGATGTAACTTTCTTTGAAAACAAACCATTCTACACGGCTGTTCAAGGGGGGAATGTGACAGAACACCCTCTCATGATGGAAGGTATTCACACGGAGACAACCTCATCTCAAGTACTTTCTTCAATACCTGCCGAGCCTACCCAGATTACTCCTAGTCTATCCCCACATGTGTATGAACCTGTCCAAACAGAGTCTACTGCACCCTTAGCCGACCAAACTTCACCAACAAAACCGGGGAACACATATCTGATCCCACAAAACGAAATCCTTGTCTATTCCCGAAGAAGGAAGCAAGATAAGGAGGTACAACTTGTACAATCTCAACAGTGCCATGAGTCTCAACCGAATCCCACTCCTGACGAATCTGAAGGTATGCTTCCTAGTGAATCTACTAATATTGATATTTCTGATCTTCTTATTGCTCTAAGGAAGGGGTTCGGACTTGCACTTCACATCCAATAGAAAATTTCGTATCGTACAAGGAATTATCACCCAATTTCCGTGTGTTTTTGTCTAGACTTGATGAGATTCAGGTTCCAACTTCAGTTCATGAGACTCTAGAAATCCCAGCCTGGAAAGCTGCCACCTTTGAAGAAGTCAAGGCTTTAGAGAAGAACCGGACATGGGAGATTACAACTCTTCCTCCAGGAAAACGAACAGTAGGCTGCAAATGGATTTTTTCGGTTAAATATAAAGCTGATGGAACAGTTGAGCGATACAAGGCGCGTTTGGTGGCTAAAGGATTCACTCAATCATACGGGATAGACTACCAAGAAACTTTTGCTCCGGTTGCCAAGTTAAACACCATCAGAGTTTTGTTATCTATTGCTGTGAACCTTGATTGGCCGTTGCATCAAATTGATGTCAAAAACGCCTTCCTCAATGGTGACCTTGAGGAAGAAGTTTTTATGGACATTCCACCAGGTTTTAACACAAAGGAAAATCAAGGCACTCAGAAAGTCTCTCTACGGCCTCAAACAGTCCCCTCGTGTTTGGTTCGATAGGTTCTCGAAATTTCTCAAAGGGACCGGATACACTCAATGCCAAGCGGATCACACTCTCTTTGTCAAACACACATCGAATCAGAAGGTAACAATTCTTATTGTCTATGTTGATGATATAGTCCTTACCGGTAATGATTACATAGAAGCTATCCGTCTTAAAAGTCTCTTGTCAAGGGAATTTGAGATTAAAGATCTCGGAAATTTAAAATATTTCTTGGGAATGGAAGTTGCTAGATCAAGGAAAGACATCTTTATCTCCCAAAGGAAGTATGTCATTGACCTTCTAAAGGAGACAGGAATGTTAGGGAGTAAACCAGCCGACACACCAATGGACCCATACAACAAAGTAGGATCCAAACAGGGTTGTACACCGGTAGACAAAGGGCGGTATCAAAGGTTAGTAGGAAGACTAATCTACCTTTCTCATACAAGACCAGACATCGGGTTCTCAGTGAGTGTGGTAAGTCAGTTTATGAATAGCCCCACAGAAGAGCACATGGAGGCAGCATATCGAATCCTAAGATATCTCATAAGTACACCGGGTAAAGGACTAGCATTTACCAAGGTTCCTGAGAGAGGTATCAAGGTGTTTACTGATGCGGATTGGGCTGGATCTCTATGTGATAGAACGTCCACCTCAGGCTACTGTACTTGTGGGGTAATCTCGTTACTTGGAGAAGTAAGAAACTGTTAGTTGTTGCAAGAAGTAGTGCAGAAGCCGAGTATCGTGCAATGGCACACGGAATATGTGAAGGTATGTGGCTTAAAAGATTACTCAGCGAACTCAAAGTGGAGAACTCAGAGTCAGTTACGCTCCTGTGTGACAACCAAGCAGCTATAAGCATTGCACGGAATCCTGTCCATCATGATCGAACAAAACATGATGAGGTTGACCGGCATTTCATAAGCAAGAAGATTGAAGCTAAAGTCATCAACCTAGGATACACTCCATCACAACAGCAAACCGCTGATATCCTAACTAAAGCTCTCCAAAGGCCTATATTTGAAGATCTATGCTCCAAGCTAGGAATGATCAACATATACTCCCTAGCTTGAGGGGGGGTGTCGAAATATTAGGGTTCATTGTAAATAGGGATTAGTTAGGGTTTATTTCTTTATAATATTTGTTTCTATGTTTAGAGGATTTGATATTATTGTACATATCTCCTAGGATTGGGTAGTTGCCTTTTTAGCGGGATTTCTTTCCTAAGTTCAAGGAACCACATTCGGATCCTTCCTGTATATATAGGGCTTTTATGCTCTATTCTGAAATAAGAAGAAAATTATTCATGTTTCCACAATAAACAAAAGGCCATGCAACATATTTGAAAATCTAGATGAGTCTCTCTTTCTCTCACATAATGATCATATGAATGAGAGTATTACCAACCTGAAAAAATAAAAATAAAACCACAAAACTAAGACACAAACTAATTCATGCATGCATTCAAACCCAAAAGCACCAAAAAGAAGGTTAGCATTTGAAAGGAAGGCATAACACATTACATATTACTTTTATCAGATACCTTCTATCGACCAACAGAGAATTAGAAGAATAATGAAAGGGAGATTATTTCTGAACATCTGAATTAGCTTGAAGACCTGGCTCCGCATGCAATACATGAACTCATGGGTTTACAAAGTCACAGTTACAAATAAAATTTACCCTCTGGTGCATAATATTCCATATCAAGCCAATCAATACAGAACATTTTGAAAATCTTGTCAATTTTCAATTGAAAATAGGACCAGAACAGAAAATATTTTAAAGCATAAGCCAGTCATCTGTAACATATCTTGGTCTTTTTGGAGTAATATCGTACATTGAAAGAAACATGGTAAGTATGCTTAAGAGAGGATAAATGCTCCTAACCAGCTCTCTTTACAAACCACAAACAAAAAAGGATGCAAGTAACAAAGTACATCCCTCTCTGTCAATCTTCAATCTATCTCTCATGATCATGTGAATGGGAGAGATCACTCCGTGAAATATAAAATTGAAGCCAAAAAATCATAAATTTCTTATTAAGGAGGTGAAAACTGAACATTTTGCACATCTCGTCTTAGTATCAATTTGAAATGGAACCAGGGGAAAAAATAGTGATATAAGCTTCAACAAGTCGCCAAATAAGAACAAGATTATGTTACACATTCATACCGAAAGCATGTGGCAATTGGTGTAGAAAGGCATCACCTAGCATAGCTCCTGCCTGCACAAGTATAGTACATATAACTAAAATTTCTAACTTAAGAAGCGATTCTATGCTTGAGCAGGTATCAAATAGTTCAAATGAGAAAATAACATATAAACAAAAGTTAAGTGCTACGACAAACAAGAAGAATATGTATACAAAATGATGATACTTCAAATGCAAATCCTGTTGCTTCAAGGATGCATAAAATGCAGATACATAATCCATCAAACCATCAATTCCTAGTGAAATGAGTGGGTTTTTTCCAGAAAAACCATGTAAAAACAATTAAATCCAAAATTAATTACAAGTTTCCCATTAGCCAAATAAGATGTTGGCACTGATGTCCTACAAGCCATCAGTAGGCTTTTGCAAAACTTTGTGATGACAAATGCACGCCTTCTTTCTTATGTTATTCTTCAATTTTACATCTACGTCTGATTACAGGTATAAAACCCCAAAATCACTAGAGCATGTGAAATTCATAAATAATGAGATCGATAAGAAATGAAAAATTTGCGAACCGATTTACACTAAATTGAGACCAGCTGACTGAATTTATCCCAATCCAACTGCAGGAGTTCCAGATGTCATGGGCGGTAAAGACTCCAGTATGCTTAGTTTGGGTTGGTGTACATTGAGAATAAGTCAACTCTGACAACCATAATCACAATAGCACACCAATAGTCTTCACCAGAGATGCCATAATATCTTATTTGATAATGATCACACTTGGATTTAACCTCTGGTCTCAAGAGGATGGATAGAGGTTCATTTTGGATATAGTCGTAATATACAGACAAACTTATTTTTTGTCCCAAAGAATTCATAACTCCTTTCATTGAATGAATGCATGTCCTACATGTTCCTGCAGTTCATGACTTAAGGAACCCTTACCATAGGTGGTTGTGGATGTGGATTAGAATAGCATTTTTATTAAGGTCACATCGAAGAGTCATAAACAGATTGTAATATGGGGTCATTTAGGTTTTAACTTATCAGCGTCCTAGTCCTAAGTCCTAATCCTAATCGGACGTATTGATAAACGGACCGTAATGAATGGTATTTGTGTCTGAAAGATCCATGCAAGTGATTTCATCTATATCCACTATTTATGATGCCCCGCTAAAGACGAACCATGATATGTAGGTCCACAAAAGAAAATCACAACTGATTTGGTTTACTGAGTTAAATTACTGCCAGGGTCGGTGATGAGTGCCCAAAAAGCGAAAAGGACCAGGCTACTAAAACTATAACGCTTAGTGAATATTATGATGATATATCTTCCCCTAAGGAGCCAGAAGAGTTCATCCTACATGAATATTGAAGTGCTGTCTATCATTATTCAATCAAAGTTAAAACGGGAATCCCAACAGAAATCACAATCTTCCCAGTCCAAACTTTCATTGAAGAATGATACAACAACACAATAGTTAACAAAGATGCTGGAGGAAATCTCTAGGTGAGGTAAAATCAGGAGATAATCAGCTAATGTCAAACACATAGTAAGGTACTACAATCTAATGCTAAGGAAAATAACTAAAAAATTTATAGATGGCTATGGACATAAGGAATCAGATAAGAATAAGAAAAGAAATCCAACCCCAAATAATGCTAAAGAATCAACAACTGACTTTGATGGCTTCCCTTTTGCTGCACAAATTAAGAGTTCAACATGGTTAGTTAGCAATGACATAAGAGGTCCTTTTGTGAACAAGATCAAATGCTAATGATGGCATTTGGGGTACTTACCAATTATTAAAGGCAATAAGATCAGGCAAATAAGGGATGCCAAGCTAACCAATAGTGAGCATCCCATGGCATGGATCCAGAGGCCTACCAAACAACACAAACACAGAAATTTAAAGTCTACATATCAACTCAATAAAATTCGATTAAGAAAGAAAAAAAAAGGCAGGCTACATGTTGCAGCTGTGAGCAAATTATCAAAATTCGGTGAAAAAGTACGAAATAGTTTTAAGAAAAAACACACAATAACGAATAAACATGCAAGAAAAAGGCAAACAAACGAAAGGGAATCAACAGAAAAGAAAACCTTTAGACTCCTGAGGCTTAGCCTCATTGGAAGTCGGCCCCCCATGTAAGTAACCCCATGAGCATACAACGCAGCGGAATAAAATTTTGGGATTACAAACCAGTGATCTATACATAGGGATTCATATCGGATTAGAGAATTACAAGTGTCTTACCCTTGTAGCGCGTTTGAAGCCGAATCCACGGAGCTGCACCACGTCTTACGCCTTCTCCGAGTCAATAGCAAAACTCGAATGGTTTTGCCTCAACGGTATCCACACGATCGAATCGAGTGAAGGGATGATTTAATAACAAGTTGCTAGACAAGTTATTAAATCGGAACAAGAAAGAACACTCGATTCTCAATCGAATGGCTCGCACCAAACTAAAATTCTCCTCGGCTATGATGAGAAAACCGAGAGCCTTTTTGGTTGTGGAGGCCGTGTGCTTCCTTCTTGATTTAGGTTAGTGTGATATGAAAGTTGTCTTACAATTTCTCACCTTGCAATCATATTAAATATAATTAATTAAAGGCTTTCTTAAAGCTTCATGGGCTTAAGCCCATGATTTAATTAATCCTTATGATTATTAATTAAGACTCCTCTTAATTATTTAATTCATCCCATGAATTTAATTTCCCTTCTCGATTTAATCTTTTGTGCGACCCGATAGGATCTCGTAATGTTGGCAGTGACATAAAATCTCATTTTATGTCGCAAGCATCGAGCGGTATCTAGCAACACATCGATGCTACCCAAATTACGAGAATGTCAATGACTCGACATAACCTTTAGAACTTGTGATAATATTAACCATGTAACTTAATCCCTTTGTCCTTTGTGTTTAGATTGAACACGAGTCATGGAATAGTCATACTCGTATATTCAATCTCTATTTCTTGATCCCCAAGTAGAACTAGAATAAACGAATAAGCTCGATATCTCATATCGACTCATTCGAGCATGGCCATGCATTTTAGTTCTCACTTGATCAAGGGCCAAACACATCTCCTGTTATATAGGAGGGACAAATCCTATCTCGATCAGTCAACATCCCTCTACATAATTCGTAGTGTATCCAATAGTCGCCTTTATAGTATACCCTGTTACGGGTAACGTTTGACGATATCAAGATACATAACTCCTTATGTTGGGATCTCTGATGATCACAAGTCGTAAGGATTACATACATTATTATCACTATGAGAATTGCATATGACGATCATATAACTATCCATGTTGCATTCTCATGGTGGGTCTGTTCAGTACATCGTTCTCTAACATGTACCCATATGTTGATTTGATATCTCATATCAATGAACAATTCATCGATCAACATATACTAGTCTCTACGTATTATCATTATCCCATTCATGATAATACTTGACTAGGAACATCTTTAAGAATAATACAATATTATTCTAAGGACATTAACATATATATTAATTCACAATGCACAGTTAAAAGAATAATATATAATAATGAATTGCCATTCATAAATCCATAAACATTGTATGTCTTAAACAATCATCTAATGCTTTGTCTTAGGGCATATCCCAACAAATCTCCCACTTGCACTAAGACCACTCAGACATATACCTAATGCCTAGAGATCTAGTATGACGATCATGCTTCTGCTGTGACAGCGGCTTCGTCAATGGGTCAGATACATTATCATCTGTGGGTACTTTGCATATTTTAACATCTCCCCTTTCAACGATTTCTCGAATGAAATGGAAACGCCTAAGTATGTGCTTGGATCTTTGGTGAGATCTTGGTTCCTTAGCCAATGCGATCGCTCCATTGTTGTCACAATAGAGTTCTATCGGATCTTTAATGCTAGGCACCACTCCCAGTTCAGAAATGAACTTCCTCATCCAAACAGCTTCCTTTGCTGCATCCGAGGCAGCAATATACTCAGCTTCCGTTGTAGAATCGGCTACTGTTTCTTGCTTTGAACTCTTCCAGCTCACAGCACCTCCATTTAGGCAATACACATATCCAGATTGCGATCGAAAATCATCTTTGTCGGTTTGGAAGCTTGCATCAGTGTAACCCATTACATTGAGCTCTTCCTCACCTCCATAAATCAAGAATGTATCCTTAGTCCTTCTCAAGTACTTCAGGATATTCTTGACAGCAATCCAGTGACCTTCACCTGGATCAACTTGATATCTGCTCGTCATGCTCAAAGCATACGATACATCGGGACGAGTACATATCATGGCATACATGATAGATCCAATAGCTGACGCGTATGGAATCTTACTCATGCGTTGTCTCTCATCTGGTGTTGAAGGACACTGTTCCTTCGAGAGATAAATACCATGTGTCATAGGCACGAATCCTTTCTTGGATTCTTGCATGCTAAACCTTTTAAGCACCTTGTCTATGTATGTACTTTGACTTAGACCAAGAAGCCTTCTCGATCTATCTCTATAGATCTTGATTCCTAACACATAGGTAGCTTCTCCTAAGTCTTTCATCGAAAAGCAGTTCCCTAGCCAAATCTTTACAGATTGCAAGGCAGGGATATCATTTCCAATAAGAAGTATGTCATCTACATACAACACTAGGAAAATGATTACGCTCCCACTGACCTTCTTGTAGACACAAGGTTCATCTTCATTTTTGATAAAACCAAACTCTTTGATTGCATCATCAAAACGAAGGTTCCAACTCCGAGAAGCTTGCTTCAATCCATAAATGGATCGTTGTAGCTTGCATATCTTTCCAGCATCCTTTGGATCGACAAAACCCTCGGGCTGTGTCATGTACACATCCTCGAGCAGATTTCCATTAAGGAAAGCTGTTTTGACATCCATCTGCCAGATTTCATAATCATGAAATGCAGCTATTGCAAGTAAGATCCTTATGGATTTAACCATGGCCACTGGTGAAAAGGTTTCATCATAGTCAATACCATGAATTTGTTTGAATCCTTTTGCAACCAGCCGACCTTTATAGGTTTGTACATTACCATCCATATCGGTCTTTTTCTTGAAAATCCATTTGCACCCTATGGGTCGTACCCCTTCAGGTGGATCAACCAAAGTCCATACTTGGTTTGCATACATGGATTCCATTTCAGATTTCATGGCCTCTTGCCATTTCTCAGAATCATTGCCCATAATAGCTTGTTGATAAGATGACGGCTCATCCTCATCAATAAGTAGTAAGTCACCTTGTTGAGTCACAAGAAATCCATATCTCTGTGGCTCCCGGTGTTCTCTTACAGACCTACGCTGGGCTTGTGTCTCTTGAGCAGGTACTTCTTCCACAACAGCTTGTGGTGCCTGCTCTGTTTCCATCTCAATCTCAGGTTCAGTGTTTTCTTGTGGTTGAACTTCACTAAGTTCTATTTTTCTCCCACTGGTTTTTCTAGAAATAAATTCCCTTTCAAGAAATACACCAGTCCGAGCAACAACTATTTTGTTCTCAGTGGGATAATAGAAATAGTATCCTTTCGTTTCCTTAGGATACCCCACAAATAAACACTTATCAGATTTGGGTCCAAGTTTGTTAGTGGCGTGACGTCTAACGAAAGCCTCACAACCCCAAATCTTCATAAAAGACATACTAGACGCTTCCCAGTCCATATCTCATATGGTGTCTTTTCCACTGATTTAGATGGAACACGGTTCAGTAAGAAAATCGCTGTTTCTAGAGCGTGTCCCCAAAATGATATCGGAAGATCTGCATGACTCATCATTGATCTAACCATGTCTAACAAGGTTCGATTTCTCCTCTCGGATACACCATTCCATTGTGGAGTATACGGAGGAGTGAGTTGTGGGACTATCCCACACTCCTTTAGATAGTCATGAAACTCTTGGCTTAAGTATTCTCCTCCTCGATCTGATCGAAGGATTTTGATACTTTTGCCAAGTTGGTTTTGTACTTCATTCTTGAAATCTTTGAACTTTTCAAAGGTTTCATGTTTATGTTTTATTAGGTACACATACCCATATCTACTGAGGTCATCAGTAAATGTAACGAAGTATTGAAAACCACCTCTAGCTTGTGTACTTATTGGTCCACATACATCACTATGTATTAGTCCCAATAAAATATTTGCCCTTTCAACATGTCCCTTGAAAGGGGCTTTAGTCATCTTGCCCATTAAACAAGATTCGCATGTTTCATATGATTCAAAATCAAATGAATCTAATACTCCATCCTTATGAAGTTTAGATATGCGGTTCTCGTTTATGTGGCCCAAGCGACAGTGCCAGAGATAAGTCGGATTACAATCATTATTTTTAATCCTTTTAGTATTTATGTTATAGATAGGCATATCAAGATTTAATACATAAAGACCATTCACCATTTGTGCATCAGCATAAAACATATCATTTAAATAAATAGAACAACAATTGTCCTTTATTATAAATGAAAAACCATACTTGTCTAAACAAGAAATAGATATAATGTTTTTAGTAATTGAAGGCACAAAATAACAGTCTTTTAAAATCAACGATAAACCAGAAGGTAAAGCTAAATGATAATCTCCTATAGCTAATGCAGCAACTCTTGCTCCATTTCCAACTCGGAGATCAACTTCACCTTTTGCCAATGTCCTACTCCTTTTGAGATCCTGCACATTTACACAAATGTGAGATCCACATCCAGTATCTAATACCCATGATGAAGAAGTAGATAAATTGACTTCTATAACAAAAATACCTGAAGCGGAAGTCACACTTCCTTTCTTTAGATCCTCCAGATATACTTTGCAGTTCCTTTTCCAATGGCCGGTCTCACCGCAATGGAAACAGTTCCCTTCCTTTGTTATCCCTCCCTTTGGCTTCAGTGCAGAAGACTTTGGCTTAGATTTAGCAAAGACCTTCTTTGCTTTCTTGTTGCCTTTGGCTTTGGCCCTTCCTTTGCCCTTATTCACAATAAGGACATTTGTGGCCTTAGTCTTCTTAGTATTTGCTTCATATGTTCTCAACATACCAAGCAACTGGGGCAGAGTCTTTTCCATATCAGTCATATTGTAATTTACTACAAATTGACTGAAGCTCTCCGGCAACGATTGCAAGATTACATCGGTGGCCAACTCTTGGTCCAATGGAAAACCTAGCTTATCCAGATTCTCAATGTACCCAATCATCTTGAGCACATGAGTTCCAACTAAGCTTCCTTCTACCATCCTGCACTGGAATAACGCTTTAGAGACGTCATACCTCTCTTGTCTAGCTTGCTGTTGGTACAACTGCTTTAAGTGTTCGATCATATCGAACGCCTCCATTTCCTCATGTTGCTTCTGAAGCTCAGAGTTCATAGTGGCAAGCATGAGGCACCCAACATCAAGTGCGTCACTCTGATGCTTCTTGTAAGCATCTTTTTCAGCTCTTGTAGCTGTTAGGGGAGGTTCCTCAGCGAGCAAGGGTTCCTCTAGAACATATTGTTTCTTTTCTTGTTTGAGGACTATCCTCAAGTTCCTATGCCAGTCTAGGAAATTCGTCCCATTTAGTTTGTCCTTCTCAAGGACCGATCGCAGTGATAAAGTGCTAGTAACGTTTGTAGTTGCCATGGATATCTACAATATAAATATGCAAAATAAGTTTATGATTTAAATCATTTAACATGGTCTTATATTAAATGATACTCCCACTATTTTATTTGAAAAATATCAACCCTCGAAACTTTTAGTGGGCCAAGATCCATATTTCGCCTAATCTTGAGTTAGCTTTGGCTAATCGCCCAAGACTCGGTTATTTAGGTAGACAACACTTTGTCAATTACATCACATATAATTCTTGGATAGTTGGACGAACAACACTTTGTTCAATTCATCAAATGAATTATAATCCAACACATGCCTCTAGGTTCCCAATCCTATTGAGATAACCTAGTTAAGTCGTACCCAATTAAAGTATGACGGATATCACTTTTATCCTTTCGCGCCTTACTAAGATTGCCACGGTGCTTTGCTTTGGCAAACCCACACATGTACAATCGAAGTTATTGACGAGTACTTTTATTTGGAAGGCATCTAAAACTTAATATTTTAGAGGGATTTATTGATCTCATGATTAATTTGATAATTTAAAATATGTCCACTACATATAGTTGTATACATATCTACATATATGTGTAATACTATTATCAAACTAAAACATAAGATAAATTATGCATCAACATACATAATTAAAACGTGACATGGTTATAGCCCCTACTAATGAGTTTCTCAAGCCAATGAGAAACTCCTATGAGTCAACCTAAGGTAACTTCATAAGCACCTTCCTTTGGCTCCAATTTGTGAATGGCCTCCTCATCCCGGCACGATGCTCCATCTTCATTGATCACCATCAATAAAATAAACTACACTATTTTACAAGATATAGAATTCCTCGATTCACATTCGAGGGGAACATAGGGGAGGGATAACATTTAGAATGAAATAGAGAAAGGCACGACACGCAGGTCGTATTATAAATTACAATCATTCACAAATCCTATCTAATAGGTCAAAGGGCTATAACCACGCACCATGCTCAAACAACACATAAAGCATGCATTAACATTTAATTAATTAAATTCTAAACATTTTAAATTTAATTTTAATTAAAACTGTAAAATAATTTTTGAAAAATTATCGTACGCTCGGGACATCACATGCCACGAACTAAAGCGACTAAAACACGAACCACCATGATTCGAACCAAGACCCACGGCTGGACCAATAGTGGGCCTAGGGTTCGAAACCCTAGCCCATGGCCGAGCCATGGTCCATGCGGCGGCTTGGGTGCGGCGCTGCTAGGGTTCAAAACCCTAGCCGCCTTGCACCATCTTGATTCTATCGAGCCAACTTGCACCTTCTCAATACTTTATCGAGCCAAAAGAGTTCAAAACCCTAGATAGTGCGACGGCTTGACCCATGCTCGAGCCAGGGTCCGAACCCTAGCTCTTAGGCGGCGGCCGAGAGGCCAATTTGACTAGGGTTCAAAACCCTAGCCACTTAGTAGCGGCGGCCGAGCCATGGTGACTAGGGTTCGAAACCCTAGCACCTAGGTGGCCTCGGCCGTGAGCCTACACGAGCCATGTTCCGGTTTTTGATCACGAATTATCATATATTTCGATCCGTCAATTATATCATATATATTATCATACGATGATCTTCACAAAATCGATTTTTCCATATCATATATGAAAATACAGTTTTAAATAGCATGCAATATTAATTCTAACATGATTAAACTATTTAACCACATAAAATCCGATATGAGCCTTGAACCTGGCTCTGATACCACTGTAAGTAACCCCATGAGCATACAACGCAGCGGAATAAAATTTTGGGATTACAAACCAGTGATCTATACATAGGGATTCATATCGGATTAGAGAATTACAAGTGTCTTACCCTTGTAGCGCGTTTGAAGCCGAATCCACGGAGCTGCACCACGTCTTACGCCTTCTCCGAGTCAATAGCAAAACTCGAATGGTTTTGCCTCAACGGTATCCACACGATCGAATCGAGTGAAGGGATGATTTAATAACAAGTTGCTAGACAAGTTATTAAATCGGAACAAGAAAGAACACTCGATTCTCAATCGAATGGCTCGCACCAAACTAAAATTCTCCTCGGCTATGATGAGAAAACCGAGAGCCTTTTTGGTTGTGGAGGCCGTGTGCTTCCTTCTTGATTTAGGTTAGTGTGATATGAAAGTTGTCTTACAATTTCTCACCTTGCAATCATATTAAATATAATTAATTAAAGGCTTTCTTAAAGCTTCATGGGCTTAAGCCCATGATTTAATTAATCCTTATGATTATTAATTAAGACTCCTCTTAATTATTTAATTCATCCCATGAATTTAATTTCCCTTCTCGATTTAATCTTTTGTGCGACCCGATAGGATCTCGTAATGTTGGCAGTGACATAAAATCTCATTTTATGTCGCAAGCATCGAGCGGTATCTAGCAACACATCGATGCTACCCAAATTACGAGAATGTCAATGACTCGACATAACCTTTAGAACTTGTGATAATATTAACCATGTAACTTAATCCCTTTGTCCTTTGTGTTTAGATTGAACACGAGTCATGGAATAGTCATACTCGTATATTCAATCTCTATTTCTTGATCCCCAAGTAGAACTAGAATAAACGAATAAGCTCGATATCTCATATCGACTCATTCGAGCATGGCCATGCATTTTAGTTCTCACTTGATCAAGGGCCAAACACATCTCCTGTTATATAGGAGGGACAAATCCTATCTCGATCAGTCAACATCCCTCTACATAATTCGTAGTGTATCCAATAGTCGCCTTTATAGTATACCCTGTTACGGGTAACGTTTGACGATATCAAGATACATAACTCCTTATGTTGGGATCTCTGATGATCACAAGTCGTAAGGATTACATACATTATTATCACTATGAGAATTGCATATGACGATCATATAACTATCCATGTTGCATTCTCATGGTGGGTCTGTTCAGTACATCGTTCTCTAACATGTACCCATATGTTGATTTGATATCTCATATCAATGAACAATTCATCGATCAACATATACTAGTCTCTACGTATTATCATTATCCCATTCATGATAATACTTGACTAGGAACATCTTTAAGAATAATACAATATTATTCTAAGGACATTAACATATATATTAATTCACAATGCACAGTTAAAAGAATAATATATAATAATGAATTGCCATTCATAAATCCATAAACATTGTATGTCTTAAACAATCATCTAATGACTTGTCTTAGGGCATATCCCAACACCCCACTCTGGGACTGCAGACTCAATTCTGGAGGCAACATGCTTGGTCCCACTTATGGGGTCAAATCGATACGTCCTTATGCCCTGGGCGACACACGCGCTACAATGGCCGGGACAAAGGGTCGCGATCCCGCGAGGGTGAGGTAACCCCAAAAACCCGTCAATTGGATGATCCATTAATCCAACTAGTGAAGGATTTGGATCGATTTTTTTATTTTCATTGGAGATTAGGTTGGATTAGCCCACTTTTCTGTAGGTTATATATTCACCTATGCAGCTTTCTTGATTGCCTCTACATCTGGAAAATTTGGCTAATTTTTAAATGTGTTATATCCGTGATAATCCAATTTCTTTCGATAGAGAGAGGGCTCACCTTTTTATATTTCTACATCTAGGATTCAACTTGTATCATGGATACTCATAGGACCCGAATGATTATGGCAAAGAACTCTGTTGTAGTCGTGAATCCTTCCAGTAGCTATCTACTACAGAATCTTGAACTCCTTATTGTTGGTTGATATCTATGTCTTCTAATGCTTTCGAGTTTCTCGTGCAATCACTCTCATAATAATCAATGTATATTTAGTTGCACTTAAGATTCTTGGCAAACACAATCACTGCACGATATCTACTAAACTAATGAATCAAGATTTTGTTTTTTTTTTTGGCATGGCTAGAAAATTAAGAACAAAATCGAAAAACAAAGGACACCAATGATTGCGTGGGTCGGACATGAATTATCTTACATCCACGGGAGACACTATTATTAATCACAGAGTTTAGAGATACAAAGCAAACCCGATTACAAGAATTTTTTTTTTCTCAGACAAAGTGACTCCTATTCTTTTCAATGACTTGCGCTCAAGAATCTTTCAATCTTGCTGTTCTTCTCACAATCTTTAATTCATTTCTCTGGCTGTAAATCTTTGGAATGAACTCTCCCTCTTTCTTTCAAGCGTTCAAGACCAATTTATAGTAGAGAAGCAAAGATCAACCAGTTATCAACCCCTTGTTACCTGCTACTGCGATAGTTTCCAGTCACCAAAACAAATGCATGTTGCATTCTGTTAGTCAGTAACTGCCTAAATGGTTTATTGACTTTTTATAGCTCTTGTGAGTTGGTTGAATATTGGTGGCAATATCTCACAAATCTCCACCTGGTCACATATTCAACCTTCCTAATAGTGTCTCCACCTGCCCCCTTTTCTAAGGCTCTTCAGCATTGGTTAATTTAACCGATTCCTTGCTGGGATTTTTCTTGGTAGTTTGTAGAAGATTTGTAAACATGTCTTTGTGATTATCTCCAGTATTTGTTCTTTCAGTCCACACAATCTCTGTTTTAATCACATCCTGTACATTACCCAAATCTTCATGATAAAAGACAATGTCTTCAGTTCTTAAAGTGTCTTTGAACTCTTCTATCAAGGCATATGACCTTTGTTGTTTGTCTTCTGAACTTATCTCCTTTTCTAGAATTCCTTTGTTCATTTTCACTCAACCAAGAGTTAATAGAAAATTCATAAGATATTGAATCTGCATGCCCATATCTTTCAGGTGGCTTGATGACTCTTCTTTCCCTATCTCGTACAAGTTGATAGCTTTGAATGTCTGTTGCATTTGTGGGTACTGACCCCCGCTGATCCTGCTCAATTTCAGTATCAAACTCATCTAACCTTGCCCCTGAAAGCTCCACCTCAATCCTTGTGTCCCTTTCAAGCTTATTTGAGGTTGCCACAGATTTCAATTTCTTCCAAGGATAGACATCTTCATAAAAGGTGACTTCATCAGCAACAAAAGCCTTTTCATAACCAGGTTCCATACCCCAAACCTTGTACCTTTTATCCCTTTCAGTGTATCCCAAGAATACACACTTCACAATCCTGGTTTCTTGATTTCCTTGGTTCACATGAGCGTTTACTGCACATCCGAATATTTTTAGCTCCTCCAAACTTGGAGGATGTCCAGCCCATAACTCTTTGGGTGTCCTAAATCCTATGGGCACCGAAGGACTTCTATTGATAAGATACGCAACTGCAGTAACAGCCTCAGCCCAAAATCTCTTTGGTAACCCAGAAAAGGAGAGTAGACTACACCACGGTTGCTGAAGTCACCTTCAATTCCCGATCAAGAACTTCAACTTGCAGCCATAAGAACACCAACATGACAGAATGCATTTAACCCAGCAGAAACTTATTAACTAAAACACATATGAAGTATAACTCATGCACAACCATCGAATCAACAAAAGAATCGAAGGCATTCAATGATCTACACACACAAAGAAATCACAGTAAGCAATATCGATAAAAACAAAAACGAAAAATGACACGATATTTACGTGGTTCGATCAATAACGATCTACGTCCACGGGAAGAGTTTCCATTGACTTCCTTTGAGTGTACAAGACTTACAATACATGAATTCACACCCTTAATCCACTTCTATGTATTACAATGAATTATCATGGTGAATTCACTCATCTTTTGTATCACAAAAAACTCTCCTGAAATCCCACATAATGTGCCTCACGTTCACTCTCTTTGTGCCTCACATTGTGCCCTTTCGGTGTGCCTCCCTCTCTCATCTGTCATCTGATGCCCGTGGCTTGTGTCTTTACATAGAGGTATATTTTGTCCACTAGTTCAGCAAGTTATCATTTGTTAACTGGCCAGTCATCGGGTTGCCAACAACCGCCTTCAACTGCCGATTAAACAGATTGCAACTAGCCACTTCCAGTCAATACCCGTTCCATATATGACTCCTAACTGCTAGTATAACACACGTAACTGAATATATGGTTTGAATTAAGTTGATACATCATCACAATTCTCCACCTTATCAACTTAATCATCCTCCATTCCAGCGAACCTACTTCCTTAGGTTCTTTCAACCGGTTGCCTTGAAGGCTCCACCTCGATTCTTGACTTATTTTCAACATCAATCAACAGAGCACATGCATCGGGGATGATTCCATCGAAACACCAATCCAAGCGTTGATCCAGATTACAAACACACTCACAATATCTCCCATTTTTCTTCTTCACTATCACAACTGATACAAGAAAAAAATGTCCCAAGATATTACCGGGAGTGATTATGCTACCAATCTGATTTCATCAAGCTTGTTTCCCTGGTGATCCTTCGATCTTACTTCCCACAGAAAGAATAACTCCCATTTCCTCAACTGTTGCTTCAAAGATTCAAGCCAGAAACTACTCCTGAACTATTTCCTCTCGGTGATCGGAGCACACCAAGTAATTGTTCGACATATCGGTATATATTCAGTCGAAAAACTTTTACATGCACTCTTTTCACTTTTCTTGACAAATCTGCATGCATATATTTGTTCTTCCAGTGACTACTTTTGGGTAAATGACGGCAGCTACATTCTTGAACAATTGCCCGCATCATTCTTGAATTTCACTTGAACCGCTGCTCCCTCGATTTCTTTTAAAAAAAACCCTCGCATGCATCCTCTCCTTGCTCACTCAAGACCCAAATAAAAAGACTGTTGCAAGTCTTCTCTCACTTTAAGAACGCTGCAGCTCATCTTCTTTATTTTCCCCAAGAAAACATCACGTTCAGTATGAATCTTCAAGAAATCTGCAGGACCCATCAAGAACTCCACGAACACCTACGGCAATCTGCTGATCCTCTATTGCCAATTCGGACTCTTCATTGCATTTCTTGTCGTGGTAGTTCCCACAGACGGCGCCACTTGTTATGAATTGAATCACCTTCAATTCCCGATCAAGAACTTCAACTTGCAGCCATAAGAACACTAACATAACATAATGCATTTAACCCAGCAGAAACTTATGAACTCAAACTCATATGAAGAATAACCCATGCACAACCATCAAATCAACAACAGAATTAAAGGCATTCAATGATCAGCACACACCAAGAAATCACAGTAAGCAATATCGATAAAATCAGAAACGAAAAACGACACGACATTTACATGGTTCGATCACTAACGATCTAAGTCCACGGGAAGAGTTTCCATTAATTTCCTTTGAGTGTACAAGACTTCCAATACATGAATTCACACCCCTAATCCACTTTATGTATTACAATGAATTATCATGGTGAATTCACTCATCTTTTATCTCACAAAAAACTCTCCTGAAATCCCAAAAAATGTGCCTCACGTTCACTCTCTTTGTGCCTCACATTGTGCCCTTTCGGTGTGCCTCCCTCTCTCGTCTGCCATCTGATGCCCGTGGCTTGGGTCTTTATATAGAGGTATATTTTGTCCACTGGTTCAGCAAGTTACCATCTGTTTACTGGCCAATCATCAGGTTGCCAACAACCGCCTTCAACTGCCGATTAAACAGATTCTTATGCAACTAGCCACTTCCAGTCAATACCCGTTCCAAATATGACTTTTAACTGCTAGTAGAACATACGTAACTGAATATAGGTTTGAATTAAGTTGATACATCATCACAATTCTCCACCTTATCAACTTAATCATCCTCCATTCAAGCGACCCTACTTCCTTAGGTTCTTTCAACCGGTTGCCTTGAAGGCTCCACCTCGATTCTTGACTTATTTTCAACATCAATCAACAGAGCACATGCATCGGGGATGATTGCAACGAAACAACAATCCAAGCATTGACCAGATTACAAACACACTCACAATATCTCCCATTTTTCTTCCTCCATATCACAACCGATACAAGAACAAAATCTCCCAAGAAATTACCGGGAGTGATTATGCTACCAATCCGATTTCATCAAGCTTGTTTCCCTAGGTGATCCTTCGATCTTACTTCCTCAATTGTTGCTTCAAAGATTCAAGCCAGGAACTACTCCTGAACTATTTCCTCTCGGTGAACGGATCACACCAAGTAATTGTTCGACATATCTGTATATACTCAGTCGACAAACTTTTACGTGCACTCTTTTCACTTTTCTTGGCCAATCTGCATGCCTATATTTGTTCTTCCAGTGACTACTTTCGGGTAAATGACGGCAGTTACATTCTTGAACAATTGCCCGCATCATTCTTGAATTTCACTTGAACCGCTGCTCCCTCGATTTCTTTAAAAAAAAAACTCGCATGCATCCTCTCGGTGCTCACTGAAGACCCAAATAAAAAGACTGCTGCAAGTCTTCTCTCACTTTAAGAACGCTGCAACTCTATCTTCTTTATTTTCCCCAAGAAAACATCACGTTCAGTATGAATCTTCAAGAAATCTGCAGGACCCTTCAAGAACTTCACGAACACCTGCGGCAATCTGCTGATCCTCTATTGCCAATTCCGATTCTTCATCGCATTTCTTGTCGTGGTCGTTCCCACAGACGGCGCCACTTATTATGAATTGAATCACCTTCAATTCCCGATCAAGAACTTCAACTTGCAGCCATAAGAACACCAAAATACATAATGCATTTAACCCAGCAGAAACTTATGAACTCAAACTCATATGAAGAATAACCCATGCACAACCATCGAATCAACAACAGAATTAAAGGCATTCAATGATCAACACACACCAAGAAATCACAGTAAGCAATATCGATAAAATCATAAACGAAAAACGACACGAAATTTACGTGGTTTGATCACTAACGATCTACGTCCACGAGAAGAGTTTCCATTGATTTCCTTTGAGTATACAAGACTTTCAATACATGAATTCACTCCCCTAATCCACTTCTATGTATTACAATGAATTATCATGGTGAATTCACTCATCTTTTGTCTCACAAAAACCTCTCCTGAAATCTCACAGAATGTGCCTCACGTTCACTCTCTTTGTGCCTCACATTGTGCCCTGTCGGTGTGCCTCCCTCTCTCGTCTGTCATCTGATGCCCGTGGCTTGGGTCTTTATATAGAGGTATATTTTGTCCACTAGTTCAGCAAGTTATCATTCGTTTACTGGCCAGTCATCAGGTTGCCAACAACCGCCTTCAACTGCCGATTAAACAGATTGCAACTAGCCACTTCCAGTCAATACCCGTTCCATATATGACTCCTAACTGCTAGTATAACACACGTAACTGAATATATGGTTTGAATTAAGTTGATACATCATCACAATTCTCCACCTTATCAACTTAATCATCCTCCATTCCAGCGAACCTACTTCCTTAGGTTCTTTCAACCGGTTGCCTTGAAGGCTCCACCTCGATTCTTGACTTATTTTCAACATCAATCAACAGAGCACATGCATCGGGGATGATTCCATCGAAACACCAATCCAAGCGTTGATCCAGATTACAAACACACTCACAATATCTCCCATTTTTCTTCTTCACTATCACAACTGATACAAGAAAAAAATGTCCCAAGATATTACCGGGAGTGATTATGCTACCAATCTGATTTCATCAAGCTTGTTTCCCTGGTGATCCTTCGATCTTACTTCCCACAGAAAGAATAACTCCCATTTCCTCAACTGTTGCTTCAAAGATTCAAGCCAGAAACTACTCCTGAACTATTTCCTCTCCGTGATCGGAGCACACCAAGTAATTGTTCGACATATCGGTATATATTCAGTCGAAAAACTTTTACATGCACTCTTTTCACTTTTCTTGACAAATCTGCATGCATATATTTGTTCTTCCAGTGACTACTTTTGGGTAAATGACGGCAGTTACATTCTTGAACAATTGCCCGCATCATTCTTGAATTTCACTTGAACCGCTGCTCCCTCGATTTCTTTTAAAAAAAACCCTCGCATGCATCCTCTCCTTGCTCACTCAAGACCCAAATAAAAAGACTGTTGCAAGTCTTCTCTCACTTTAAGAACGCTGCAGCTCATCTTCTTTATTTTCCCCAAGAAAACATCACGTTCAGTATGAATCTTCAAGAAATCTGCAGGACCCATCAAGAACTCCACGAACACCTACGGCAATCTGCTGATCCTCTATTGCCAATTCGGACTCTTCATTGCATTTCTTGTCGTGGTAGTTCCCACAGACGGCGCCACTTGTTATGAATTGAATCACCTTCAATTCCCGATCAAGAACTTCAACTTGCAGCCATAAGAACACTAACATAACATAATGCATTTAACCCAGCAGAAACTTATGAACTCAAACTCATATGAAGAATAACCCATGCACAACCATCAAATCAACAACAGAATTAAAGGCATTCAATGATCAGCACACACCAAGAAATCACAGTAAGCAATATCGATAAAATCAGAAACGAAAAACGACACGACATTTACATGGTTCGATCACTAACGATCTAAGTCCACGGGAAGAGTTTCCATTTATTTCCTTTGAGTGTACAAGACTTCCAATACATGAATTCACACCCTTAATCTACATCTATGTATTACAATGAATTATCATTGTGAATTCACTCGTCTTTTTTCTCACAAAAAACTCTTCTGAAATCCCACAGAATGTGCCTCACGTTCACTCTCTTTGTGCCTCACATTGTGCCCTTTCGGTGTGCCTCCCTCTCTCATCTGCATCTGATGCCCGTGGCTTGGGTCTTTATATAGAGGTATATTTTGTCCACTGGTTCAGCAAGTTACCATCTGTTTACTGGCCAGTCATCAGGTTGCCAACAACCGCCTTCAACTACCGATTAAACAAATTCTTATGCAACTAGCCACTTCCAGTCAATACTCGTTCCATATATGACTTCTAACTGCTAGTAGAACACACGTAACTGAATATATGGTTTGAATTAAGTTGATACATCATCACAATTCTCCACCTTATCAACTTAATCATCCTCCATTCCAGCGACGCTACTTCCTCAGGTTCTTTCAACCGGTTTACCTTGAAGGCACCACCTCGATTCTTGACTTATTTTCAACATCAATCAACAGAGCACATGCATCGGGGATGATTCCATCGAAACACCAATCCAATCATTGTTCCAGATTACAAACACACTCACAATACCTCCCATTTTTCTTCCTCCCTATCACAACCGATACAAGAAAAAAAAGTCCCAAGATATTACCGGGAGTGATTATGCTACCAATCGGATTTCATCAAGCTTGTTTCCCTTGGTGATCCTTCGATCTTACTTCCCACATAAAGAATAACTCCCAATTCGTCAATTGTTGCTTCAAAGATTCAAGCCAGAAACTACTCCTGAACTATTTCCTCTCGGTGATCCGATCACACCAAGTAATTGTTCGACATATCTGTATATACTCAGTCGACAAACGTTTACGTGCACTCTTTTCACTTTTCTTGACAAACTTTGCATGCCTATATTTGTTCTTCCAGTGACTACTTTTGGGTAAATGACGGCAGTTACATTCTTGAACAATTGCCCGCATCATTCTTGAATTTCACTTGAACCGCTGCTCCCTCGATTTCTTTTAAAAAAAAACTCGCATGCATCCTCTTGGTGCTCACTCAAGACCCAAATAAAAAGACTGCTGCAAGTCTTCTCTCACTTTAAGAACGCTGCAACTCATCTTCTTTATTTTCCCCAAGAAAACATCACGTTCAGTCTGAATCTTCAAGAAATCTGCAGGACCCTTCAAGAACTCCACGAACACCTGCAGCAATCTGCTGATCCTCTATTGCCAATTCCGATTTTTAATCGCATTTCTTGTCGTGGTCGTTCCCACAGACGGCCCACTTGTTATGAATTGAATCACCTTCAATTCCCGATCAAGAACTTCAACTTGCAGCCATAAGAACACCAACATAACATAATGCATTTAACCCAGTAGAAACTTATGAACTCAATCAACAATAGAATTAAAGGCATTCAATGATCAACACACACCAAGAAATCACAGTAAGCAATATCGATATAATCAGAAACGAAAAAACGACACGACATTTACGTGGTTCGATCACTAACGATCTACGTCACACGAAGAGTTTCCATTGATTTCCTTTGAGCGTACAAGACTTCCAATACATGAATTCACTCCCTTAATCCACTTCTATGTATTACGATGAATTATCATGGTGAATTCACTCATCTTTTGTCTCACAAAAAACTCTCCTGAAATCCCACAGAATGTGCCTCACGTTCACTCTCTTTGTGCCTCACATTGTGCCCTTTCGCTGTGCCTCCCTCTCTCGTCTGTCATCTGATGCCCGTGGCTTGGGTCTTTATATAGAGGTATATTCTGTCCACTGGTTCAGCAAGTTACCATCTGTTTACTGGCCAGTCATCAGGTTGCTAACAACCGCCTTCAACTGCCGATTAAACAGATTCTTAACAAACTAGCCACTTCTAGTCAATACCCGTTCCATATATGACTTCTAACTGCTAGTAGAACATACGTAACTGAATATATGGTTTGAATTAAGTTGATACATCATCACAATTCTCCACCTTATCAACTTAATCATCCTCCATTCCAGCGACCCTACTTCCTCAGGTTCATTCAACCGGTTGCCTTGAAGGCTCCACCTCCATTCTTGACTTATTTTCAACATCAATCAACAGAGCACATGCATCGGGAATGATTACATCGAAACACCAATCCAAGCATTGATCCAGATTACAAACACACTCACAATATCTCCCATTTTTCTTCCTCCCTATCACAACCGATACAAGAAAAAAATGTCACAAGATATTACCGGGAGTGATTATGCTACCAATCTGATTTCATCAAGCTTGTTTCCCTTGGTGATCCTTCGATCTTACTTCCCACATAAAGAAAAACTCCCATTTCTTCAACTGTTGCTTCAAAGATTCAAGCCAGAAACTACTCCTGAACTATTTCCTCTCGGTGATCCGATCACACCAAGTAATTGTTCGACATATCTATATATACTCAGTCGACAAACTTTTACGTGCACTCTTTTCACTTTTCTTGACAAATCTGCATGCCTATATTTGTTCCTCCAGTGACTACTTTTGGGTAAATGACGGCAGTTACATTCTTGAACAATTGCCCGCATCATTCTTGACTTTCACTTGAACCGCTGCTCCATCGATTTCTTTTAAAAAAAAACTCGCATGCATCCTCTCGGTGCTCACTCAAGACCCAAATAAAAAGACTGCTGCAAGTCTTCTCCCACTTTAAGAACGCTGCAGCTCATCTTCTTTATTTTCCCCAAGAAAACATCACGTTCAATCTGAATCTTCAAGAAATCTGCAGGACCCTTCAAGAACTCCACGAACACCTGCGGCAATCTGTTGATCCTCTATTGCCAATTCCGGTTCTTCATCGCATCTCTTGTCGTGGTCGTTCCCACAGACGGCGCCACTTGTTATGAATTGAATCACCTTCAATTCCCGATCAAGAACTTCAACTTGCAGCCATAAGAACACCAACATATCATAATGCATTTAACCCAGCAGAAACTTATGAACTCAAACTCATATGAAGAATAAAACATGAACAACCATCGAATCCACAAGAGAATTAAAGGCATTCAATGATCAACACACACCAAGAAATCACAGTAAGCAATATCGATAAAATCAGAAACGAAAAAACGACACGACATTTACGTGGTTCGATCACTAACGATCTACGCCCACGGGAAGAGTTTCCATTGATTTCCTTCGAGTGTACAAGACTTCCAATACATGAATTCACACCCTTAATTCACTTCTATGTATTACAATGAATTATCATGGTGAATTCACTCATCATTTGTCTCACAAAAAACTCTCCTGAAATCCCACAGAATGTGCCTAACGTTCACTCTCTTTGTGCCTCACATTGTGCCCTTTCGGTGTGCCTCCCTCTCTCATCTGCTGCCCGTGGCTTGGGTCTTTATATAGAGGTATATTTTGTTCACTGGTTTAGCAAGTTACCATCTATTTACTGGTCAGTCTTCGGGTTGCCAACAACCGCCTTCAACTGCCGATTAAACAGATTCTTATGCAACTCGCCACTTCCAGTCAATACCCGTTCCATATATGACTTATAACTGCTAGTAGAACACACGTAACTGAATATATGGTCGTGGGTTCGTTTCCCACAGACGGCGCCACTTGTTATGATTTTTCCCATTCATTCACGATCAAGAATCAACTTGCATGTCCAATTGAAACCAAGATCACCAAATTACATTTTATTCACAGAACTTGATCAAATCGAATAGCATTCACAGAACTCTACGAACTTGAATTCGAACAAATGACGGCAAGAGCAATTGATGAGAAACCCACACACACACATAGTTTTAGGCATAATACACAAGAGATCATACACGGCAAGATAAATCAATGAAATCAGAAACAAAAACACAAATAAAACGACAAAAGATTTACGTGGTTCGGCCTCAACATCGGCCTGCGTCCACGGGAGGAATTTCATTGATAATCTTCGAGTATACAAGCAATTACATTGCATGATTCCATCTTTGATTCACTCATATGATTCACAATGAATCCATCTAAAGAATCACTCATACCATTGCTCTCAAAAAACTCTCAGATTGTAACCCTCAGCCTCATGCATCACTCTTGCCGCTCACATTTCTTCTTATTCCTTTTGTGCGCTCCTCATCCTTTGCCCATGACCTTCATGGCCTTTATATAGATATTGTTCACCTGCCCAGCAGGTTACTCTTGCCCTTTAGCCAGTCATCAATTTGCCAAGTGACTGCCATACAACCAACTTCAACATGCTAATGGAACAGAATTGTTAATAATTGAATAGGTTGATAAAATATTCAACAAATCTCCACCTTATCAACTTGTTCAATCTTCCATACCAACCATGCATGCACCCTCATACATTTGCAGGCACTGCTCAATGTTCAATTAACCTTTGTCCTTTGAATATCGTCTCTGCACCATGGTTCAAACAACTGCACACCCGATGATCAAGCTCCGGAACAAACCGATGGCACGAGGCGTATCCGAGATTGAATCCTACTACTCATTCCACCAAGAATCCGCAGTCTCTCCAGGCTTTAATCTCACCCTCGAAGCTCCACCTCGATCCAAGTATCCTCTTCTCCACTCCAATAGTTTGTAGAGCACCATTTCTTCTTGGAATTCTTTTCCCATCTTCCAATGATGCCAAGAACTTCCCCAAGAAATACTCAGCCCCTTCCTCAATCTATTGAGTCCTTTCAAGACTGGATATGGATCCTCATGTTCTTCCTTGAATCATCTTTTCATAGATTTAAATTCTCTCGGCCATCTTTCATGTCATATGCGTTTCACGTTGGATTTATTTAGGCCATCATCTTCAACAACAACGTTCTTTATTATTTTCCAACTTTTCTTTCGGCAAAAAATGCTACTACCCTTTCACTCATCTTTCAAAAATAGTTTCAGAAACTTCCTGCTATTCTCGTCCACAACAGGAGGAATCCAAAAAATAGCTATCTATTTCTTCTCGGGCCTCCTCCGGGATTTTAGCTAGTTTCCTCGTCTCTTTATTCCAAGAAAAATTTTCTGATCGGTTCTACCATTCATGCGGTTCAATTCTTCTTCTCGATGTTCCACCAAGAACATGGTTGGACTCGGTGCAATCTTGAATTCCACAGAAACCACTCTCTCGATTTCTTCTTTCTTCAAGAAATTGCTTGTCATCTCGGTGCTCTGAGCTCTCTATCTCAAGAAGAAAAGTTGCTGCCCCTGTTCTCCTTCAACCTGAACAGCTTGCATCTCTCTTTCCTTTCCTCTTCAAGAACGCCAAGGACCTGTTGCAATCTTCTGATTCTTTTCCAGAAATCGTTCACGCTTATTTCTTCTTGGGCAGTAATCGCTGCTACCTTTCAATCCTTTGGCTGCCAATTCTGTTTCTTATCGCATTTCATTGATGTGGTCGTTCCCAGCGCCAATAAAGAACTATTTAGAAAAAAAAATCCTCCTCCCCATTATCAAAAAAAAAAGAAGGAAAAGAAAACCTTTACAGTATGGTATAACATGGAATCTCAAAGAACATTGCTGGAAACAAGTTAGAATTTGAACAATAAAAAAAGAGAAATCACAACCAAAAGGAGCATAATAAAAGCTGTAAACCAAAAAAAATTCCCCAAAAAAGAAAAAAAGAATAGTTACCAAGCCCAGAAGGCTTCATATCACCGTCATGTTTATGCCCATATTCATGTCCATCGTCATGATTGTGGTCATGGGCAGCCCACATCATCTTTAGATCTTCCACCTCAGCAATTTCCTCGGGAAGCAGTAGCCGCTGCCGATGCTGCTGCTTATTATTCTTTACTGCGCCCACATTCTCATCAGGCGCATGATGATGATGAAGGTGGTGGTGGTGGTCGTCGTGGTGTCCATGGTTACACTGGTGGGCAGCCGTCATAGATAATCCAAATCCAAGCACCAACAAAACGCCACCGAAAAATAAACAGATCTGGCGCTTCTCATTCGAAACATCCCTCATCTTTTGGGAAGATTGAAATGTAAAAATTAAGAATCGGGGTTTAAGAATTAAGCAGCGCGGTTCTTCTTACAGGTGCCCTCGAATGTAATAAGCATAGAAAAAGAACTGTAATTCCGATGATGACGCCGAACGGTACGACATCCATTTATTAATTTTAATTGATTTATATTATTCTTACGCATATAATAACCAACCATTTTCACTAGTAGCACATAGTAAATATTGATGTAGTCCATCGTCTATATTATTATTACACAATAATATTACACAATAATAAGCGTAGAAGAACTTGAACACTGAAATGAGTCATGTTTTTAAAAGTAATGAACAGTAACATAATTTTATTTTCATTTTTATCTTTTTTTTGTTGGGTTATTTTGTTCTCCTGCTAAATATTACTGTTCATTATTCTAATGAATAATAATGAGAAGAATTTGAACAGTGAAATTAGTCATGTTTTTAAAAGTAATGGACGTTAACATAACTTTATTTTCATTTTGATCCTTTTTTTGTTAGGGTTATTTTGCTCTCCTACTGAATATTACTATTCATACTATTCTAATGAATAGTAATGCTTAGATTGTAAATAATTTTTTTTGTTGATGTGTGGGTTTGACCTGAATTAATTAGGAAAAATTATATTTTAATCGGTTGCTGATGAAAGGGTTTGGCCTGAACCAATTCGGTTGGTTAATCTTGTTGGTCAACCCAACTAACTAAGTATTTTTAACTGTTAATATTAGTATTATGGAAGAAAAAAACATTTTGATATGTGGGTTTGGTCTTAACCGTCTCGATTGGTTAAGTGAAGACAATTTTATCATGTTGGTCAACCCAACTAAATAAATATTTTAATTATTATTGCGGAAAATGTATTTGAGCATATACATCCTAAAAGTATTTTACCTACTCCAAAGTTTAACAACTTCAAATTTTATTTTTTCCAGTTTACAGTAAGATGTCAATCATTTTTTAGAAAAAAGTTAAAGATCGTCATTTGATTTTTTTTTTCCATTCAAGTACAATAGCATGGTCATTTGTTTAAAAATATTTTCTAAAGTGTGAAATGTTATTTTCGATCAAATTAGAAAAAAAAGACCAAGATGATGGCACCTGACACCGCACAAGTACCCTAAGAACAACATCAACATATCCCATAAGGTCTTAAGAATATATGGATTGGTGATGAGCAGAGTAACACATATATCTTATAAAGAGTTAACATAACTTTTAGTTCTCAATGTGGAACAACTCTCAATACGCATGTGATATATATAAGTCAAACACGTGGATTGTAACACGGGTGACGGTGAGCATGCAGGTGAAATAGTCAATCCATGAATACCCTGCTCGGATACCATCTTAAGAATACACGTGATTTCAACTTAAAACCAATTGATGATGAAAGAAGTAACTCATATATCTTCTAAGGTTTAATTCCCAAGATAATACAACTCTCGACAGTAATCAATCAACCAACTCTTACAGTGGTTAAAATGTATATATCTTATTATGACTTATATATATATATTTGACTGCAGAAATAAGTAAATATATGTTAATTCTATACAAATATAATAGGTTACATTTGACGTTTGACTAAAAGAATGGCATCTTGTTGATATAATAAGTTGAAAATTGTGTGAACTTTGTTAATTGGCCAAGTGCAGTTAAATCTTAAAAAATTGGTTTATGTGTCCAAATCAGGTTAATTAAAGACCTTTAAGACGACTTTGCTGAGTTTAAAACGGAATACATATATTGTACTAGGTTTCCGAAATTTATTAGCATAGATAACTGCACCTCAATTCTTTTTTTGAGCACTAGAAAGTGAGATACATGAGGGAATTGGGTTTTAAGACCTCTCAATAACCGAAACACAATAGCCCAAAAGAAATGTAAACACGCATCACTAAATGATTTGGATGAAATACGTAAATAAGGGTGTCCAAACAATAAAATGTGTTATAACGAGGGTAAATTCTCCTAAAACCCCCAAAGCCAGAGTTTTTCCTTAGTTCATTCTTCATGTCAGTAATTTTCTGTTTAAACTCCCTATTGTCACATTGTTATTTGTTTGAACTCCCTATATCACACAAAAGTACTAAAATACCCTTAAAATAAACAAAAACCACAAAAAAACCTATCATCTTTCCTCCAATTTCCTCCATCCAACATGTTCATGTTCCATGGAAAAAAAATGAGGCTTGCTACGCTGGTGATGGAGGAATCATGCTGTTGCCGGAATTAAATGTCCAGCTTTAGCGCCTAATCAAACCCTTTTGGCCGATTCTTAAACTGTCGATTTCTCGGGCATCGAAGCTCCGATTTTAAATTCCTTATAGGTCCAACCACTTAATCACATGTGTAATCCAATTGTTCCATCAATTTCTGGAAATAATTTTCGAAATTACACGTTTGAGCCGCCCATTTCTCGTTCTCGCCTCTTATTAAGGCTGAATGAAAGTGTCTTAACAATAAGTATTATTCATCACTTTTTCAGTACTAATTATGTACAAAGTTGGTATTAAATCCTTTAAAATCGGTATTAACGTAGTATAAAGTTGGTATTAAAATATAATAATACATAAAATTATGTAACTGTGCAAATTAAAAATATTTTATTTTTGGTTCGAAATTTGTATTATTCAACACTTTTCCAACATTAACTATGTAAAAAGTTGGTATTAAATCCATTTAAAATCAATATTAATGTAGTGCAAAGTTGGTATTAAAATATATTAATACATAAAACATGTAATTGTGCAAATTAAAACTATTTTATTTTTGGTTTGAAATTGGTATTATTCAACACTTTTCAGTATTAACTATGCACAAAGTTGGTATTAAATCCATTTAAATCGGTATTAACATAGTACACAGTTTGTATTAAAATATAATAATACATAAGAACATGTAACTGGACAAATTAAAACTATTTTATTTTTTGGTCTGAAATTGGTATATTCAACACTTTTCGGGCATTAACTATGTACAAAGTTGGTATTAAAATATAATAATACATAAAAACATGTACTTGTTCAAATTAAAACTATTTTATTTTTTGGTCTAAAATTGGTATTATTCAACACTTTTTCAGTATTAACTATGTACACAGTTGGTATTAAGTCCATATAAAATCGGTATTAAAGTAGTATAAAATTGGTACTAAAATATAAGAATACATAAAAACATGTAATTGTATAAACTAAAACTATTTTATTTTTCATTCTGAAATTTATATTATTAAACTCTTTTCCAGTATTAACTATGTACAAAATTGGTATTAATTTCATTTAAAATCAGTATTAAATTAGTACAAAATTGGTATTAAAATATAATAATACATAAAAACATGTAATTGTACAAATTAAAAGTATTTTATCTTTTTTGTTTGAAATTAGTATTATTCAACACTTTTCCAGTATTAACTATGTACGGAGTTTGTATTAAGTCCATATAAAATTGGTATTAAAGTAATACAAAATTGGTATGAAAATATAATAATACATATGTTGAGCCTTAAACGCATGGTTGCGTTTAATGCGTTAAATTATCCCTGGTTAATCTTTGAGTTTTGATGATCAACAAAACTTGAATTTGTTATACTAATATATCTACTTAGTGTACAGGGTTATATTGATAAATTGGTTGGGAAGACCAATGGAAGAGAACCCAAGTTATACAATAACATATGCGAGTTCATAGGACAAGCGGTGATTTTTATCAAGGAATCTACTGAGCTTGGACGAGAAGGAATGACATCTATGAACAACCAATTTAAGTGGTCAACATGTGTGGAATAATGTTGGAACAATTTCTTATGATGGGATGAAGACCCACAAACCAATGGTCCGTTGGTGGGCAAATTCGTATAGAAGCCAATTGGAGCGCAGTGCAATGTTTTGATTATATCTCTTGGCTCGATGCTCCGAACAAGGTGAATCCAAAGAGTTTGGAAATAAAACTCAATATGCTAGATTTCATATTCGAACATCTCAGTCCAATTTGGATTGCAGCATGGAGCAAAATGTCATGGAAGTCATAACAAGTGCAGATTGTAGCAAGGTTTGAGCGACTGTAGCATTTTGGGCATAACTTCTTCATACCTTAATGAAATGCAATGAACGTTTGTACACGCCTAGATACGCGGAAGAGCTACAACTTTCATGTTTACCACTTTTCCCAGATATGAGCTTAAGATGGTCGAATAGTGCAAAGTTTGAGAGTACTGAAATCTGGCAGATCACCTCAGGCGATCCGGGCCATCACCTCAGGCGATCTGAGCCATGTTGCGCACCATCGACTGAAGCGATGGCACGGTGGGCATGCTGGCGATCAGATCGCCCCAGGCGATGGTCAACCTCGCCCCAGGCGATCCAGAATGCTTCCTAGGCCATTTTTTTGAAGGGCGATCGCCCCAGGCGATGCACGGAACGCCCGAGGCGATCCAGAACTTTACCTACGGCCTTGTTTATCATTGATGATCGCCCCAGGCGATGGGGAGATCGCCCCAGGCGATCTGGGCCAGATTTGACCGTTAAAGGGTGGCGATGGAGATCGCCCGAGGCGATCGAGGCGTGATTCAAGCCTTATGTGTAGCAACGGCTAGTAGGAGCCTTGGAGGCCTCCTACACTATAAATATTGATGCTTTGGAGCATTTTGAAGACAAGAAACAAGCCTACAAACTTCTACAAAGCTTTGATCGTTCAAAATTCAAATAGCATTGCAATCTCCATACATTGTTGTTGTATTGGAGCTTGTAATTCATTCTTTTTGTTAGAGTCTTGTTATCTTCGTGTGAGTACACCGTGAAGGTGTTTGTTGGTTTATTGTAAAGGTCCTCCAACACCAAAGCAAGTTGGAAAATTGTAAAGTCGCCAACAAGTGAAGTTGGTGCATGTGTTGTGGCTATCCTTGGAGCCCTTAAGGCCAAGAAGACTCGTGAAGAGTGTTGGTAGCTCGGGAAGAGCTTTGTATACTCGGGAAGAGTATTGTGCTCGGGAAGAGCTTGTGTACTCGGGAAGAGTAGTGTGCTCGGGAAGAGCGTTGTAAACTCGGGAAGAATTGGGTTGTGGCTAACTTGGAGCCCTCAAGGCCAAGATCGTTTATTCTAGTGGAACCTCGGTTGGAGGTTATCTAACCGGGAAGAGGAGACGTAGGCGATTCATCGCCGAACTTCTATAACAAATCCTTTTGTTATTTATTGCTTTATTTTTCATTACGCATTTATTTATTTATTCTTTTTATTTATCGATTGACTAAAGGCTTCCGCAAGCGCAAAACTCTTTTATTTTTCAAACTCATTTTAAAACGCTAAAGTAGCCAAGGAATCTCATTCACCCCCCCTCTTCGATTCCAACAAGTGGTATCAGAGCCATTTGATTTTTGTTTTAAATCAAAATCTTTTTATGGCTAATCTAGCAAATGAGTTTGCTCAAGGTCAATCGACAAATCGCCCTCCGCTCTTCACGGGTGATAATTACGGCTATTGGAAAAATAGAATTTCTCATACATCCAATCCGTAGATTATGACCTATGGAAGATCATAGTGAAAGGTCCACATGTTCCTTTAAAGGAAATTGGGGGAATAAGTGTTCCCAAAGAAATGGACGATTTCACTAGAGCGGATATGATATTAATTTCACAAAATGCTAAAGCTATTAATATTTTGCATTGTGCCTTAGATATGAAGGAGTACAACCGGATCTCAATGTGCTCAACCGCTAAGGAGATATGGGACAAATTGCAAATTTGTCATGAAGGAACCAATCAAGTGAAGGAGACCAAGATTGACCTTCTACAACTCAAATATGAAACGTTTGAGATGGAGCCCGGAGAAGAGGTGGATTCCATGTTTAGGAGGTTCACACTTATCATAAATGAGCTTGCCCAACTTGGAGAGAAGTACCCTCCAAAGCAAATATGGAGGAGAGCACTAAGGGCCTTACCTAAAGAATGGGATGCAAAGAGGACGGCCATTATCGAGTCCAACAAAGGAGAAAGTGCTTCCTATGATCTTGATGAGCTCCATGGCACATTGGTGACTCATGGGCTTGAAGTTGCCACAAGGAGAGAAGTAAAGGAGGAGGATAGATCCAAGAGAAATGGGATTGCCTTGGTTGGAAGGAAAGACCACTCCTATGATGAAGAAGATGATGATGATGAGGAGATGATCCTATTCACAAAGAAGTTCAAGAAGCTCTTCACCAAACATAGCAAGTCAAAGACCTCAAGTGCAACCAAAAATGAATCCAAAAATGAGGTAACTTGTTATAATTGTAATGATAAAGGTCATTATGCTAACAAATGCCCTAGGAAGAAGAATGAGGACAAAGGGAAGAAGAAAGCGTTTATAGCCACATGGAATGATAGCGACTCCGATGAAGAAGAAGCCACCAATCTATGTCTAATGGCTCTTGGAGATGAAGGAGATGAAAGTGACAATGAGGTACCTTCATTTGATGAACTTTTAGAGTCTTATAATGATCTTATTGATGCTCTTGGCAAAACCAAGATGAGTAACAAATTACTCAAACTTGAGATTGCTAAGAAAGATGAAGAAAATAATTCATTGAGAAATGAATTAAATTCTTTAAAGATATCTTTTTGCAAATTTAGTGAAAGTAGTAAAAAGATAAATGAATTGCTTGGCTTGCAACGTTGTAGCTTTGACAAAGCCGGGTTAGGTTTTTCAAGCAAATCAAAAACTTTTTCTAGCTTGTTGGCCAATGCAAAGCATGATTCTCCTACTTGTAATTATTGTTGCAAAAATGGCCACACTAAAAATAAGTGTAGGTTTGCTAGAATCCAATACCAACCTAATAAGAGGTGGAAATGGATTCCAAAAGTGCCATTGAAAGTTAACCCCCTAGGACCCAAAAATCAAATGGGTACCAAAGTTCCTCCAATTGTAAATTTGTCTTGTAGGGACAAGAATGGAATGAAGGATGAAGTGCCAAGCAACCCAAAGGAGGAGTTTGTATTATTCACAACTATAGAAAAGGCTTGAGGCGTTGGACCTATGACAAGAACAAACTCTTGTCATTGAGGGTACAATTTATTTTTTACATGTTAAAAGAGCAATTTCAAAATTCATTGGCACAAATTAATTGTGGTCAATAAATATTGAAGCTCAATATTCATTGGAGTAAAATGCATAACCCCTTAGCATAATTGTTGAAATGCATGATGTATGCTTATCTTTTTATAGTAAGTAGCTTGATATGCTTTGCATTCAAATTTGAATATGCTATATGAAAATGTGCAAGTATATGATTTGTTATAATGCCTTGATATTTTTTATTATTTTGTTTTTGGCATGAATGCATGAACATATGCACACATTGCAACTTTTAGAATTAATTGTTGAGTGCCTTAAACACATGGTTGTGATTCACCTCTATATGATTTAATCTTGTTTGATGAGGAACATGTGTAAATTGTTGAAATATGGCTATGTGGCAACATATAATTGAACTATGTTTATTTAAATTTTGTGCTTTTTGATTATCACAAAAAGGGGGAGAATTTTGTGATAAACTTGAACCTTAATTCATGCATAGTTTAAGGGGGAGAGCTTGAGTATGCATGGTTTGAGGGGGAGAGTTATTTGCTTGATTAACTTGTAGTGTATGCAATTGTTAAGGGGGAGTTATTTTTACTCACATTTCATGCATATTACTTATTCAAGTTTATCAAGTTTTGTGATCATCAAAAAGGGGGAGATTGTTGAGCCTTAAACGCATGGTTGCGTTTAATGCGTTAAATTATCCCTGGTTAATCTTTGAGTTTTGATGATCAACAAAACTTGCATTTGTTATACTAATATGTCTACTTAGTGTACAGGGTTATATTGATAAATTGGTTGGGAAGACCAATGGAAGAGAACCCAAGTTATACAATAACATATGCGAGTTCATAGGACAAGCGGTGATTTTTATCAAGGAATCTATTGAGCTTGGACGAGAAGGAATGACATCTATGAACAACCAATTTAAGTGTTCAACATGTGTGGAATGATGTTGGAATAATTTCTTATGATGGGATGAAGACCCACAAACCAATGGTCCGTTGGTGGGCAAATTCGTATAGAAGCCAATTGGAGCGCAGTGCAATGTTTTGATTATATATCTTGGCTCGATGCTCCAAACAAGGTGAATCCAAATAGTTTGGAAATAAAACTCAATATCCTAGATTTCATATTCGAACATCTCAGTCCAATTCGGATTGCAGCATGGAGCAAAATGTCATGGAAGTCATAACAAGTGCAGATTGTAGCAAGGTTTGAGCGACTGTAGCATTTTGGGCATAACTTCTTCATACCTTAAATGAAATGTAATGAAATTTTGTACACACCTAGATACGCGGAAGAGCTACAACTTTTATGTTTACCACTTTTCCCAGAAATGAGCTTAAGATGGTCGAATAGTGCAAAGTTTGAGAGTGCTGAAATCTGGCAGATCACCTCAGGCGATCCGGGCCATCACCTCAGGCGATCCGAGCCATGTTGCGCACCATCGACTGAAGCGATGGCACGGTGGGCACGCTGGCGATCAGATCGCCCCAGGCGATGGTCAACCTCGCCCCAGGCGATCCAGAATGCTTCCTAGGCCATTTTTTTGAAGGGCGATCGCCCCAGGCGATGCACGGAACGCCCGAGGCGATCCAGAACTTTACCTACGGCCTTGTTTATCATTGATGATCGCCCCAGGCGATGGGGAGATCGCCCGAGGCGATCTGGGCCAGATTTGACCGTTAAAGGGTGGCGATGGAGATCGCCCGAGGCGATGTCCGAGGCGATCGAGGCATGATTCAAGCCTTATGTGTAGCAACGGCTAGTAGGAGCCTTGGGGGCCTCCTACACTATAAATATTGATGCTTTGGAGCATTTTGAAGACAAGAAACAAGCCTACAAACTTCTACAAAGCTTTGATCATTCAAAATTCAAATAGCATTGCAATCTCCATACATTGTTGTTGTATTGGAGCTTGTAATTCATTCTTTTTGTTAGAGTCTTGTTATCTTCGTGTGAGTACACCGTGAAGGTGTTTGTTGGTTTATTGTAAAGGTCCTCCAACACCAAAGCAAGTTGGAAAATTGTAAAGTCGCCAACAAGTGAAGTTGGTGCATGTGTTGTGGCTATCCTTGGAGCCCTTAAGGCCAAGAAGACTCGTGAAGAGTGTTGGTAGCTCGGGAAGAGCTTTGTATACTCGGGAAGAGTATTGTGCTCGGGAAGAGCTTGTGTACTCGGGAAGAGTAGTGTGCTCGGGAAGAGCGTTGTAAACTCGGGAAGAATTGGGTTGTGGCTAACTTGGAGCCCTCAAGGCCAAGATCGTTTATTCTAGTGGAACCTCGGTTGGAGGTTATCTAACCGGGAAGAGGAGACGTAGGCGATTCATCGCCGAACTTCTATAACAAATCCTTTTGTTATTTATTGCTTTATTTTTCATTACGCATTTATTTATTTATTCTTTTTATTTATCGATTGACTAAAGGCTTCCGCAAGCGCAAAACTCTTTTATTTTTCAAACTCATTTTAAAACGCTAAAGTAGCCAAGGAATCTCATTCACCCCCCCTCTTCGATTCCAACAACATAAAAACATGTAATTGTACAAATTCAAACTACTTAATTTTTTGGTTCAAAATTGGTATTATTCAACACTTTTCAAGTATTAACTATAAACAAAGTTGTATTAAATCCATTTAAAATCGGTATTAACGTAGTGCAAAGTTGATATTAAAATATAATAATACATAAAAATATGTAATTGTGCAAATTAAAAGAATTTTATTTTTTGGTTTGAAATTAGTATTATTCACTTTTCCATAACGTAGTGTAAAGTTGGTATTAAAATACAATAATACATAAAAAAACATGTACTTTCTCAAATTTTGGTACTAGTTACACTTAAAATTGATATTAAGCATATACAATTTTGATAATAGTCGCATATCAATAATCATGTCTTATATATTGATGTTATACAATTTTGGTACTTGTTAAACATCAATAATTAAATCTAATATATTGATGTTAAACATCTATATCGAAGAAATAAACAATATCAATTTCAAACAACACTAACAACATTTTTATAGAATCAAATAAATTATTGTTAATATTCTATATCGAATAATTAAAAAATATCAACATAGAAGACTTTATAGAAATTAAAAAATATCAACATAGAAGACTTTATAGAAATATAGAACATTAACATCAACTTAGAAATATTGTTATCGTTGCAAGTGCACTTAGCACAATATGATTATATAGAAGATTGTATTGTTTATTTGTTCGATATAGAAGAATAACAGCAACATATAAGATTTTATAGAAATACTGTTAGTTAAGTTTGAAATGATATTAAACTTATCATCTTTGTTACATCGTAACCACTTGGGAAATTATCATGGCATATATATATAATTATTATATATTTATAGAACATGTTATATAGTACTTGTAATAAATTGATTATATATAAATGCACATGTCATATAGTACTTTTAATACATTGACTATATTTTAATATAAGTTGCACAAGTACATGTTTTTATGTATTATTATATTTTAATATCAATTTTGTACTAATTTAATACCAATTTTAAATGGACTTAATACCAACTGTGTACATATTTAATACTGGAAAAGTGTTTAATAATACCAATTTCAGACAAAAAATAAAATAGTTTTAGTTTGTAAATTACATAATTGTATGTATTATTATATTTTAATACCAATTTTGTACTACTTTAATACCGATTTTATATGGACTTAATACCAACTTTGTACATAGTTAATACTGAAAAAGTGTTGAATAATACCAATTTTAAATCAAAAAATAATATAGTTTTAATTTGTACAATTACATGTTTTTTTATTATTATATTTAATACCAATTTTACTACTTTAATACCGATTTTAAATTGACTTAATACCAACTTTTTACATAGTTAATAGAGGAAAAGTGTTGAATACTACCAATTTCAAACCAAAAAATAAAATATTTTTACTTTGTACAATTACAAGTTTTTATGTATTATTATATTTTAATACTAATTTTGTACTACTTTAATACCGATTTTATATGGACTTAATACCAACTTTGTACATAGTTAATACTGGAAAAGTGTTGAAGAATACCAATTTGAAACCAAAAAATAAAATAGTTTTAATTTGTACAGTTACATAGTTTTATGTATTATTATATTTTAATATCAATTTTTACTACTTTAATACCGATTTTAAATGGACTTAATACCAACTTTGTACATAGTTAATACTGGAAAAGTGTTGAATAATACCAATTTCAAACCAAAAAATAAAATATTTTTAATTTCTACAATTACAAGTTTTCATGTTTTATTATATTTTAATACTAATTTTGTACTACTTTAATATCGATTTTATATGGACTTAATACCAACTTTGTACATAGTTAATACTGGAAAAGTGTTGAAGAATACCAATTTGAAACCAAAAAATAAAATAGTTTTAATTTGCACAGTTACATAGTTTTATGTATTATTATATTTTAATACCAATTTTGTACTACTTTAATACCGATTTTATATGGACATAATATCAACTTTGTACATAGTTAATACTGAAAAAATGTTGAATAATACCAATTTCGAACCAAAAAATAAAATAGTTTTAATTTGCACATTTACATTTTTTATGTATTATTATATTTTAATACCAATTTTGTACCACTTTAATACCGATTTATATGGAATTAATACCAACTTTGTACATAGTTAATACTAGAAAAGTGTTGAATAATACCAATTTCCAACCAAAAATTTGCACAGTTACATATTTTTATGTATTATTATATTTTAATACCAACTTTGTACTACGTTGATACCGAATTTAAAAGAGTTAATACCAACTTTGTACATAGTTAATACTGGAAAAGTGTTGAATAATACTAATTTCAAACCAAAAAATAAAATAGTTTTAATTTGTACAATTACATGTTTTTATGTGTTATTATATTTTAATACCAATTTTGTATTAATTTAATACAGATTTAAATGGATTTAATACCAACATTCTAAATAGTTAATACCGAAAAAGTGTTGGATAATACTAATTCCTGAAGCACTTTCATTCACCCAAGAAAGTCACCTCACACAACAAACCCATTAAATTTGTTTTTTTTTATAAAGCAAGAGTATTTTAGTCACTTTGGCTAGGTAGGGAGCTTAAACAAATAAAACTTTGACAGTAGGGAGTCCAAACAACAATTTTCTGACATAGGGACTGAACTTAATAAAAACTTTGGCTCTGAGGATTTTAGATGAGTTTGCCCAAAGAACCAAACATATCCAAAAAACAAAAAAGTTAAATACCCAAGGAATTAAACATAGCACAAGGGCATTAGCATTTTGATCCATTGGAAGAATGACAGCCAAAAACTTAATGAATATGAAGTTTATAAAACATGAGAGGATACAAAATCGGTTATTTCCCCTTTCGTGTTGGAAAAATATACACTTTCATGGAGAAGTTGAGGAGGGAGAGGATGGACGTCGCTCAAAAGCTGTTAGTACTATATGGATCACTGCATTACCCGTCTTGAGCATAAAGGAATTTTATGTTTCTTCAATCTTGCAAATTGCTTAAATATGAGATAAGTCTGATGATGCTTTGGATCATTTGGCACGTGACATCCAAGTCTATTATAACAAAACAAAATGACCCATTGAAGATTGGAAGTCATATCCAACCCAATTTCTCATGGAAAAAAAACTATCCGTCACCGATGTTTTCTTAAAAACATGGTAAATTTAAAGTCTATATTCGCTACAACATGAATGTGATGTTATGAGAAATACAGATACTTCCAAAACATACAGGGATATTACATGGATACCTCAATTAAACATTTCATCATTTGATCTCCTTAATCTGCTTGAGGTTCAAATATATGCTTCAGGATGTCTCTGACACAACAGAAGATTTCCTCTTCTTTGTACGAGGTAACAAATTTGACTACGAAAATTTAACAAATATAAGAAAAAGTGTATACACTCACGAAAACCATGTTTTAGAAAAAAGTGATGGGAACGATAAGAATAACTCCACCAATTTAGTCCATTCTGAATCAAACTTCGAAGTTACAAATCCACTAATAGGTTACACCAGTTTGGAACTTCAAATATGTCTAAAACAGATTCACTACAGGATTTGACTTAAGTATTTAGATCCTGGGTCGATGGTGATTCTTGATGAGAAAAAGCACAATGCAATTGTGTTGATTTAAAGATATATTAGTTTTAAATAATTCATCAAACCATGTGTATTCACTAATAGTAGTTACATTAATGATGTGCATATTCTTAGGAATCTTACCCCAAGGAAGAATGGGGAACTCCCACCTCTGTGCAGGTACTGAAATAACATATGCCACGACCTGAAAAGGGCGGAAGACTCCTTAAAACAAATATCCTCAAAAGGAAATAGCGCGAGGCTAAATGTAAAGACATGCCAATATTGATGCAGCAAGAAAACAGGGAGAGTTATATAGAACTGATGACGCTTCTTTTTCGTAAAGTAGGTCCAGAACATCCATACAAGCTTCAAAATTCACATGTTCCCCAACTCGGGCGATAACTCTAGTGCACATAAAAAAGAGAACAAAGTATTAATAATGAGTTGACAAACTAAAACTTGGCAAGATTATATAATGTGACATTGAAGCTTACTTCAGTTGACTGCGAAGCTCGTTTACCATTATGAATGCAATACGTGATGTGCCAATCTCAAATTTCAGTACCTGAAAAGAAAATTGTTCAGCGCAGACAAATGAAAAGTAAAATCAAGAAAAGAAAGTTCATTCGTATAAGGAATATACCCATCTCTCTTAATTACCTGCATTAAGGCCATCTCCTGCAGACTCTTCATCAAACAGCGTGCTTAAGATGAAAATGAAGCAGAATCTAAATTACTGAAACAAAGAGCTTACTCCATCCAACAGATCCCTCTTTGTGTAATGCTGCTCCTTTATAAACTCGTCCCCAAACGATTTTAACACCTCAATTGATAGGGGAGTCATATCGTGTATCTGCATATTAATAAATTTAAAATTTTAAAGAAAGACGGATGTTGCTAAAGTAATAATATTAACCTCTACATACTTTGCTTGAGAGCCATATTGAAACAAGGGCAAATAGCTGCAAATTGCTTTCTCGAATTGGATGTAGAAGCCAGTTTTTGGAGACCATGTCATCTTCAAATCTTCCCAAGAGAGAAACAAAGTACATTAGATAATTTCCCAAGATATGTAGCATTCGAAATTATAGTATGAAATATGTTCTGGCACAGGTTTATAGAATTTTTTACGAAGTGACCGGTCTGAAGTTAGATTACTTTGTTAAAATATGTGATCCATCAATGAGCAATGCTTCTTCCATTCATCAAGTTAACTTTAAACATCACAAACACTACACCAAGGTGCTTCCGATTCTTACACCTCTATAACCTCCACCATAATTACGATAATCATTATTCAGATGCCAAATATAAGTAATACTTTTCCAGTTATAATTAGTATAGTAGCAAACATGATATGTTTTAAATTATAACTTCTCATTGTTACTGCAGATTCCAACACATTTCACAATATTCGACAAGCAGTAAACCTATCAGAGCATTCAAATTTGAAAAACAGAAAAAAAGACTGCTCACATTTACCTGGAGAGAGCCGGATAAAAGCGCTCGACGAATAACGATAATGCGGAGTACTTCACAATTGGGGAAACTTCCAGCAGCTTTTTCCAATATACGTTTACCAAAAAAAAAAAGATTAATTAAGAAATCAAGTAGAGAACATAATCCAATCTATTCATATTCTATCCACATACTGAATAATATAACGCTCGATGAATTTGAGAAGCACACCTGAGCAGATTGAATGAGGAATTCGATTGTCCCGAGTCGCAGCCATGCACACAGCATCGCCTTGTGTGTGAGTGAGAAGCAAGGAAATCTCAAAAGTTCGTGTAATGTGGGAACTTTTTGGTTATATTTCCCATTTCGGAAGCAGAGATTGATTTTGGGCCGTCCTAATCAGCTCATGCTCTCCTAAAAACATTCAAAACTCAATTCATAGACTAAGGGGGGTGTATTCAATCTAGACTTTTATTGACTTTTAATGACTTTTTTAAATGATTGACTTTTATGGAATTGATAGATTTCTATTGACTTTTATAGAATTCCACGGAGTTATAAAAAGATTTGTATAGAGTCTCGTAGACTTTTTCAATAGATTTCTATGGACTTTATCGACTTTTAATGATTTTTTTAAATGATGGACTTTTATAAAATTGATAGATTTCTAATAATTTTTATAGAATTACACGGAATTATCAAAAGAATTTTATAGACTCTATAGATTTTATAACTTATAATTGATTTCTTTGAACTAACAATTGAACATAAATAACTTCTTCAACATATAAATATTTTTTTACTATTAATGTAAATACATTTTACTTATTAACAGTCAAAAATGTGAAAAATACCTATTCAATTCTTTTGCATGTCAAATATTGAACAACTTTTTTGCATCTTCAAGATAACGACTTTGAAGATTCAGTTAATGTTGCTATATAATTGTAATCTATAATTTTGTGTAATAAAACAAAAGTTTTCTATTAAATAACATTTTATAAACTTAAAATATTTTTTGATGATAGTTGACTACTATAAAAATTCTTAAAACATATTTTTTAAATTAAACATGATAATTTATATCGTTATAAATATCTTTTGTTTTAGAAAAATATTTATTATAATTGTCTATAAATATAGACTCATACAATCGTTTTAAAATCTATCATCTAATATAAAATTGAGCACATTAACTTGCTATTTTAGCAAAATATTTGTGTAAATATTAGTATTATATTGGATAAAAAATAATAATTGAAGAAAGAGCCGCACATTAGGAATTAAAGAAAGGGTACATGTAGAAACAGGGGAGGAAAAGCCAATGGGGAGGTGGTCGTGTCGGAAATAAAAATAGCAAAGAATAAATAGAGATGATGGTAATTAGGAATTAAAAGTCATTCCAAATCTTTACTAGGAGTGGTGGAGAATTTTTAACTTTTTTTGAGATGTACATGGGGCATCAAAGTTTGTACCTAAAGATTTCAACAGAAGTCATTAAAAGTCTATGAGATTTTGGATACCTATAGACTTTTATGGAGTTTTAAAAATTCAAGTTTGAATACCACCTGACTTTTTAAAACTCTACGAAAGTATGTCTTGAATACCATTAGACTTTTGTAGAGTATATAAAAGTTTGGATTGAATACCTCTAGACTTTTAAACTCCATAAAAGTCAATAAAAGTCAATAAAAGTCTATAACCAATACACCCCCCTAATATAAAATATTTTTATTTAAATAATTTTATTTCGGCACATCTTTATATTTGTTGGTCCCATTATTGAGCAAAAGATAATACATACAAACTTTATCCCGCCTACGTGAAATCGAATATATGGATTATCTCGATCCATAGATAACCAATTTCTCAATGTTTTAAGCTGATTAGCTATCTAACACAACCTTTCTAATTTGCTCGTGCTTGAAATCGTCCATGACATAGTTAGCGAATAGACTAACACATAAAACTTTAAAATCTATGAAGTTTTTCTAGAATCAGGGATTTTCATCTCCTTATGATATTTTTTAGCACTTTGATCTCCTTGCTCTAGACTATTGAATTTTTTGTACAAAACTTTCAATGGTAGTAGATTGGATTAAATTGTCTACTTGGGATATTTTCATCTTCTCACCTGTCTATATTGGATGCTATCCATTTCTACAACGGTTTAAAACTAAATGCATTTAAGTGGCTGCAAATTTGATATTTTTAAGCTCAAAACATTTTTATCTTGAAATGATGGAATCATAATCTTAATATTACCTAAATTAATATTTTATATTCCAAATGATGCTTTAAAAATATGACCATTAAAATTTCTCGAGGATGATCAATTGAACCATTTCTCACCGATAAAATAGATAAAACAAACACCCAAAAAGATCTATGTTTAAGAAAGAAAGGGGGTGATAAAACTCTTTATGAAGACAAAGTCACTCCGGCACTCAAGGTAGTACATAGATTAAGAGAAAAAATTGAATTGAAATATTTTACATAATTGACATGGTGGTTGTAAAATAACGAGAATATGAACCTCATAATGTTGTTTCATGTGTTTCATTCGATTTCGCTCGTCTCAAACAAAAAACGTGTTCTTTATCCCTCTAATATTCTCAACAATCTTGTTTTTTCACTACTCGTGATTCTTTTTAGTATCGTGTTTGTTACCTCATTTTTTGGTTCGATTTGTAACAATAAATTTGTATGCAAAAAATAAATAGACATCAAGATTTTTACGTGGAAACCCCGAGGGAAAAAACCACGGGACCTAGTCCAGTATGAATCTTTACTATAATATCAAGAATTTACATAGTTGGTCTTTTTCTACAAAAAAATGGAGGAAGAAAGGCATGAAAATCGAAATAGGGAAGAAGAGCCGAGCAGCCTCTTCTCTGCTGAAGAAGAAAAAATCTGCCCCTTCTTTAACCTACTATTCATGCCCTTTATCTCTTTTCCTAATGGGCTTCTATTTAGGGCCTCTAATGACTTAATTAATGGGCCAATGATTGATTGAAAATGGGTAAGTATAAATGGGTTAAATAAACATAGAAAATGGGCTAAGGCAAACGGGCCAATGTAGGATGGCCTCTGGTATCTTGTCAGATTGGGTCGAGCCCATAGAATTCGGGTCCAAATCGCACCGGGACAATTATCGGGGTATCAGTGTTGAACTAGCCAAACAACAACGACAATAACTATTATATCTTTTAATCTCAATAGATTGGGGCTAGACAACATAAACCAAAGAATGAATCAAGTCGGGTCGCGCGCATGCGCAAATATTCTCTAAAAGCTTCTTTCAGTCATAATATCATCAGTGATCCCTTTGAGCCCAACTATTTGTATATAACTTTGAGACATGTCATCTTCGATCATCATATTATTTTTTTATCACGTGAGGGCGAAAACCATGTATCTACTCGACGCATAGGTACTTATATACAAGTCAGACATATTTTAGCTCGAATTCTTCTTTTTTACCGCTTATACTCTTACCACATATCCAAGGGAGCATACTCATATTTGTCGCACTCATCTTTTCGATGTGATTTCTCTTGGGTGCCTATCATATTGTCTCATATAACATTGCAGGTCCGATGATAGTTCTATAAAACCCGATTGTATTATGTGGTTAACATCGCTATCAATATCTCAATCCTTCTGGATACCAGAACCTAGGTAGCAAAACTGGCTACTCATCGATATATCTTGGCCATCGAGTATTACAACACTGGGATCCTGAGATATACGATGTGAAATCCCCGAAATGATTAATTGCATTTGGGCGTTAATTATGTTTATGTGATTTTATGGTGATAATTAATAGCTGTGTTGGCATTATTTATCTTGGTGAAATGCTTAGTCACATAGTAGGAGTGACCCGGTGGAGCATTTCGGGGTGCATGTTATCATGTTGGGTAATTGGGGATTTTAATGGTTTAAATGAGATGGTTTGTGATTATTTGGGTGAATCATGTTTTAATTGTGATTTTGGAGCATTGTGGTAAAATACTTTTAAAATATCATGTTGAGGTATTTTATATATCATGCTTGTGTCTTGATACACATTTAAATACCATACATGGCAAATGAGCCACTGGCACCAACTTTACATCCCATCACCCCTCTCTTTCAACTTTATGTCCCTACTACCCTCTCCTCCCATCTCAAAGTTTCCATTTTCGTTTCTGAAAGAAGAGGAGAGGAGAAAGCTTGGAAAAAGGGATCTTTTTGTGATTTCTTGCTAAAAACTTGGAGCTCAAGTGAACCATCCCAGGTAGCCACACATCAAAGGAGATAAAGTTCCACGATATCTCCACTTTTGTAACTAAGGTACGTAGTGAGACGTACAAGCATCGGACGGTAAAACGTATTTATTACGCTTTGAATTGGCTATGCATTATGGTTGCACATGTGGTCTTATTTATGCATTATGGTTGCATACATGGTTGGAACATGCATTATGGTTGCATGTAATTGTGAGTCGAGGTTATATCACAGTGATGAAGAATACTTGCCGCCTTCATGTCGAGGCAATGATAGAATACTTGCCGCTGTCATATTTAGCGATGAAGAATATTTGCCGCAAACATGTCGAAGCGAAGGATCATGCCGCTGTCATGTTGATGCGAGGGATATTATGCCGCTAATATGTCGAAGCGAGGGGTATTAATGCCGCTGTCATGTAACGCGAGGGGTATTATGCCACTGATATAATAAGACTGGGATTGGCCATTGGTATACATGGAACGGATGCATGTCATGACACATATTATTGGTGTTATAATCAATTGATTGTAATTATGGTACAGGGACAACCAAGGGAGCTTTTATATGTGTTAAATACAGGAAGTGATTTGCATTTATGGTTTATGCATTGAATTATGATCATATTATTGGGAATATGGTTTATATACTTGCTCATGGTTTTGGGGTTGTTCCTGTATGTACTTTTGGGCGGACGGGCTAAGGCGGGTTGATGCGGTGAGCCAGTGAGGAGCGCTTTTGGCATAGCAGGCCTAATTCTTTTGTATAGTTTCTACTCTAGGAGTAGTGTAAAACTATAGGATTAACATTCAATTGGTTGGGAATGTAATTAATCCCGTTTGGAAATTTTATTTTGGCCTGTAATCTTAACGGCTCAATACATCAACACGTACTTTATAGTCTTATATGCATGTTTAGATCTATTACGCCTTTTATCCGCACTTAAGGAACTAGGGTCCTTACATTAGTGGTATCAGAGCAGTGGTTAGAGAACCCGGGAACTAGTGACGGGTAGCCTTAGCATGATTGGCTAAGTGTTTACAATTGGGGCATGTTATTCATGTGGTGCATATTTATGTATACAATTGTTATACTAACATGCTTGTCATTCATATTGGCTAACGGTTTAGCATATATATTGTTTGGAATTGTTGTTAACCTTTGTGTTACAGCATGGCGGCTATGAATGCGGGGAACCTCAACGAGGAGGTGGGTGATATTGGGAGCGTGAATGCTAGCATCGGGCAGGCAAATCCTTTACCCCCACCTGCTGTGGGCATGGAACCGGTTGCTCAATTACTGTTACCACGGGAGCTTAGCCTGACTCAATTTCTAACCTTCCACCCACCCATGTTTGAAGGAACAGAGACAGGAGAGGAGGCCGAAGAGTGGCTGGAGAGACTAGAACAGATTTTTGTATCTGCGCCGTGTGCTAGGACAGCTTGGTTAAGACTGGCAGAATTCCAACTGGCAAAGAAGTCTTCCATGTGGTGGAAGACGACTGTAATGGAATTGAGGGCACAAGGCATGGTAATCGACTGGACTTTATTTCGGACTCGGTTTCTAAACCGATACTTCTCTGCCGCGGCTAGGCAAACTAAGGAGGATGAATTTACAAATCTGAAACAAGGGAACCTGTCAGTTTCGGATTATGCCATGCACTATTCATCCTTATTGAGGTATGTTCCACATATTGCTACAAATGGACATGCCAAGATGAGGCACTTCCTGAAGGGGCTGCGACCGGAATTATTTGATCGGGTCATTTCTAACAACCCGACATCTTTTGATGATGCACTGGTTAGAGCGGAGTTAGCAGAGATAGGGGTGAGTGCTTATCCTGAGGCCATACCCTCACCAGCTCCATCACAAAGATCAACATCAGAAAATCTGAGGCCCCGAGGAGGATCTTTTAAGTCGAGGGGGACTCCTTCTTCTTCTCGGTTTGGCGGAAGGCGGCCGGAGGGCCGGAAGAAAGGGGATCGGAGGAGTGGTGCATCTACTTATGGGGGACCGACTCAAGCTAGTAGAGCTGGAGATGTCAAGTGTCACTTTTGTGGAGGGCCACATTTGATGCGAGATTGTTCTGCGTGCTACATTTGTGGCAGGTCGGGCCACATTGCTCGGCGTTGCCCCAACCGGGAAGGACAAACGGATCTCAGGGAAGGTCGATGGAGGTTTTCTACTGGTACAGTGCAGCAGAGGCCACCGATGGTGCCTCGTCAGATGGGAGGAAAGGCGATGGGGCCACCTCAGGGACAGGTCTATGCATTGACCAGGGAGCAGGCCAATGCAGTTCCAGAGGAGGTTATAGCTGGTACGTGCCTATTATTTACATATTCCGCCTTTATTTTGATAGACACAGGTGCTTCGCACTCCTTCGTGTCTGCGGACTTTGTGGCGAGACATCATATGTGCACGTCTCCGTTACCCACGTCTCTATTGGTCTCGACACCCACTGGGAAGAGAGTTGTTGCTGACCGGTTTCTGATGGACTGCCTCATTTATTTTGAGGGCAATGAGATAAAGGCAGACTTGATTGTTTTGGGTATGTCAGATTTCGACTGCATTGTGGGCATCGACATTCTGAACAGATATCAGGCAGTGGTAGATTGTCGGTAGAGGACAGTTCGGTTCAGATCTGGTTTGGGAGTTCAGTGGACCTTTTATGGCAACGGATCTCCTGCGAAGATTCCGTTGATTTCGGCGATCAAGATGTCCCAATTGTTGGAACGTGGACACACGGGCTACCTCATCTATGCCGTTGACACGTCGGGAAAAGGGAAGGAGTTAAAGGTTGAGGATGTGCCAGTAGTAGCAGAATTTGCTGATGTCTTTCCAGAGGAGATTCCAGGATTCCCACCGACTAGGGAAGTCGAGTTTGGGATTGAGTTATTACCGGGGACGTCCGCTATTTCTCGTACCCCTTATCGAATGGCACCGGCTGAGCTAAGAGAGCTAAAGGAGCAATTGCAGGAGCTCCTTGATAAAGGATATATACGCCCTAGCGTATCGCCTTGGGGCGCACCAGTTCTTTTTGTGAAGAAGAAGGATGGCTCGATGCGTTTGTGAATCGATTACCGGCAATTGAATAAGGCCACGGTGAAGAATAAGTATCCTCTTCCAAGGATCGACGACTTGTTTGACCAGTTGCAAGGCACGAAGCTGTACAGCAAGATTGATTTGAGATCCGGGTACCATCAGATATGGGTCAGGGAGGAGGATGTGCAGAAGACAGCATTTAGGACTCGGTATGGGCACTACGAGTTCTTGGTAATGCCGTTCGGTGTGACGAACGCCCCGGCTGTCTTTATGAGCTTGATGAACCGGGTGTTCCAACCCTATCTGGATCAGTTCGTCATTGTGTTTATTGACGATATACTCATCTACTCCCGGAGCGAGGAAGAGCATGTGAGACATTTGAGGACAGTGCTCCAGATCCTCAGAGACCATCAATTATATGCCAAGCTCAGCAAGTGTGAGTTTTGGTTGAGCAGTGTAGTATTTCTGGGGCACGTCATATCTAGCAGTGGGATTTCAGTGGACCCCAGGAAGATTGAGGCTGTGATGGAGTGGGCTGCACCCACTTCTGTGCCCGAGATTCGGAGTTTTCTTGATTTGGCTGGCTATTACCGACGCTTTGTCGAAGGATTTTCTAAGATTGCTAAGCCACTGACGCAGTTGACCCAGAAGGGAGTACCCTTCTTTTGGTCAGAGGCTTGCGAGGAGAGCTTCCAAGAGTTGAAGCACCGATTGACGACGGCACCGGTGTTGGTGATCCCTACGGAGAACAAAAGGTTTGTGCTTTATACTGACGCATCACTGCAGGGCTTGGGTTGTGTACTGATGCAAGATAAGCATGTGGTAGCTTATGCATCGAGGCAGTTGAAATCGCATGAGGTTAGGTACCCAGTCCATGACTTGGAGTTGGCTGCTATTATCTTTGCCCTGAAGATTTGGAGGCACTATCTGTATGGTACATCCTTTACCATATATACGGATCATAAGAGCCTGAAATTCTTATTCACTCAGGCAGAGTTGAATATGCGTCAGAGGAGATGGATGGATCTACTCAAAGACTATGACTGTGAGATAGAATACCATCCGGGGAAAGCCAATTTGACAGCAGACGCCTTGAGTCGGAAGGTGAAAAATACTGCTGAAGATGTCATGCATTTGTCGGCTATGATGACTTCTTGTTGCCATCTGGGCTATGACTTCGATGTGGACGCATCGCCGGTTTGGGTATCGACTTTATTGGCTGAGCCAGACATCTATGAGAACATCAGGAGAGCTCAGAGGACAGATGATGAGGTTCAGAGATGGACATCATTAGCACTTCAGGGTCAGCCATCAAAGTTCAGAGTAGCTGAGGATGGTTCTTTGAGACTCGGTAACAGATGGGTAGTTCCAGGTACGCCGGAGTTGCGTAGAGGAATCTTGGAGCGAGCTCATAGTAGCCGATTCAGTATCCACCCAGGAGGGAGGAAGATGTATAAGGACTTATGTGATCAGTTCTGGTGGAAGCGGATGAAGCGTGATGTGATCGCTTTTGTCAAGAGGTGTTTGATCTGTCAGCAGGTTAAGGCAGAGAGGCAGAGACCCGGTGGTGAAATGAGGAGCTTAGAGATACCGGAGCGGAAGTGGGAACACATATCTATGGACTTTGTGACCCACTTGCCGAGGACTACTTCAGGTTGTGATGCCATTTGGGTGATCATCGACAGGCTGACGAAGGTAGCTTCATCCCCTACAGTATGACGTACACATACTTGAGGATGGCTCAGTTGTATATCCAGGACATAGTGAGACTGCATGGGATTCCAGTGTCTATTGTGTCTGACAGAGATCCGCGGTTCACATCTCATTTCTGGGAAGGTTTACAGTCAGCTTTGGGCACTGAGGTAAGATTGAGTACGGCTTATCATCCCCAGACGGATGATCAGACTGAGCGCACTATACAGACGCTCGAGGACATGCTACGGGCGTGTGTACTAGAATTTGATGCCTCATGGCAAGATTCTTTGGCCTTGGTAGAGTTTTCATACAACAACAGCTATCAGGCGAGTTTTCAGATGGCACCGTTTGAGGCTTTGTATGGTAGGCGTTGTAGGTCGCCATTATACTGGGATGACTTGACCAGTAAAGCGGTAGGAGGACCCGAACTGATTCGGGAAATGGAGGATAAAGTAAAGATTATCCGTCAGAAAATGAAGGCAGCCCAGGACAGGCAGGCAGCCTATGCGAATAAACGGCGGAGACCGTTGGAATTTCAGTTGGGAGACAGGGTCTTTTTGAAGATCTCACCTTTCAGGGGTGTGGTTCGATTTGGTATGCGTGGTAAATTTTCTCCGAGGTATGTGGGACCGTATGAGATTTTGCAGCGCATCGGTACCTTGGCTTACCGTTTGGCACTACCACCGTCGTTGTCTGGTATTCACGACGTGTTCCATGTATCTATGCTGCGGAAATATGAGCCGGATCCGTCGCATGTATTACAGCCTTCTGAGGTTCAGTTGGATCCTGATGTACCATATGAGGAACGGCCAGTCAGGATTTTGGATAGGGCTGATCGCAGACTCCGGAATAAAGTGATACCGATGATCAAGGTTCAGTGGGACGCAGGGGTGTCGAGGAGGCCACGTGGGAGACGGAGCGGCACATGATGCAGCACTACCCGGAGTTATTTTCTGGTATGTAATTTATGTTTGGTTTCGATATGGGTAAGTGCATGCGATTTCGCGGTCGAAATCTTTTAAGTAGGGGAGTATTGTGATATCCCCGAAATGATTAATTGCATTTGGGCGTTAATAATGTTTATGTGATTTTATGGTGATAATTAATAGCTGTGTTGGCATTATTTATCTTGGTGAAATGCTTAGTCACATGGTAGGAGTGACCCGGTGGAGCATTTCGGGGTGCATGTTATCATGTTGGGTAATTGGGGATTTTAATGGTTTAAATGAGATGGTTTGTGATTATTTGGGTGAATCATGTTTTAATTGTGATTTTGGAGCATTGTGGTAAAATACTTTTAAAATATCATGTTGAGGTATTTTATATATCATGCTTGTGTCTTGATACACATTTAAATCCCATACATGGCAAATGAGCCACTGGCACCAATTTTACATCCCATCACCCCTCTCTTTCAACTTTATGTCCCTACTACCCTCTCCTCCCATCTCAAAGTTTCCATTTTCGTTTCTGAAAGAAGAGGAGAGGAGAAAGCTTGGAAAAAGGGATCTTTTTGTGATTTCTTGCTAAAAACTTGGAGCTCAAGTGAACCATCCCAGGTAGCCACACATCAAAGGAGATAAAGTTCCACGATATCTCTACTTTTGGAACTAAGGTACGTAGTGAGACGTACGAGCATCGGACGGTAAAACGTATTTATTACGCTTTGAATTGGCTATGCATTATGGTTGCACATGTGGTCTTATTTATGCATTATGGTTGCATACATGGTTGGAACATGCATTATGGTTGCATGTAATTGTGAGTCGAGGTTATATCACAGTGATGAAGAATACTTGCCGCCTTCATGTCGAGGCAATGATAGAATACTTGCCGCTGTCATATTTAGCGATGAAGAATATTTGCCGCAAACATGTCGAAGCGAAGGATCATGCCGCTGTCATGTTGATGCGAGGGATATTATGCCGCTAATATGTCGAAGCGAGGGGTATTAATGCCGCTGTCATGTAACGCGATGGGTATTATGCCACTGATATAATAAGACTGGGATTGGCCATTGGTATACATGGAACGGATGCATGTCATGACACATATTATTGGTGTTATAATCAATTGATTGTAATTATGGTACAGGGACAACCAAGGGAGCTTTTATATGTGTTAAATACAGGAAGTGATTTGCATTTATGGTTTATGCATTGAATTATGATCATATTATTGGGAATATGGTTTATATACTTGCTCATGGTTTTGGGGTTGTTCATGTAGGTACTTTTGGGCGGACGGGCTAAGGCGGGTTGATGCGGTGAGCCAGTGAGGAGCGCTTTTGGCATATCAGGCCTAATTCTTTTGTATAGTTTCTACTCTAGGAGTAGTGTAAAACTATAGGATTAACATTCAATTGGTTGGGAATGTAATTAATCCCTTTTGGAAATTTTATTTTGGCCTGTAATCTTAACGGCTCAATACATCAACACGTACTTTATAGTCTTATATGCATGTTTAGCTCTATTACTCCTTTTATCCGCACTTAAGGAACTAGGGTCCTTACATACGACCACTAAATTTGTACTCCATATATTCTGTTTTAATCTAAAATCATTTGATTCCAATGTATCTCTCCATAACTGAGAAGTGTCAACTTTACTATTATTTTGCGGTGATTACTCGTGATTTTTATAATGAATATTGGACGATGTTTTGTTTTTTGATATATTTTTGTTTGTTAAGGAATCTAGGTCCAAGTGCATGAAAGTGAAAGAATTGAGCTAAATAATGATGAAAAAGACCAACTAAGCGAACACATTGAATGAAGAACCAAAATCTCAAGTTGAAAGATTATTAACATCACCAATCGATCTTGGATAATGCACCGATCAATCGGTGAAATGCGTGACTCAAGAAACAATTTTTTATATTCACTGATCGATCAGTCAATATGTGGTGATCGATTGCCGTGGAGCGCAAGTTTAAAAAAATAAGATATTGAACTCGCGATCGATCGCCCGGTGATAGAATTTCAGGATTTTGTTATCTTTTCAAGAGTTTGTGTCCAACAAGAAAGCTCATTTCTCCTTCCACTATATAAGGAACAAACCGCCCAAAAATCATTGAAGAGCAAGGAACGATGCAAGAGATGGAGCGACGAAGCAACACATGGAGTCGACATTTAGCGTTTATTCGTATTTCTGAACTATAGTTTATTTTTATTTTAGATTTTGATGTTTAAATTGTTGAAAATATATTTTGCATTATTATTTTGTTATGATTATAGGATAAGTTAGTTTTATCAAGCCAATGGGATCCTATGTTTGAACCTCTAGTTTAATTATTAGTTTTTGATTGATTTCATATAATTTTTATGCATAATTTATTGTTCTTTATACTTTCAAGGATTGATCACCCATTAAATGATTTTATACATCGTAATTGAGATCGACAGAAGATATTACGATACAACATAGTAAATTAGGTCGTGGATTTCAGAATGAGATCGAGAGATGAGATCAAATACACATGTGATAGCTAAAGTAAACTAAAATCGAAAGCTAAAAGTTTTCATGGTGTTTCATGCAACATTAGTCTATTAAATAAGTACATGACAATGACATACTATAAATTGATGTTAGGTTTAATATAGCTCGACAGAGAAGTCAAGAATGCTGAGATTGCCCACACATTTACATGAAATGTCACGCCCCGAGACTGAGACCGATGACACAAGCGTTGCATCCAAATTTAAAATTCAAAAAACAACAAGCATATGATACAGATCTCAAATAACTAGTCTTTTCATTCCATAAACATTAAAAATTTCCTTTAGAATTGAAATGATGATTTCAAGACTGATTATACAGAACTTAAAAGCAAGATATAACGGAAAACTAAATTAAACAGAACTGTAATAACACAACAGCTGACTCTTCAATATCAATAGCGATTCACCAACCCAGAACTAGTATTGTTCATCATCTTCAATCTCAGACTCACTTTTATCTGGGGTTGTGACGTAATGTGTGAGTGTTTGGATAAACACCCAACAAGTAGAGACCAATCAAATATCATAAAAACATACATATATACATACATAACTTCGTAACAGAACATATTTTGGAACGCATAATCAGATCATAGTAGAACAAATGTACTAAATTCAGAATATACAGAGCTTAAACATGGATCCATTAACATCAAAAAATCAGATGTGTTTATATTGATTCATGAGGTGACTCCCGTGTATGCGGCACTTTGCTCTGCACATTCATGTGGTGACCCACATTTATGTAGCACTTTGCTCCTAAACACTTAATTCATTATGATCTCAAATTGTCAGAAATCTCATAGCTTATATTCGATTGAATTTTAACAGTTACGTATAACCTTTAAATCGAAATGACAGTAATGTACAAAAACCCACTTACTGTAAATTGCTTGAATAAATCTTGTTGAAGAAATCCTTGAAACATGTCTTCTTCTTGCTGGAATGTGCAGAATATGAGTGTGTGTAGTTTCAAGATATGGTGCATAGTTTGTGCAGTTTTTGCTTTGGGAAAGCTCGGATATTCATAGGGTTAAAAGTCAGGGTGTTACAACACATGAACTCCATTAATTCTTTCATGATTTCACTTCAATGCCAAACCCCTGAAAGTCTGTAACCATGGCCTCCATTACCATTCTTTGTAAATAAGGGGTTAGTTGGGTTGACCAAGTCTCTTGGACTGAATGCTTAGATAAGTTGAGCTGACGAGCTTACGTAGGTAGAGTTGATTCCACATGTTGAGCAGTTTGGAAGATTGAGCATATGCCTTGTTGAGCTGGTGTTATATTCATAGGTTGAGCAGATTGGAACATCAGTTGAGCTAATATAGATGATTCAGCTCAGTTGATTTCAGCTGGGTCTTCACATGAAAGACTGAGTTTAATTCAAAATGCAAAAGGCCAAACTCGATGAGAAAGGAATAGATCCATCAGTAGATGTAAGTTTACTTAATTTTTATTTACTTTTTTTTTTTTAGCAAAGCACTTTATTAAATCAATTCTCAGTATCCCTGTTAATGGTTTCAGAGATTTGCTAAAACCTTATAATGTCTCAGAAAAAAAAGTCAGATGTGTGTGCATATTTTATTCCCATGCATATCTAATGTTTTTTTTACCAGGGCGAACAACAAGGTTTTCTCTCTCAACAGTGAAACATTCCCATCGTGAAATGGTCTTCCGGGTGAAACTCTTCATAGTGTAAGTGATAAGAATTCAACTTCAAGAAACAGCGGACGCATATGCATTTGTGCTGATGGCTCACCATTTCCTTTGTCAGTTCATTGCAGATAATCATGTTGAATAACCCATGGTTCAGAGTCGAATGGATGGGCCCTTAAGGTATTGAGATAAGATGTCTGGAATATAGTTATAATTCAACATGTTTCACATTTGAACCTCTGTGACTATATAAAATGCATTATGTTTTCTCTAAGTTGTTTTCGAGCTATATCCTACACTTGCAGATTCTCCATTTCAGATGATTAAGCCTCTCGATGAGATGAAATAATATATCTTCTAATATAACTCAAAGCCTGTCAATCTGGTGGGCTAAAACTAAGTGCATCTGTCAACGATCTTGCATAATCCTATATAATTTCTTCTTCGAAAAGATCGAGATGGGCTTTTGTTGAGAACTAAAAAAATGTAGACAGAACAAAGGGAATAAAGACATGTATGTGAATCCTTGCATTTTTGTTGTGCAAGATGAAGTAGACAAACTAATAGCTTCGACACTAAGGAGCGCGAGCGAAATATCATTCGACAATACTATGGCCTAGACGATGAATGCCTCACTTAGGAAGATATTAGCAAACGGTACATGCATGCTCGTGTTTATGGCGGATTCAACCGGGTGCAATCACCCAATATTTCTGTAAATTTCGCAATTTTCGCCCTTCAAAATCTAGTGGGTCGCCCCTTTTCATCCTGAACTTGTGCAGGATAGGATTGTCAAGGGGGAGAGTGAGGCAACTGGGGCTTGTTGCGCTTGAGATGCTAAAACACGCTGCAAGAAAGAGGAGATTAGACGACATGCTAGTAAAACATTGATATAATATTTAGTATTGGATATTTATATATGTTGACCTGATACAAATTTAAAGTTTAGGACCCAAAATGTTAATTGAAATATTAGAAACTATAACAATTGTTGGTAAGGATATATTCAATAACTAAACTCATTTTATAATGTAAATCTATTTTTTGTCATATTTTATTATTATATATACAAAAAATATAATAAATTTATATATAAAATATAATAATAGCAAGATGTAAAATAGTTCAAAAATATTAGAAACTTATGTAATATATAAATTTAAAATTAAATTTTATCAAAATTTAATATGAATTGTAGTTCCGAACATTTAAAAAGAATAGTTGTACTCCCCCAAATTTTCAAAGATATTGTGCAATTTGGAGTTCCAAACATTTAAACACGATAGTTTCAGTCACAGTCCCTAAATTTTACAAGATATCGTGATATCATTTCTCGCCGTCAACTTTATAAAATAGTGGCACAGTTTTAATTTCCTAGTTTTTTAAAAAATAGGTGGTTAAATGTTACATTAAAATATTTTGGAACTAAAATAACACGATAATGATGAGCATAGAAAATAATTCAACATCATCAATTTATTAATATTTTTAATTTGTAATTTTTTTTATAAATTTATACAATTAATTTAAAATTATTAAAATTGATATTAACAACAGTTTCTCTTTATTAGAAATATTAATCCCCCGAAATTGCATTTTAAATCATTCATTTGTTTTAATATAAAATATATAAAATATCAAACATAATTTATTTAAAAAATAAAATTTGAAATAAATCTCACTCTAAGTTTTTCATTTACTATGTTATAATTTTACATAATATTTATAGAAAATTATATACATAATTGTTGGAACCGAAGAGGGGGATGAATGAGATTCATTGGCTACTTTAGCGATTTTAAAGTGATTTTGTAAAAGTCGAGTTTGCGCTGCGGAAGACTTGATGTCAATCGAACAATGAACAATAAGAAGTAATAATGTAAATGCGTAAAGTAAATAAAGCAATAAAGAACACAAGTATTTGTTATAAAAGTTCGGCGATGAATCGCATACGTCTCCTCTTCCCGGTTAGAAACCGTTTAACCGAGGTTCCACTAGAACAACTTCTTCTTGGCCTTAAGGGCTCCAAGGATAGCCACACACAACTTCTTCTTTGCCTTGAGGGCTCCAAGGATAGCCACAACCTTGCACCAACTTCACTTGTCGGTGACTTATACAATTTTCCAACTTGCGTCGGTGTTGGAGAACCTTACAATGATTCTTGTTGGGAAAACGATTTCTAAGTTTTGGTGATTACAAACACCTACTGGATGTTAAAGATCAACCGGATGCTAAAGACCTACCGGGTGAATACACCTACCAGATATTAAAGTCTCACCGGGTAAAGACATCAACTGGATAGACACCAACCGGACAAGCCATCAACTGGATAGTCATCAACCGGATGAAGACATCAACTGGATAGTCATCAACCGGATGAAGACATCAACTGGATAGTCATCAATCGGATGAAGACATCAACTGGATAGTCATCAACTGGATAGATACCAACCGGACAAGCTATCAACTGATAAAGACACTAACCGGATGAAGTCATCAACTGGTATGAAGTCATCAACCGGATAAAGACATCAACCGGATGAAGACATCAACTGGATAAAGTTATCAACTGGTAAAGACATCAACCGGATGAAGACATCAACCGGGTGAAGACATAAACTGGATAACTATCAACTGCAAAGTCTCTCACTGAACAAGGACATCAACTGGCTTAAGAGGATGAACGACCAGTTGAACAAAGAAACCAGCAGAAGTCTAAGCAACAAGACAAAGTAAGTACAACATTCTCTGACAAAGGTACAACAGAGCGGCGCACCCTGCTATATCTCCGCCACCATTACCGTCAGAGTGAAAAGAGCCGTTGTTTTACAAAATAGGAAATAAGACAACAGGTATTTGGAAAGCTAATCCATTCCATATACAAAAAGGCTACCGTTGGACAACCAAACCTATAAATACGTCCAAGCAGAGAATGAAGAAGTGCTGAGCAACTTTCAAACTAAGAGAAATACTTCAAAGCAAGAAAGCTATACGACTGATATTTCAAACGTTCAGCAAAGAGCAGACAAACCGCAAAACTGAATCTGTGACAGATTATTTTCAATTGAAGTCTGCTGCTTAGAAACTCTCAAAGCTAGAAAGTTTTATTCTGTAGAGAGTGTTGTAAAATCACTTGTATCCAAAAGATAAGAAGAGTGTGATTGCTAGGAGTTTAGGCCAAGTGTGTTAGTGCCTAAGGAGGTTGTATACTGTAAAGTGCAAACCAAGTCTTCTAGTGAATCCTTCCTGCAAAGGAAGAAGGGGAGACGTAGAAGCGTTGTGCTTCGAACTTCCAGAAACAACTCTCGTATTATTCGTTTATTGCTTTATTACTTCAGTTTTATTTCTCACAAGTTTTGTAGACGTCTTCCGCACTATAATAAGTGTCTACTGACTTACCTGTTATTGAGAAGCAACTATAACACGTAACAGTTTACAGTTAACCAGAAAAGAAATCGAAATTATATCTAGTGTTTATTCAACCCCCCCCTTCTAAACACTACCCCGATCCCAACAAGTGGTATCAGAGCTTAGGTCTTCTCAATCTTGAGAAATTACTATTTACCAAAAACTGATGGCCTCATTCAGCAAGATTCCAATGTTCAAGAAAGACGAATATGATGACTGGAGGATCCGTATGCAAGCACATCTAAGTGCTCAAGATGATGATATGTGGTATGTGATCACCGAAGGACCGTTGAAGATCATGAAAATCAATACAGCTGCCTCTATCACAAGTGGTGATCCACAAATGGTAGAAAAGGAAAGATCTCAATGGTCAAATGAAGACAAAAAAAAGGCAAACCTAGACAACGTGGCTAAAGACATTTTGTTCAAAACATTGGACAAAAATATGTTCAACAAAATCAAAATGTGCCCAACAGCCAAAGAGATCTGGGAAAAGATTGCTCAACTCTGTGAAGGAAATGATCAAACCAAGGAGAACAAGCTTACTGTGGCTTTACAAAAGTTTGAGCATATCAAAATGATAAATGGAGAAACTCTCAACGAGTATGATGAAAGAGTGACTGGAATAATAAATGAACTAAGCAGTCTGGGTAAGGAGTTACCCAACAGAGAAGTCACTCTCAAAGTGATGAGAGGTCTACCAAGAGAATGGGATGTCAAGACCATTGCTATGAGAGAATCGAAGGATATCAACAAGATAGATCTACATGATCTGTTTGCTGATTTAAAAGCCTATGAATTCGAATTAGGCATTCGGGTTGAAGATGAACCAAGTACAAGTCAACCAACAAAAGCTCTCACTGCATCTGAGTCTCTGCCTACTCCTACTGAAATGACTCCAGAAAAGATGTGTAACGATGCGATGGCAATGTTCGTAAAGAAATTTGGAAAATTCATGAAGAAGAACCAGAGACCTTATCAATCATATCCTCGAAGGCAAAGCTCCAAAGGAAATTCAGAAGAAGAAGAGCGAGTATGCTTCAACTGTCTCAAACCAGGGCACTTCATCGCAGACTGTCCTAAACCCAAAAAGGATGATCACAAAAGAGGATCCAAGGATTACAGAAAATCCAAGGAAACCAGAAGAACATCCAAACGGGACAGAGATCAAAAGGTTTTAGTGGCAGAAGATAGTAAGAGCAAATGGGCTGATTCTGAATCAGAATCAGAGGAGTCAATTAGCTCATCCAGCGAGAGTGAAGACGAAGAAGTCCACTGCTTAATGGCGAATGATGAAAATGAGGTACATGAAACCAACCTATCTGAATTTACACATCATGAACTCACCAATGCATTGCAGGACATGATAAATGAGTATCAGACGCTATACGAATCTTTTGAAAGCTATAAGACTGAGCACTCAATTCCAACTAAAACGCTTGAAAACAAACTTGATTGTGAACAATCAAGGGAGTTGAATTGCTTAAGGGAAGCAGCCAGTCGCCTAGTGAAAGAAAGAGATGAAGCCAAGTGTGCGTACCAGAAACTCAGCAAACTGGTTAGCACTTGGAATGCGTCGACTACCAGAAAAGATGAAATGCTTGAGTCTATAAGGCTTGCTGGTGATTTAACTGGCATAGGCTTTAATAGCAATGACAGCAGATCATCTGGTAATGAGCCTCAACTGTGTCTAACAAAAGGCAAGGTTCAATCAATGAACTTTGTAAGATCTAGCACAGTATATGACCCGTATGAACTGGTTAAAGAACCTGTTAAAGCAACACTCATCAAGGAACAGGTACAGCACAGAGGTATCGGTTATGTAGAACCACTCAAAGAGGCTAAACCAAGGCAAAAGTTCAGAAATGAACTTAAAACCACTGGTCGAGCAGCTAGAGAGGTTAAACCCAACTGGTACTACAACTGTAAACCTGTCCAGAAGAGGTATATGCTGAATAACAGGAACTACAAACCAAAAGCACATGCATACACATATTATCACACTCCACAGCTAAAATCATCACCTACATTTATAAATGCACACACATTTCAGAACACACACCGACCTAAGTCATTCAGGGTCATACAAGTGTGGGTTCCGAAAGGACTAATCCTACCAGGACCCAAGTAGGATTGGGTACCAATCAGTCTATCGCTTTAATTGTAGGAAACTAGAATGCATCCAGTTCGGAGCTCAGAATGGTTCCTAGACAGCGGATGCTCTAGACATATGACAGGGAATGCAAGCTTATTGTCTGAACTAGTGGACTCCACTGGACCCAGAATAACGTTTGGAGATAACGCGAAAGGTAGAACCGTAGGTAAGGGTAAGATTATCTACGGTAACCTCATCATTAAAGATATTCTCTTAGTTGAAAATCTATGCTATAATTTGATTAGCATAAGTCAATTATGTGACAATGGTCATTCCGTAGAATTCAATCAGCATTCATGCACAATTAAATCTACTGATGGCAATGTATTACTTATAGGAAGAAGGCATGATAACACATATAAAATTGATTGGAATCTTAATCAGCCTACTTCCTTTACTTGCTTAGCTGCCCAGAATACTTCCAAAAATTGGCTTTGGCACAAACGGTTGAGTCACTTAAATTTTAAAACTATTGCTAGTCTGCGTAAACTTGATCTAGTTGTTGGACTGCCCCAAATTGAGTTCTCAAAGGACAAGATCTGTGCAGCATGCCAACTCGGTAAGCAAATCAGATCCTCCTTTAAGAACAAAGGGAGTAAATCTTCTTCTCGGTGCCTAGAGTTGCTGCATATGGATCTGTTTGGTCCTATACCAGTAACAAGTCTAGGGGGAATGAAGTACACCCTAGTGTTAATAGACGATTACACTCGTTTCACGTGGGTCTTGTTCCTAAGTGGTAAAGATCAGGCTACTCCAAAGCTGATCAAATTACTGAAAAGACTCCAAAATGAGAAATCGTGTGGGATAGATAGAATTCGCAGTGATAAAGGTACTGAGTTTACCAATCAATCACTCGAATCATATCTAGATGACCTTGGTATTAAACACGAATACTCTGCAGCTAGAACTCCTCAACAAAACGGAGTTGCTGAGCGTAGGAACCGCACTTTAAAAGAAGCTGCGCGAACTATGCTCGCGGAATCAGAAATATCGCAGAAATTTTGGGCAGAAGCTGTCAACACAGCATGTTATACGCAGAACAGATCGATGATTAATAAGCGAGCCAATAAAACCCCTTATGAGATCTGGAATGGCAGTAAGCCAAATATTTCTTATTTCCATGTGTTTGGTTGCAAATGTTTTATTCACAACAATGGAAAGACTCATCTCACCGCCTTTGATGCCAAATCTGATGCTGGAATATTCCTTGGCTATTCTACAGTTAGTAAGGCATTCAGAGTATTTAATAATAGAACTCTTAATGTAGAATAGCCAAATATTTCTTATTTCCATGTGTTTGGTTGCAAATGTTTTATTCACAACAATGGAAAGACTCATCTCACCGCCTTTGATGCCAAATCTGATGCTGGAATATTCCTTGGCTATTCTACAGTTAGTAAGGCATTCAGAGTATTTAAGGCATTAATGTAGAAGAATCAGTGCATGTAAAATTTGATGAACCTACTGACTGTACACTATCCGATATAGAAATCAACAACTTGAGTAATCGACTGGAAAGCACTCATATTGACGAAAATGTTGGTGATGAGATTGATTACAGAAGCAGGGCTGACTGCTCCTTAGAACCAGAAATCCCTGAAGCTCAAGCAGAGGAGTCTGCTGGCCAACAAGCACTGCAACCAGCCATCAATGGAACAGTGGCATCCACCTCTACTGCAGTTGAAGGAACCAATGAGAAAGATGGGTCTATCAGAATCTCTGACTTACCTACTCACATCCAGTCAACTGAAGAACTCAACCCACTAGGACCTTCGCTCCGGTGGAAGAAGGATCATCCACCCGAGCAGGTCATCGGTAACCCTCTTGCTCCTCTACGCACCAGAGGACAAATGATTAACGAATTTCTTCATGCTGCATTCATATCTCATATAGAACCTAAGAAGATTGATGAAGCTATATTAGACCCAAGTTGGGTAGAAGCAATGCAGGAAGAACTAAACCAGTTTGAGCGAAACAGAGTATGGTATCTAGTACCACGACCACAGCATCACACTGTAATTGGCACCAAATGGGTATTTAGAAATAAATTAGACAAAAACGGAACAGTAATTAGAAATAAAGCAAGATTAGTTGCACAGGGCTACAGACAGGAAGAAGGCATTGATTTCGATGAAACCTTTGCCCCTGTAGCACGACTAGAAGCAATTCGCATATTTCTTGCATTTGCTGCATTTAAAGACTTTAAAGTCTATCAGATGGATGTTAAGAGTGCATTTCTTAACGGCAAACTCCAGGAAGAAGTTTATGTTGAACAACCTCCTGGATTTGAAAACCATCAGCAGCCATCTCATGTTTTCCGTCTGAATAAAGCTCTGTATGGTCTAAAGCAAGCTCCCCGTGCCTGGTATGAAACTTTATCAAAATATTTGACAGAGCACAACTTTGTTATTGGCACGGTGGACAAGACCCTTTTTAAATTTACAAAGGGAGATCATACGTTGCTAGTTCAAATATATGTTGATGATATTATCTTCGGGAGTACTAACCCAAAACTGTGCGAAAGATTTTCTAAAATCATGCAGGAACAATTCGAGATGAGCATGATGGGAGAGTTATCATTTTTCTTAGGATTGCAAGTCAAGCAATCTAGTGAAGGAATTCTGATAAATCAGTCCAAGTACACTAAAGAGCTACTGAAGAAATATGGAATGAGTACCAGCTCAGCTGCTGCTACACCAATGAGCTCATCCGCCAAACTCGACTTGGATAATTCAGGAATACCAGTCGAAGTTACAATGTATCGAGGCATGATCGGATCTTTACTATACTTGACAGCCAGCCGACCCGATATTATGTTTGCAGTATGTATGTGCGCCCGGTTTCAAGCAAATCCCAAGCAGTCGCACTTCACTGCTGTCAAGAGGATCCTAAAATACTTAAAAGGAACCGAGAATGTTGGTCTATGGTATCCAAGAGACTCAACTTTTAATCTCATTGGATACTCAGATGCTGACTATGCTGGATGTAAAATTGACAGGAAAAGCACCAGTGGATATTGTCAATTTCTTGGTGATCGGTTAATATCATGGGGATGCAAGAAACAGACATCCATCGCAACCTCCACTGCAGAGGCAGAGTACCTTGCTGCTGGAAGCTGCTGTGCCCAACTGCTCTGGATTCAGCAACAACTCAGAGACTATGGAATTGAGTCCACAGAGGCTCCTATTTTCTGTGACAATACGTCTGCCATTGCCATTACATACAATCCAGTTCTTCATACTCCTACTAAACATATTGACATTCGTCATCATTTCATCAGAGATCATGTTATGAAGAAGGAAATACGGCTGGAGTACATTTCCACAGAACAACAGGCAGCAGACATCTTCACAAAACCCCTACCGGACGCTAAGTTTTCTTACTTTCGAAATATTCTTGGTTTAATTGAAATTACTTCTTGATTATTTTGTCTGGGTAATGAACTCAGGGGGAATTTGTTAGTTTAAATTGCATTTATTTAGGGGGAATTTCTGTTTTAATTTTATCATGGTTATTTAAGCTAAGCTGGTAATACAATGGTCAACTGCAGTGGGGGTATTCGTACCAGTAGGACTCTGCATCCAGTAGATGTTTTCCTACCAGTCGAACCCCACATACCAGTTGATGTTACCAAATATGCTTTGACAAAAATAACCCTCGATACTAATTAACCTAATGAACGTCGGAATTCAAAATTACTTTTGTGTAAAAATAAATTATTTCACTCCCGCCTAAATCCTGTCCTTTTATTTTTGGTTAAAATCTTTTTAATCGTTAGATGATTGCCACGTATACATGTGTCCGCTCATCTACAGTACGACGTTACATATACTTCCTTTTTCACCGCCTTTAGTTTTCTCTTCTCTTCATCTTCTCCAAACATCTTACTGCAACAATCGTTTCTTTCAGAAAATTTCCTTTAACAGATTGCTGCTGCTCCTTCACCTCAATCATTCAAAATGACGAAGAATGTTCAACCGAGTTTTATCACAAATGCTGTTCACGTCGATTTTAACTCCATATATACTTCATCTGATGAGGAAACAAAGGATTTAATTCAAAAGCTGGATACCTCAGGGCTATTAGTGATCCTAAGCCAGGCTCCCTCATTTTACCAGGATGAACTACAAGAATTCTTTGCCACAGCAACTGTTGTGGATGACACCGTTGTGGCATCCATCTCTGGGCAGTCAGTCACCATCACTCAACCAGAATTTGCCACTCATCTGTGCCTACCCTCCACTGGACTCACTGACTTTTCGACTATTCCGGCAGACCTAAGAGAAGAGATGCGGCTCACAGTGTCGGACTCTGACCATCGTATTCAACGACCTCCTTTCAGGAAGGTATTAATGAAGAGCCACTATCGACAACTGGCAGACATAATCTCCAAGGGGCTCCTCTGTAAGGCAGGATCATTTGATATAATTACCCCTGAGAAGTTTGACGTCATGAGCGCTATATGCAAAGGGTTGGAGATCAACTGGTCAGCTGTACTATTTCAAATACTGACTAGCCTCGTCGTATCTGGCAAGGGTCAATCCGGTTTTGCTCTCCCACTAAGCAGTCTATTTGAGAGCAAACACATCAAGACAGGGGCTCTCTCTCATCTTCATCCAGGGAGACTCGTCACTCACAAGTACCTTCAGCTTCATCGCCAACGAAGTGGCAGAGAAGGTGGAGCAACAAAGCGCCGGTTGACTCAAGTCATTAGTGACTCGGAACAGACTGTCTCTGAATCCACTGAGTCTCCTCCTCCTCCTCCTCCTCCTCCTCCTAAGAAGCCAAGGACCAGAAAAATTGCTTCTCTAGATGCTCGTCAGAGAGACACTGCCGCCTCCGACACTATCTCCTCTGCCGGACCTACAGGTGTTATTTCTGACAGAGAACCCAGCCCTGTCATCCCTTCAACTGGGGAACCCACTGCTGCATTAGCCATGGTGTCTGCTCCATTAATAGACACCCCTTCAGCTCAGGTGAGCTCTCAGCAGGCCCCAGGCTCTATCAGCTTCAGGACACCCAAGTCTACTTGTCCTTACTGTCATCCCAAGGCCACTCCAGCTGACAAAGGAAAATCTCTTATTGCTCCAGTGTCCACTCCTGTTGCATTCGAGATTCAAATGGTCATGGATGCAGTTAAAGCCCAACTGGAACCCCAACTGGAAATTTTTGATCGTTGGGTAAAGGCTCGAGTACAGGTTCGCTTTGATGATATCGATCCTATTCTGGCTCAGGCAAAGCAAGATGAAAACAAAATCCTGACCTATCTTCAAATCCCCGAACCTGAGAAAGTTTGAAGCTGCGTGATGTCTTTAGTATTATGAACTATGTGGGCGGACTCCAAGCTCTTGTTACATCCCACATTCAAGTGTTTGATGGACATTCAAGAACAGCGAATCATGATCGAGCAGTTCTAAACGCTCTAGGCCTCAAGCTGGAAATGGCTGAGCTTGCTCTTCATGATCTTCGCATATCCACTGGGATTCATTCATGCTCCTCTTCTGAAATTGTTGCAAGCCCAGATCAGCCAGATCTACAAATGGCTATTGCAAATTTAGAGGTTGTCCCTCCTACTGTGGAGCTTACTTCTACTGTTTTGGAGACCTCTCCTACTGGAGCAGACGCCACACCAACTACTTTGGAGGCAGCATCCTCTGCTCCCAGCTCTCCACATGATCAACAGCCCCACCAAATGATTGTTGATCACACCAATGTCGATTCAGTTATTCAGAATGTGGTTCAGCTGGTCACCATCTCCTCTGCAAATAATGAACCAAGTGAATCCTCTCATTCCAATGATCATACTCAAGCGTCTGCTGCTGGGATTGATCAAGACAATGCTGAACTGGATGCTCCGCACGTGGAAGAAACTGGAACTGTGGATGTAGCTATCTCCGCCTCAACTGCGGCCCCTCATATTGACGCTACTACTTTACCATCCACTGCAGTAGTCATTGCTCATCCTAATGCGCTTGCCCCTGCTGCTGATATCCCAATGCTTGCCGGCGATCCGTCCATGGATCAGGAACTATCCGAGGGTTTCTTTGTCTTCACAAACCCTCTGGACGAGCCACCAAACATCGCTGCCCAGCTAGCTCATCTCTCCACCGCTATTACAGCACTGACCAATGATGTTCATAAGCTTAAGCAGGAAGAGAGGGCTGCAACTCTTATTTTAGGAACTCTTCAGCAGCAAACGGACTCTAAATTCCAGCAAGTCTACGCTGACCTAAGTAGTTTAACTACTACTGTCACTAGACTTCAAACCTTTGCTGAGAATGCGGTTGCAGAAGCAGTTTCTCATATTGGCCAGGCGCGTCTTCAGATCAATCAGAACAATGAATCTCTTCATACTGCCACCTCAATGGCTCTTGGCGAAAAGATTGACGACGCCAAAAAGATTTTGACTGATCAATTGGCCACCATGCAAGCAGCGTTTGCATCTCAAATTCAAGATATCTGCAACAGTCTGCCTGCTGCTCCTAAAATTATCCGCAGGCTGCCTGAACCCAGTCGAACTGCTCCCTCTTCTCAGAGAGCCTCAAGTTCAGCTGCTCATTCATCCCCTGCAACTGGAGCACTCCCTCAGTCCAGACCCACTGCTCAACAAAGATCTCGAAGTCCGCGCCAACCGCCTAGCGAAAAACGCGACTATTCCAAACATTGGTTAGGGCGCAAATAGTATCATTTTCTGACTCTCTCTTACTTACTCCTATTTACTTCTGTGTTAAATTGACTGTCTCTCTGTATTCACTATTTAACATAAATGCATTCACATTTATTGCTACCTTGTTTTTCCTATAAATAGAGGTTCTTGTTTGATCACATAACACACATTCACTCCTCATGCTTACTTTTAAGTTATTTCTCATTCCCTGGTTTTCTGTTAGATCCTTTCCCGCTTCATGGGTTTATTACTTATCTAAATCAACCCCTCATGGGTTGATTACTTATCTAACCCAGCTCTGATAAGCTTCAGCGCTTTGATCCTGTTCTGGTGCTCCTCATCAGTCAGGAACTACTAACAGCAGATGCCTGGGTGCTGATGACAAAAAGGGGGAAGACAGAGATAGAGTATTCTCGACAGAGATAGAATATTTTTATTAGGCGATTCCATAAAAAACTAAAGGAGCTGCCTGATGAATATACATATGACTCTTCCTCTTCCCGACCTTCTCTCTGAAACAAGGTGGATCGAGCTCTTCCTCTCCGCAACTAGGTGGATCGAAGCCTTCCGGTCTACTTTGTTTATTTAAAGAGAAATTTGTCATGTAAAACTAGACTTGTCTTAGATTCTATTCAAAGTGTAAGAATTCATCTTATATAAAGATGAATTTCTCTCAATTGTCCAGTTTGATTACAACTTGTAATCTGCTTATATTTAATGAAAATTTCTTTTTCATGATGTCTTCAAGTATTTTCAGGACTCTTATCTTATTTACTCTAGTAGGAAATCGATTACTGCTTAGTTTTGTCATCACCAAAAAGGGGGAAATTGTTGGGAAAACGATTTCTAAGTTTTGGTGATTACAAACACCTACTGGATGTTAAAGATCAACCGGATGCTAAAGACCTACCGGGTGAATACACCTACCGGATATTAAAGTCTCACCGGGTAAAGACATCAACTGGATAGACACCAACCGGACAAGCCATCAACTGGATAGTCATCAACCGGATGAAGACATCAACTGGATAGTCATCAACCGGATGAAGACATCAACTGGATAGTCATCAATCGGATGAAGACATCAACTGGATAGTCATCAACCGGATGAAGACATCAACTGGATAGATACCAACCGGACAAGCTATCAACTGATAAAGACACTAACCGGATGAAGTCATCAACTGGTATGAAGTCATCAACCGGATAAAGACATCAATCGGATGAAGACATCAACTGGATAAAGTTATCAACTGGTAAAGACATCAACCGGATGAAGACATCAACCGGGTGAAGACATAAACTGGATAACTATCAACTGCAAAGTCTCTCACTGAACAAGGACATCAACTGGTCTTAAGAGGATGAACGACCAGTTGAACAAAGAAACCAGCAGAAGTCTAAGCAACAAGACAAAGTAAGTACAACATTCTCTGACAAAGGTACAACAGAGCGGCGCACCCTGCTATATCTCCGCCACCATTACCGTCAGAGTGAAAAGAGCCGTTGTTTTACAAAATAGGAAATAAGACAACAGGTATTTGGAAAGCTAATCCATTCCATATACAAAAAGGCTACCGTTGGACAACCAAACCTATAAATACGTCCAAGCAGAGAATGAAGAAGTGCTGAGCAACTTTCAAACTAAGAGAAATACTTCAAAGCAAGAAAGCTATACGACTGATATTTCAAACGTTCAGCAAAGAGCAGACAAACCGCAAAACTGAATCTGTGACAGATTATTTTCAATTGAAGTCTGCTGCTTAGAAACTCTCAAAGCTAGAAAGTTTTATTCTGTAGAGAGTGTTGTAAAATCACTTGTATCCAAAAGATAAGAAGAGTGTGATTGCTAGGAGTTTAGGCCAAGTGTGTTAGTGCCTAAGGAGGTTGTATACTGTAAAGTGCAAACCAAGTCTTCTAGTGAATCCTTCCTGCAAAGGAAGAAGGGGAGACGTAGAAGCGTTGTGCTTCGAACTTCCAGAAACAACTCTCGTATTATTCGTTTATTGCTTTATTACTTCAGTTTTATTTCTCACAAGTTTTGTAGACGTCTTCCGCACTATAATAAGTGTCTACTGACTTACCTGTTATTGAGAAGCAACTGTAACACTTAACAGTTTACAGTTAACCAGAAAAGAAATCGAAATTATATCTAGTATTTATTCAACCCCCCCCTTCTAAACACTACCCCGATCCCAACAATTCTCAACTTGTGTGCTACAACAAATGACATATTCACTGTGTAACCAAAATGAGGAACAAAGCTCTCACATAAGAATAAGAAACAAACTCTCAATACAAGACAATAAAATAAAATATATGAAGTTTTGCTATGATAGCTTGAGTTGGATTGAGTATAGCTTGCTTGTATTGTATCTTGTTGTTTTTTCTCTTCAACTTGAGCACAATTGTCCATATTTATAGTGTAGGAGGCTCACAATAGTCATACTAGCCGTTTATAGCTGTTAGCAACATTTAAGGCTAAAAACGCTCATACATCGCCTGAAACTATCTTGGATCACCTCAGCTTAACTGTCAAAATATTTGAAAAATCACACAGATAGCTTCAGGGATCGCACCATAAATCCAAGACCGTGCTCCAAAATGAACAGTAAATTCACATCGCCTCGGGCGAAAAAAACGCACGCCTCAAGCGTTCCTGCCGAATGCCTCAGGCGTTCCTGCCAACACCTCGGGCGATCAGCACCCGCGTGCACGCCTTGCCATTGCCTGGGTCGATGATCTCGGCGATGCACTCGCCTAGCATTCATCGCCTGGGGCGATGGCTAATATCGCCTGGGGCGATCTGCCTGCGAATGTTTCTATCTTCTTTTCTACATTTCAACACTTTGTCAATCTTCAATTTGCTTGATTTGATCAAAAGTAATGATGCATACTTAACACAAATCATTGGTACAAAAATCACAGGTTTTGTAATTATCAAAACAAAAATTGATATTTTGATAATTTTATTTAGTTTTGAGAAACGAGAATTGTAGCGTTTTCAGGCGCAACAATCTCCCCCTTTTTGGTAATCACAAAACCTAGTAAACTTGATAAGAAATAAACTTTAACAATGCAATGCATAGAGGGTTTAAACTCCCCCTTAATGTATACAAATGATAAACAATGTTTCAATGTGTATTTTTTTTGCCTTTTTTAAAAAGAGTCACAAGTTGCAAATATTATTTAACAACTATCAAAGTTACAATTTCAATTCAACAATCAAGTTTAAACATTCATTCTCCCCCTTTTTGTGAGAACAAAAAGGTATGGGTTTTTGAATAAAATTGGGCAGAGTTTCCTTTGTAAATTAAGTAATCCAAAAACCAATAAACAAGCACCACAATATCAAACAACTCAATATATATTCAACACATACAACAAACTAGTCCAACATCATTTATATACAATGCAATTCTTACATACATTACCTAAGTGATAAAATCCAAAAAACATTAAATAATCCTAGACAACTTAGTTCATGCCATCATCATCGTCATTCCCATGGTTAGGATCCTAGTCCATGCAGGTCCGGGAAACTGAGATCGAAGAGCATCCACCTCATGTCGTAACTACGACAAATCTTCTCTAGATGAGTCTTGATAAGCCCGAAGGGACGCAACGACATCTCAAATGGATTGGAATTGAATATTGACATCGACTCAAGGATTGAAATTGAGACTGCATATCATCTCGAAGGTTTTGAAATTGAGAGGTGAAGAAGGCAAAAACATCTTGATTGAACTCAAAGGCAGAATGGGTTTGATGACTGTCAGGAGCCGGAATATCCGCCCCAATGTTCATCATGTCATCAAAATTTGAGGAAGATTGATTTGGAATAGTTTGCTCCTCTTGGTTTGGTTCGATCAAGATTGGAAAGTGGAGTCTTTGATTACTATTCATCCTTTCAATGGGTAATGATGGGTGGCCTTTAGGATTGAAAGCGGATAGCAAATTCCCCGGATCATTAACCCAACAAGAAGTGAAAGGATTCCACGAAATCTTGTTATAGAGGAAACACCGAAGATTTAAGGTGTCCTTAGACTTGATAGGAATTTTTTCATTATCATTGAAGGGAAGATGGAAATGGAGAAAAAATTTGGTTAAGACACGCCCAAACGGAAGAATTACTTTCTTGGGATTATGGGTCGTGTTCCTAAAAAATTGTACATGGAATTTGGGTAGATTGAAAGGAGTCTTGGTGATGATGTAATACATAAAGTATACATAAAAAACTTTCAATATAAGATGATCACCATCCCGAGGGATCATCGAGGTGATCACTATCTTGTGCAAAATTTGGTAGGTCGTTGGAATTGAGTTCACAAGAAAAGATTGGTTTGGACATTGGGGAGAGCCGCCCAAAATGAGATACAATGCTTGGACGGGATCGCATACCTCATCATTAGCCCAAGTAGCTAGGGAAAATTTACCAGGTCCCTCCGAAGGAATTCGAAGAATATTCTCCAATTTGGTACTAGTGAATTCAATGGGGCGATTACAAACAATGATTTTGATACTCAATTCACCATCAACTTCAATCAATTCAAGATTAACATAAAAGGAGTGGATCATGGATGGGTACAAAAAATCATTCTTCATAGGAGGTTTGAAAAAGTTTTCCCATTGCTGATATTGAATCCAATCAAGAATTGGGAGTCGAGAAGTGCTAAGGATTTCAAAATCAAACACATAACCGGGATATAATTTGCGAGAATAATAATCTTCAGGAATGGGCTTACCATATAGAAGAGGACCCATATAAGTTCGAGTAGATCGACGAGAACGTCTCCTTCGGCTCGATTCTCCTTCTTCTCGGTTGGTTCTAGGCATTTCAGCACGAATTTGAGAGAAAAATTTGAGAAATTTGGGTTTTTGAAGTTTGGGGATAGGGTTTGAAGGACTTCAAATTGGAAGAAATGTTGGTTTGAAGATGAAATTGATTAGTGGGAAGAGCTTAGAATTGATTGATGATTGCAACTATGAAGGTCGCTCAAATTATGGAGGAAAAACTCGAAAATGTGCAGAAATCCGCGCAAATGGTAGTACCTAGCCGAATTTAAAAATGCAGATCGTCTGAGGCGATCATTAGAACACCTGAGGCGATCACTGAACGCGTGAAGCGATGCGAGCCATCGTTTGGGGCGATGCAAACCACGGACGAGGCGTTCCACACAAGATGCTGAGGCGATGGTTTGACAAGATTTTGAGCTACTTTTTAGACTATACTTTTATTTATAATTGACATATCTTCCCTTATACCATCTATCAACAAAAATAATTCACATAATCTCAAAAATAAAATAATCACATTTTGTGACTTTTAAAGATGATTTCAAGATGCACTTTTGAAATTAAATGTTGAGCAACAAAATTCATTAAACATAATCAATTTATGTAAATAAATTTCACAAATGCTCTTTAGAATGAATGCATATGAAGAGATAGAATACTCCCCCTAAATATGATATCATTTCTTAAGGTATGTAAACATGCTCAAAGTTCAATCATACCCAATTCACCACGAAGAAAAATAAAAGTGTTTTCATCTAGTGGTTTTGTAAAAATATCGGTAATTTGATCATTGTTATAAACATTAAACAATTCAACATCATTTTATTCGATATGGTCACGGATGAAATGGTGCCTAATATCGATATGCTTAGTCCGAGAATGTTGAATTGGATTTTTAGATAAACCTATGGTGCTAGTGTTGTCACAAAAAATTGGAACTTTTGAAACAACTAGCCCATAATCAAGTAATTGGCTTTTCATCCATAAGATTTGTGCACAACAACTACCGGCGACCATATATTCGGCTTCGGTTGTTGATAGTGCAACACAATTTTGCTTTTTGGAACACCAAGATACCAAGCTATTAGCGAGAAAGAACAATTACCACTAGTGCTTTTCCTATCCACCTTATATCCTCTAAAATCGGCATCGGAGTAAGCTTTCAAATCAAAGAATGAATTTCTAGAATACAACAAGCCAAGATTTGGAGTTTTTGAAAGATATTTAAAAGGCGAACAAGTGTGATTCTTTTGGTGAATCTAGCACATAAACATACACTAAACATGATATGCAGCCTACTAGCTGTCAAATAAAGCAAAGAACCAATCATACTTCTATAAAGCTTTTGACAAATTGGTTTACCTTGTTCATCCTTGTCAAGCTTGGTTGATGAGCTTATTGGTGTTGATGCACTCTCATATTCTCCATTCCAAATTTCTTTAGCATATCTTTGACATACTTTCCTTGATTTATAAAGATCACATCTTTGCATTGTTTGATTTGCAATCCAAGAAAGTAGTTGAGTTATCCCATCATGCTCATTTCGAAGTTATCTTGCATCAATTTAGAAAATTCATTGCACAAAGATTCATTAGTAGCACCAAATATGATATCATCAACATAAATTTGAACGATAAGCAAATCATTACCTTTGATTAAGGTAAACAAAGTAATATCCACTTTTCCTCTTGTAAAGTCATTCTTGGTTAAGAATGAAAATAATTTTTCATACCAAGCTTAGCTTGTTTCAAGCCATATAAAGCTTTATCAAGTTTAAAAACATGATCAAAAAAATGTGGATCCTCAAAGCCGGGTGGTTGATCAACATACACCTCTTCTTTCAAATCACCATTCAAGAAGACACTCTTGACATCCATTTGAAAGAGCTTAAAATCTTTAAAGCAAGCAAAAGCACATAACATGCGAATGGATTCTAAGCAAGCAATGGGTGCATATGTTTCATCAAAATCTATGCCCTCTTCTTGGCAATATCCTTTAGCTACCAACATAGCCTTGTTTCCAACAATCGTCCCATGTTCATCCATTTTATTTCTAAAAACCCATTTTTTCCAACAATGGGGTAGTTCGAAGGCCTAGGTACAAGATTCCAAACCTTATTTCTTTTGAATTGGTTTAGTTCATCTTGCATAGCCAAGATCCAAGAATCATCAAGCAATGCATCATCAATGTCCTTAGGTTCTATGTAAGGAATGAAAGCAAGATTATTACAAATATTCTTAAATGAGGATCGAGTTGTTACCCCTTTTGATGGACTACTGATAATGAGATCCATGGGATGATTCTTGTTGGTCTTCCAATCATTTGGAAGTTCCTCATCCTCTTTAGAATTACTTGGCTCAATTCTTTGTTCTTCTTTGTCACCACTAAAGTTCTCAAGGGTGGTGGACTCTAATCTTTGCTCAAGTAATTAGACATCATCATCATCAAGAGAGATTCTCGATACTCGAGGATAAGCCTCATCAAATATAACATGAATAGATTCATCAACAATAAGAGTACGCTTATTAAACATTCTATATGCCTTACTAGTATTGGAATAACCAAGAAATATACCTTCATCCGATTTGGCATTAAACTTACCAAGGTTATCATTACCATTGTTGTGAATGAAGCACTTTGAACCAAATGCCTTGAAGTAAGAACTGTTAGGCTTTCTGCCCCTCCATAATTCATATGGAGTTTTCTTGAGAATTGGCCTTATTGATGAACGATTAATGATATAACATGTGGTGCTCATTGCCTCGGCCCAAAAATATTTTGGAAGTGAATACTCACATAGCATAGTACGTGCAATTTTCACTAACGTCATATTCTTTCTTTCAACAACACCATTTTGTTAAGGTGTCATAGGACAAGAAAAGTTGTGACCAATGCCTTTGTCATCACCAAATTTTATAAAAGTGTCATTCTCAAAATGGGTTCCGTGGTCACTACGGATACTTTTTATTGAAAGAGTTTTCTCATTTTCAACTCTTTTTGCAAATATTTTAAAACGCTCAAAGGCATCAATTATATGGGCTAAAAACAATGTCCAAGTGAATCTAGAGAAATCATCCGCAATGACAAATGCATAAGATTTTCCACCTAGACTAGTTGTTCTTGAAGGACCACACAAGTCTAAATGAAGCAAATCAAGTGGCATAGAAGTGGAGATAACGTTTTTATTTTTGAAAGATTCTCTAGTATGCTTTCCTAATTGACAAGCTCACAAGTAGAATCAACTTGTAAATCAAGGTTAGACAATCCAACAACAAGATCAAGTTTTTGAATTTTACCAATTGTGGTCAATCCAACATGACCAAGTCGTCTATGACACAACACACTATTGTTATCATTCAATGTTACAAGGCATTTTACATTTTGAGAAGAAAGATTATCCAAATCAACATTGTACACATTCTCACTTCTATAACCAATGAATTTAATGGATTTGTCATGTGTGTATGATATGGTGCAAAAAAACGATGCAAATGAGACTTCTTAACCTCTATCACATAATTGGCTTATGCTAAGAAGATTATGCTCAAGTCCTTTGACATAAAGTACATCATCAATAATAATAGTGTTAGAGTTACCAATTGAGCCAATGCCTTCAATGATTCCTTCGCTATTGTCTCCAAAGGTGACACTTGTCATCCCAATCTTTAGGCAAAGCTCTAAGAGCTCTTCTCCATATTTGTTTAGGAGGATATTTTTCACCAAGTTGAGCAAGCTCATTGATGATTTTAGTGAGTCTTCTAAACATTGAGTCAATATTTTCTCCGGACTCCATCTCAAAAGTTTCATATTTGAGTTGTAGAAGATCAATATTTGTTTCCTTTACTTTACTTGATTGGTTCCCTCATGACAAATTTGAAGTTTGTCCCAAATCTCCTTGGCGGTTGAGCACATCGAAATCCGTTATTCTCGTTCATATCTAAAGCACAATGCAAACTATTAATAGCTTTAGCATTTTGAGAAATTAGAATCGTATTCTCCTTTGTGAAATCATCCATTTCTTTGGGACCTCTATTTCTCTCAATTTCCTTTAAAGGAATGTGTGGACCTTTCACAATAATCTTCCATAGGTCATAATCTACGGGTTGGATATATAGAGAAATTCAATTTTTCCAATATCCATAGTCATACTCGTTCATAACTACAACACAATGCAAAATATTAATAGCCTTAGCATTTTGAGAAAAAAGAATCATATTCTCCTTTGTGAAATCATCCATTTCTTTGGGACCTCTATTTCCCTCAACTTCCTTTAAAGGATCTTTCACAATAATCTTCCATAGGTCATAATCTACGGAATGGATGTATAGAGAAATTTGATTTTTCCAATATCCATAGTTATTACCCGTGAAAAGAGGAGGTCGGTTGGTCGATTGACCTTGAGCATACTCACTTGCTAGATTAGCCATACAAATTTTGGTTTAAAAGCAAAACCAAGTGGCTTTGATACCCCTTGTTTGAACCGAAGGGGGGTGGGTGGGTGAATGAGGTTCCTTGGCTACTTTTGCGATTTTAAAGTGATTTTGCAAAAGTTGAGTTTGCGCTGTGGAATACTTGATGTCAATCGAACAATGAACAATAAGAAGTATAATGTAAATGCGTAAAGTGAATAAAGCAATAAAGAACACAAGTATTTGTTATAGAAGTTCGGCGATGAATCGCATACGTCTCCTCTTCCCGGTTAGAAACCGTTTAACTGAGGTTCCACTAGAACAACTTCTTCTTGGCCTCCAAGGATAGCCATACACAACTTCTTCTTGGCTTTGAGGGTTCCAAGGATAGCCAAAATGAGGAACAAAGCTCTCACACAAGAATAACCAAAATGACACATTCAAGGTGTAACCAAAATGAGGAACAAAGCTCTCACACAAGAATAAGAAACAAATTCATATATGAAGTTTTGCTATGATAGCTTGAGTTGGATTGAATATAGCTTGCTTGTATTGTGTCTTGTTATTTTTTCTCTTCAACTTGAGCAAATTGTCCATATTTATAGTGTAGGAGGCTCACAATGGTCATACTAGCCGTTTATAGCTATTAGCAACATTTAAGGCTAAAAACGCTCCTGCATCGCCTGAAATTATCTTGGATCGCCTTAGCTTAACGGTCAAATATTTGAAAACCACACAGATCGCACCATAAATCCAAGGCCGTGCTCCAAAATGAACAGTAAATTCACATCGCCTCGGGCGAAAAACGCAATCGCCTCAAGCGTTCATGCCGAACGCCTCGGGCGATCAGCACATGCGCGCACGCCTCGCCATTACCTGGGTCGATGTGCGTGGCGATGCACTCAACTGTCACTCATTGCCTGGGGTGATGGCTCATATTGTGATATCCCCGAAATAATTAATTGCAATTTGGGCATTAATTATGTTCATATGATTAATTATGGTGATAATTGATTTATGTGCTGGATTTAATTATCATGTTGAAATGCTTAGTCACATGGTAGGCGTGACCTGAGGGTTGCATTTCAGGGTGTATGTTAAGCATGTGGGGAAATGAGGTGTTAACATGATTTAATTGTATTGGTGGTTAATTATGAGAAAAGTATGGATTTAATGAAGTTTGGTGCATTTTTGTAAAATGCTTTTAAAATACCATGCTGGGGTATTTTATACATCATGCTCATTGTTGGGTACATGTTTAAATTAAACTATGTCCACCACCTCTCTTTTCACTTCACATCACTCCTTATCACCTTTTTGTAATCTCTCCCAAACTCTCTCTTTCCTTCCATTTTCGTTTCTAACACAAAGTGGGGCAAGAAAACCTTGGCTAAAGCCTGTTGTGGTGATTTCTTGTCAAACTTTGAAGCCAAAAAGGGTAAGGATCCACCCTTGTTAAGTTTTCTTTGATGTTAGTAAGATTTTGAGTTATGGTTTGGGAAAAATGGGTTGGGTTTGTATGTTATCATGTTTTATTTTTGTTGGTTGTGGTCATTGTCGGGTGGTAAGGTGGTCTTACATGATGTTTTGGTGGTTTAATGATGTGTTGGGTGGTTGATCTTTGAAATATATGAGTTTAGGTGTTGGTTGAAGCTCTTACATGGAGTTTTCTCGATGGAACAGAGCTGCTCGATCGATCGAAAATATGTCTCGATCGATCAGCAGGGCAGAGCCTAACCAAGGCATGGAATGAGCTTACCGATCGATCGGGGAAAAGTTTCGATCGATCGGTGTGAAGTCTCGATCGATCGAGACAAAGTCTCGATCGATAGGAAGAGGCGGAACTTGGATGCCACTTTTGCTTAACTTAGCGATCGATCGGGGCTTGGAGACCGATCGATCGCAAGGCATAAAAATGTGGGTTTTGTGATTATGTCCTATATGATGATATTTTTGGTAATGGTTCATTTATTGGCTTCTAATATGGATTCATATGATTGTGTAGAACCATCCCAGGTACCAACGACATCAAGGAGATAAAGTTCTTCAACTTCTCCACTTTTGAAAAGGTACGTAGAGAACGTACGGGCACCCAACGGTACATGTATCTATTATACTCATTGATTATGCATTGTGGATGCGAGTATATATGGAATTATGCATTGTGGATGCAAATACATGTTGAATTACGCATGATGATTGTATATGCATATGATTATTATTGGTGCACATCCCATGAGTCGTGGTCATCCCTTGATGATTTTAATGCTTGCCGCTATTTTATTTGGTGCCGCTCAATGTGAAGCGAGGGGTGGGAGCGATGCATGTCACATTGAAGGGTGGTTATCATATGAGGCGAGGAAAGAATATTTGCCGCTAAAATGTGAAGCAAGGGGTGGGAGCGCCGCATATCCATTGAAGCTAGGTTATTCTATGCCGCCTATATGTGAAGCGAGGGACATTAAATACATTGTGATGAACAGACTAGGGATTGGTAATTGGTAATTGGTAATTGGTAATTGGTAATTGGTGATAATGGAATGGTGTTATGTCATGACATGTGTGAACCACTAAATAATCTATTGATTATACTCATGAGTTATGGTACTGGGACAACCAAAAAGGGAAGCGTTTAAATGCATGGGAAAAACAGGAAGTATATTATTATGATTTATACATATACGCCTTATATTCATATTGTGTTGGATATGAATAAAATTATGCTAATGTTTTGGGGGTTGTCCTTGTAGGTACATTTTGGCATGATAGAAAGGGGCTAAAGCGGGTTGAGGCGGTGAGCTTGTGAAGAACGCTTTTGATAGATGAAGGACAAGATTACTTTTGTATAGTGTCTACTATAGGAGTAGTGTAAAGCTATAGTGGGTAACATTCATTTGATTGAGAATGTAACTAATCCATTTGATAGTCCTTAACTTGGCATGTAATTCTTAAGGCTCATAGTCTCAACATGATCAGTTATTCTCTGATGTGTGTGTTAGCTCTATTTATGCCTTTAATCCGAACTTAAGGAACTAGGGTCCTTACATTAGTGGTATCAGAGCAGTGGTTAGAGAACCCGGGAACGAGTGAAGGGTAGCCTTAGCATGATTGGCTAGGTGCTTACATTTGAGGCATGTTTATGCATGTGGTGCATATTGATATATATACTGTTATAATAACATGCTTATTATCATTCATGTTATCTAACGGCATAACATATATATATATATATTTTGGAATTGTTTAACCCTTGTGTCACAGCATGGCGGCTATGAACTTGGGAAACCTCAATGAAGAGGTGGGTGACGTTGGCAGTGTTAATGCGAGCATTGGTCAGACAAACCCTCTACCTCCACCAGCTGTAGGCATGGAACCAGTGGCTCAGTTATTACTACCTGGTGTGATGCCCCGAAATTAATTAATTGCAATTAAGGTAATTATGTTTATATGATGAATCATGTGATAATTGATTTATGTGTTGGGTATTAAGATGTTAACATGATTTAATTGTGTTGATTATTAAATATGAGGAAGATGTGATTTTAGATGAAGTTTAGTGCATTTTGTCAAGATGCTTTTAAAATACCATGTTGGGGTGTTTTATACATCATGATAAGTTTGGGGTACAAATTTTAAATTAACTTTGCACAACCCCTGTTAATCCCCACTACCCATCTTTTCCTATACTTCATCTCACTTTACACTTTTACACTCTAAATCCCCAAATTACTTCCAAACCCTACCATTTTACCCATTTTCGAAATCCACCAAAGAAGAAGAAGGAAAGTTCCACAAAACTTGTGTTTGTGTAATCTTTGCTAAGATTTGGAGCCTACAAGAGGTATGGGACCCTTCCTTAAGTTTTCAAGATGTTTGGTGTTGAAATGGGTTAGTTTTGATGATTTATGTGGGTTGTTTTGATGTATGTGTTGTATGGGTTTGGGGTGTGGTTTTTATGAGGTTTTTGTGGTGTTAAAATGGTGGGATGGCTTTGGTTTAAGATGTATTGGTTTATTTGGGAGTTTTATACCAAAAAAATGGAGTTTACTCGAAAAATCGCATCGACCGATCGATCGGTAGCAGGGCAACGATCAATCGGTGCATGTGCGAAGCGAGGGGTGAAATTTCTTTACTTACCGATTGATCGGTGAAAGCGACCGATCGATCGGTGGATGACTAACGATCGATCGGTAGCTTGGACCGATCGATCGGTGAAAGGCCGTAGCTTAAAATTTAAATATGAACAGTTACCGATCGATCGGTAAGGGTGACCGATCGATCGGTAAAACGATTTTGCTGAAGGTTATTTTCTTGGCTTAATTGATGGAATTTTTGGTATTGGGCTATTGTTTGGCTTCTAATATCAATTTGTATGGTTATGTAGAACCATCCCAAGTACTCACAACCTCAAGGAGATAAAGCTCTCCGATTTCTCCACTTTTGGAATTAAAGTACGTAAGAAACGTACGAGCATCGGACGGTAAACCATACACCTACATTTAATGATGATGTTTATGATGATGTTTATGATGATGATGATTATGATGATGTTTACGATGATGATGTTTACGATGATATTTATGATGATGATGTTTATGATGACGATGTTTATGATGATGATTATGATGATGTTTACGATGATGATGTTTATGATGACATTTATGATGATGATGTTTATGATAAGTAAGTTTATGATAAGGTCATACGACGTATATGATTGGGTAAGACGCCCATGTGGTAAGATGCCACCCAATGTATGTGAGTGGGTAAGATGCCACACAATGTTTATGATATGGTAAGACGCCATATGATTGGGTAAGATGCCCATGTGGTAAGATGCCACACAATGATTATGTTTTGGTAAGATGCCATACAATGGGGGTAAGATGCCCTTATACATGAACAAGAATCAGGGATAACAAAGAAAGTTGAAGAACGACCAATAACTTTTACTTAACTAAGATGCTATGCATTATTATATGCCTTTTAATATAATGATAAGTAAATATGTATATGCTCACGACGTGTTGTCCCTGTAGGTACACTTTTGGACCAAAGGGCCTAGGGTCGGGTTCAGGTGGTGAGCTAAAAGGGAACAAGATGAATATATAATGCAGGATTTTGATAGTCTCTACTCTAGGAGTAGTGTAAACCTATAGCTTTAACATTCATTGTTGAGAATGTAATTAAATAGCTTTTGGAAATTTTATTTTGGCCTGTAATCTTCTTAGCTCAAGCTACAACCGGAACCCTTAAGAGGTTATAAATGCATGTTCTGTCCATTATATGTGTACTATATGATGTTAAGGTAGGAAGACCCTACATTAGTGGTATCAGAGCAGTGGTTAGAGAACCAGGGAATGAGTGAAGTGTAGCCTTAGCAATAAGTTGGCTAGGTGCTTACTTGTGAACATGTTATGTGCATATGTTACATATGAAGTATATGACTGTTATGCTCACATGTTATGCCTTTCTAACGATGTGTATATGAACTGCTTTTGGGTCTTGTTGTTAACCCTTGTGTTGCAGTATGGCAGCAAACGTGGAGGTAGGTGACGCAGTGAGCGTCAATGCAAGTGCGGGACGTACGAATCCCCTACCCCCGCCAGCTTTTGATGATGAACCGTCCGAACAACAGTTGTTGCCAGGGGAGCTAAGCTTAACTCAATTTCTTGCATACCGACCCCCAACCTTTGAAGGAACCGAAACAGGGGAACGAGCTGAGGAATGGTTAGAAAGAATAGAGCAAATCTTTGTGGCAGCCCCATGTGCGAAGACAGCATGGATACGGTTAGCAGAGTTCCAATTGGCCAAGAAGGCACTAATGTGGTGGAAGACCACTGTGGTAGAGCAAGAGGCTCAAGGTCATGAAGTTAATTGGAAAATGTTTCGAACTCGCTTTCTGAATCGTTATTTCTCGGCCGCTGCACGACAGGCTAAGGAAGATGAATTTACTCACCTCAAGCAAGGTAATATGTCAGTGTCAGATTATGCTCTTCAGTATTGCTCCTTACTCAGATATGTGCCTCACATCGCCACGAGCACTCAAGCAAAGATGAGGAACTTCATGAAGGGCTTGAGGCTGGAGCTGTACGATAGGGTGATTACTTATGGCCCTACTTGTTTTGACGATGCACTCTCACGGGCTGAGCTAGCCGAACTGGGAGTGGGTGCATACCCTGATGTGGTACCACCGTCAACACCCTCTCAGAAATCCACTCCAGATAATTTGAAGCCAAGGAGTGATCAGTTCAAGTCAAGGGGGAACACATCGGCATCAAGGTTCAGCGGTAAGAGGCCCGACAATAGATGGAAAGGAAACCGTAGGAGTGATGCCCCATCTGGAAGAGGGCATTCTCAGGGAGACAGATCCGGGAAGGTCCAATGCACTCTTTGTGGGCAACCCCATCTGACGAAAGATTGTGTAGGATGTTATGTTTGTGGCGACAAAGGCCACTTTGCTAGGCAGTGTCCCAACAGGGGAAGTCAACAGGGTTCTGCGGGGAGGCCTGTGGATAGGACAGCACAGCATAGACCACCATTCGTGCCGAGACAGTATGGAGGTCAGCCTATGGGGCCACCCCAAGGGCAAGTCTATGCATTGACGAGGGAGCAGGCTTCAGCGGCTCTGGAGGAGGTTATAGCGGGTACATGTCTTTTATTTACGTACCCTGCTTTTATATTGATCGACACAGGTGCGTCACACTCTTTTGTGTCGACAAGTTTTGTGGAAAGGCACCACATATGCACTTCTCCGTCGCCCACGCCTCTTATAATCTCGACCCCCGCTGGAAGAAGTATGATTACTGATCGGATCGTCTACGATGGCCTCATTTAGTTTGAGGATAAAGAACTAAGGTCAGATTTGATTGTTCTGGGAATGTCAAATTTTGACTGCATTCTGGGCATTGATGTTCTGAATAGGTATCAGGCAGTTGTGAACTGCAGGCAGAGGACTGTACGGTTCAAATCTGATATGGGAGTTCCATGGACGTTCTATGGGGATGGTTCTCGCTCTAAGATTCCGTTGATATCTGCTGTCAAGATGGCGCAGTTGTTGGAACGAGGCCATACAGGATACCTCATTTATGCCGTTGATGTTTCGAAAAAGAAAGAAGAAGTAAAAGTTGAGGATGTGCCCGTAGTGGCGGAGTTCCCTGATGTCTTTCCGGAGGAGATTCCCGGATTCCCACCGACGAGAGAGGTCGAGTTTGGGATTGAGTTATTACCGGGGACGTCTGCCATTTCTCGTGCCCCTTATAGGATGGCACCAGCGGAGCTAAGGGAATTAAAGATTCAGTTGCAAGAGCTCCTTGATAAGGGCTATATACGCCCTAGCGTATCGCCTTGGGGAGCACCAGTTTTATTTGTGAAAAAGAAAGATGGTTCGATGCGTTTGTGCATCGATTACAGACAACTGAACAAAGCTACTGTGAAGAATAAGTACCCACTTCCGAGGATCGATGACTTGTTTGATCAGTTGCAGGGTACGAGGCTCTATAGTAAGATCGATCTGACGTCGGGGTACCATCAGATTCAAGTAAGGGAAGATGATGTCTAGAAGACAGCCTTCAGGACTAGGTATGGGCACTATGAATTCCTAGTCATGCCTTTTGGAGTGACAAATGCCCCGGCTGTTTTCATGAGTTTGATGAACAGGGTGTTCCAGCCATATTTGGATCAATTCGTCATAGTTTTCATTGACGATATACTCATCTACTCCCGGACCGAAGAAGATCATGTACGACACTTGAGGACACTACTCCAGATCCTTAGGGATCATCAGTTGTATGCAAAGCTCAGCAAGTGCGAGTTCTGGCTGAGCAGTGTAGTGTTCTTGGGTCATGTTATATCTAGCAGCGGGATATCTGTGGATCCCGGGAAGATTGAAGCTGTGATGGAGTGGGCAGCACCCACCTCTGTACCCGAGATACGGAGTTTCCTTGGCTTAGCAGGTTATTACCGACGTTTTGTCGAGGGATTTTCTAAGATCGCTAAGCCGCTGACACAGCTGACTCAGAAAGGAGTCCCATTCTTTTGGTCCGAAGCTTGCGAGGAAAGCTTCCAAGAATTGAAACGTCGTTTGACGACAGCGCCAGTGTTGGTGATTCCTTCTGAGAATAAGAAGTTTGCCTTGTACACGGATGCATCATTGCAAGGTTTGGGCTGTGTATTGACGCAAGATAAGCACGTGGTGGCTTATGCTTCGAGGCAGTTGAAGCCTCATGAGACCAGATACCCAGTCCATGATCTGGAACTGGCGGCCATCATTTTTGCCTTGAAGATTTGGCGTCATTATCTTTATGGTACGACGTTTACCATCTATACGGACCATAAGAGCCTGAAGTTCCTATTCACTCAGGCTGAACTGAATATGCGTCAAAGAAGATGGATGGATTTGCTCAAAGATTATGACTGTGAGATTGAGTACCATCCTGGTAAAGCAATTTTGATAGCAGACGCCTTGAGTCGGAAGGTGAAGAGTACTGTTGAGGACGCTATGTGTTTATCAGCTATGATGACTTTTTATTGCCATCTGGGCTATGATTTTGATGTGGACATGTCGCCGGTGCGAGTGTCGACCTTGTTGGCTGAGCCAGACATATTTGAGGCTATCAGAAAGGCCCAGAGGTCGGATGATGAGATTCAGAGATGGTCATCTATAGTACTTCAAGGACGGCCGTCAAAGTTCAGAGTGGCGGAAGATGATTCCTTGAGATTGGGCAACCGATGGATAGTCCCAGATACACCAGAGTTGCGTATAGGAATATTGGAGCGAGCTCATAGTAGCCGGTTCAGTATCCACCCCGGAGGAAGAAAGATGTATAAGGACCTGAGTGGTCAATTCTGGTGGAGACGCATGAAGCGTGATGTGATCACTTTTGTTAAGAGATGTTTGATCTGCCATCAAGTAAAGGCAGAAAGGCAGAGGCCTGGTGGCGAGCTGAAGAGCTTGGAGGTACCTAAGTGGAAGTGGGAGCATATATCTATGGACTTCGTGACCCACTTGCCAAGGTCGGCCTCTGGATTTGATGCGATCTGGGTGATCGTGGATAGGCTGACGAAGGTAGCTCATTTAATCCCTTACAATATGACTTTCACGTATCTAAAGATGGCCCAATTATATGTACGGGATGTAGTGAGGTTGCATGGGGTTCCAGTCTCGATCGTGTCTGACAGAGACCCAAGGTTTACTTCTCATTTCTGGGAGGGTCTCCAAACAGCTTTGGGCACCGAGGTGAGACTGAGTACAGCTTATCACCCTCAGACAGACGGCCAAACGGAGCGTAGGGCATGTGTTTTAGAGTTTGATACTCCATGGCAAGATGCCACACAATGTTTATGATATGGTAAGACGCCATATGATTGGGTAAGATGCCCATGTAGTAAGATGCCACACGATGATTATGTTTTGGTAAGATGCCATACAATGGGGGTAAGATGCCCTTATACATGAACAAGAATCAGGGATAACAAAGGAAGTTGAAGAACGACCAATAACTTTTACTTAACTAAGATGGTATGCATTATTATATGCCTTTTAATATAATGATAAGTAAATATGTATATGCTCACGACGTGTTGTCCCTGTAGGTACACTTTTGGACCAAAGGGCCTAGGGTCGGGTTCAGGCGGTGAGCTAAAAGGGAACAAGATGAATATAGAATGCAGGATTTTGATAGTCTCTACTCTAGGAGTAGTGTAAACCTATAGCTTTAACATTCATTGTTGAGAATGTAATTAAATAGCTTTTGGAAATTTTATTTTGGCCTGTAATCTTCTTAGCTCAAGCTACAACCGGAACCCTTAAGAGGTTATAAATGCATGTTCTGTCCATTATATGTGTACTATATGATGTTAAGCTAGGAAGACCCTACACCTGGTGAGATCAGTTTGACTCAGTTTCTGACCTCCCACCCACCTATGTTTGAGGGGACAGAGTCAGGGGAAGAGGCCAAAGAATGGCTTGAAAGGCTGGAACAGATTTTTGTGCCCGCTCCTTGTGCAAGGACGGCATGGCTGAGATTGGCAAAGTTCCAGCTAGCGAAGAAACCTTCCATGTGGTGGAAGACTACAGTGATGGAACTAAGGGCTCAGGGTGTATTGATCGATTGGACTCTCTTTAGAACCCGGTTTCTGAACCGGTATTTCTCTGCGGCTGCGAGACAGATAAAGGAAGATGAGTTCACAAACTTAAAGCAAGGAGGTATGTCAGTGTCAGACTATGCTATGCACTATTCTTCATTGCTGCGGTATGTTCTGCATATTGCCACAAGCGGACATGCAAAGATGAGACACTTTCTGAAGGGGTTACGGCCGGAGCTTTTTGACCGGGTTATCACCAACAACCTCACTTATTTCGTTGATGCTCTCACGAGAGCAGAACTTGCTGAGATCGGAGTTGGGGCCTATCCTAATGCTGTACCCCCACAGGTGCCACAACAGAGGCAAGCTACTGATAGCTTGAGGCCCTGAGGAGAATCATTTAAGCCTCGTGGTGCTTCTTCATCCTCACGGTTCAGTGGAAAGAAATCTTTTTGGTCGAAAGCAAGAGAACAGGAAGAGCAATTGGTCAACCAACCGAGGACCTATACAAAGGAATAGGTCGGGGGAGACAAGGTGCGACAACTGTGGAGGGCCACACTATTCGAGTAATTGCCCTGCTTGTTATAGTTGTGGCAAGATGGGCCACGTCTCTCGGTATTGCCCCACTCGGGGAGGACAGTCAGATTTTCAAGGGAACAAGCCGAGATTCGAGGACAGGACGGTGCATCAGAGGCAGCAGATTATGCATCGACCATCGGGAGGTCAGACAGTGGGACCATCCCAGGGGCAGGTGTATGCACTGACCAGAGAGCAGGCCCAGGCAGCCCGGAGGAGGTGATCGCCGGTACGTGCCATTTATTTACGTACCCTCCTTTTATTTTGATAGATACATGTGCCTCCCACTCTTTTGTATCTGTTGGCTTTGTGGAGAGACACCATATGCGGACGTCTTCGTTATCCATGCCTCTCATGGTCTCGACACCCACTGGAAGAAATGTTGTTGCCGATCAGTTTCTTGCGGATTGCCTCATTTATTTTGAGGGCAACGAATTAAAAGCAGATTTGATTATGTTGGGCATGTCAGACTTCGACTGCATTGTGGGTATTGACATTTTGAACAGATACCAGACAGTGGTAAATTGTCGACAGAGAACAGTAAGGTTCAGATCTGATTTGGGGATACAGTGGACTTTTTATGGCAACGGTTCTCGTGCGAAGATTCCGTTGATTTCGGCAATCAAAATGTCTCAGTTGTTGGCAAGTGTGAGTTTTGGTTGAGCAGTGTAGTGTTTCTAGGGCATGTCATATCTAGCAGTGGGATATCGGTGGATCCCAGGAAGATTGAGGCTGTGATGGAGTGGGCTGCACCCACTTATGTGCCCGAGATACGGAGCTTCCTTGGTTTGGCCGGTTATTATCGACGCTTCGTCGAGGGATTTTCAAAGATCGCCAAGCCGTTGACACAGTTAACCCAGAAGGGAGTACCATTCTTTTGGTCAGAAGCTTGTGAGAAGAGCTTCCAGGAGTTAAAACACCGGTTGACGACGGCGCCTGTGTTGGTGATTCCTTCGGAGAACACTAGGTTTGTCCTCTATACTGATGCATCGCTTCAGGGCCTTGGGTGTGTATTGATGCAAGATAAACATGTGGTAGCGTATGCATCGAGGCAGTTGAAGCCGCATGAGACTAGATACCCAGTCCATGACTTAGAATTGGCGGCTATCATCTTCGCCCTGAAGATTTGGAGGCACTTGTATGGTACGTTGTTTACCATTTACACGAACCATAAGAGCCTGAAGTTCTTATTCACTCAGGCAGAGCTGAACATGAGGCAGAGAAGATGGATGGACTTACTCAAGGACTATGATTGTGAGATTGAGTACCATCCTGGAAAGGCCAACTTGACAGTAGACGCTTTGAGCCGGAAAGTGAGGAGTACTGCTGAGGATGCCATCCATTTGTCAGCCATGATGACTTCCTATTGCCATTTGGGCTATGAATTCGACATAGATGCATCACCGGTGTATGTATCGACCTTATTAGCTGAGCCAAATATCTATGAGAATATCAGGAGAGCTCAGAAGTCAGATGATGAGATTCAGAGATGGTTATCTTTATTGCATCTTGGTCAGCCATCGAAGTTCAGAGTGGCCGAGGATGGATCCTTGAGATTGGGTAACAGTTGGGTGGTTCCGAGTACGCCGGAGTTGCGTAGAGGGATCTTGGAGCGAGCTCATAGTAGCAGACTTAGTATCCACCCAGGCGGAAAGAAGATGTATAAGGATCTACGTGATCAAGTTTTGGTGGAAAAGAATGAAGTGTGATGTCGTCGCTTTTGTTAAGAGGTGCTTGATCTGCCAGCAGGTTAAGGCGGAGAGACGGAGACTAGGCGGCGAGTTGAAAAGCTTGGAGATACCAAAGTGGAAATGGGAACACATTTCCATGGACTTCGTGACTCACTTGCCGAGGAGTGCCTCGGGTTTTGATGCCATTTGGGTGATTGTGGACAGATTGACCAAAGTGGCTCACTTCATTCCTTATAGCATGACCTTCACCTATTTGAGGATGGTGCAGTTTTATATTTGAGATGTGGTAAGATTGCACGGAATCCCCATTTCTATAGTGTCGGATTGAGATCCACGATTCACATCTCATTTTTGGGGGGGTCTGCAGTCAGCTTTGGGAACTGAAGTTAGATTGGGCACCGCATATCATCCTCAGACGGATGGCCAGACCGAGCGTACTATCCAAACGCTCGAGGACATGTTGAGGGCTTGTGTATTGGAGTTCGATGCTTCTTGGCAGGATTCAGTGGCCTTGGTAGAGTTCTCTTATAATAATAGCTACCAGGCAAGCATTCAGATGGCTCCTTTTGAGGCCCTTTATGGCAGACGATGCAGATCACCTTTGTGCTGGGATGACTTGGATCGTAAATCGGTCGGAGGACCGAAATTGGTTCGGGAAACGGAAGAGAAAATAAAGATGATAAGGCAGAAAATGAAAGCAGCCCAGGACAGACAGGCAGCTTATGCGAATAAACGGCGGAGACCGTTAGAATTTCAGTTGGGAGATAAGGTCTTTTTGAAGATCTCACCTTTCAGAGGTGTAGTGCGATTTGAGATGCGCGGGAAACTGTCTCCGATGTATGTTGGACCGTACGAGATCTTGCAGCGCATTGACACCTTAACTTACCGACTGGTCTTGGCACCTTCCTTGTCCAGTATACACGATGTGTTCCATGTATCTATGTTGAGGAAGTATGAACCGGATCCGTCTCATGTATTGCAACCTTCTGAAGTTCAGTTGGACTCCGATGTATCTTATGTGGAGCGGCCTGTTAGAATTCTGGATCGAGCAGACCGCAGGCTTCGGAACAAAGTGATACCTATGATCAAGGTTCAGTGGGATCACAGGGGTGTCGAGGAGGCTACGTGGGAGACGGAGCGGCATATGGTGCAGCACTACCCGGAACTATTTTCTGGTATGTGAGTTATGTTTAGTTTCATTTTGGGTAAGTGCATACGATTTCGAGGACGAAATCTTATAAGTAGGGGAGTATTGTGATATCCCCGAAATAATTAATTGCAATTTGGGCATTAATTATGTTCATATGATTAATTATGGTGATAATTGATTTATGTGCTGGATTTAATTATCATGTTGAAATGCTTAGTCACATGGTAGGCGTGACCTGAGGGTTGCATTTCAGGGTGTATGTAAGCATGTGGGGAAATGAGGTGTTAACATGATTTAATTGTATTGGTGGTTAATTATGAGAAAAGTATGGATTTAATGAAGTTTGGTGCATTTTTTGTAAAATACTTTTAAAATACCATGCTGAGGTATTTTATACATCATGCTCATTGTTGGGTACATGTTTAAATTAAACTATGTCCACCACCTCTCTTTTCACTTCACATCACTCATTATCACCTTTTTGTAATCTCTCCCAAACTCTCTCTTTCCTTCCATTTTCGTTTCTAACACAAAGTGGAGCAAGAAAACCTTGGCTAAAGCCTGTTGTGGTGATTTCTTATCAAACTTTGAAGCCAAAAAGGGTAAGGATCCACCCTTGTTAAGTTTTCTTTGATGTTAGTAAGATTTTGAGTTATGGTTTGGGAAAAATGGGCTGGGTTTGTATGTTATCATGTTTTATTTTTGTTGGTTGTGGTCATTGTCGGGTGGTAAGGTGGTCTTACATGATGTTTTGGTGGTTTAATGATGTGTTGGGTGGTTGATCTTTGAAATATATGAGTTTAGGTGTTGGTTGAAGCTCTTACATGGAGTTTTCTCGATGGAACAGAGCTGCTCGATCGATCGAAAATATGTCTCGATCGATCGAGCAGGGCAGAGCCTAACCAAGGCATGGAATGAGCTTACCGATCGATCGGGGAAAAGTTTCGATCGATCGGTGTGAAGTCTCGATCGATCGAGACAAAGTCTCGATCGATCGGAAGAGGCAGAACTTGGATGCCACTTTTGCTTAACTTAGCGATCGATCGGGGCTTGGAGACCGATCGATCGCAAGGCATAAAGATGTGGGTTTTGTGATTATGTCCTATATGATGATATTTTTGGTAATGGTTCATTTATTGGCTTCTAATATGGATTCATATGATTGTGTAGAACCATCCCATGTACCAACGACATCAAGGAGATAAAGTTCTTCAACTTGTCCACTTTTGAAAAGGTACGTAGAGAACGTACGGGCACCCAACGGTACATGTATCTATTATACTCATTGATTATGCATTGTGGATGCGAGTATATATGGAATTATGCATTGTGGATGCAAATACATGTTGAATTATGCATGATGATTGTATATGCATATGATGATTATTGGTGCACATCCCATGAGTCGTGGTCATCCCTTGATGATTTTAATGCTTGCCGCTATTTTATTTGGTGCCGCTCAATGTGAAGCGAGGGGTGGGAGCTCCGCATGTCACATTGAAGCGTGGTTATCATATGAGGCGAGGAAAGAATATTTGCCGCTAAAATGTGAAGCGAGGGGTGGGAGCGCCGCATGTCCATTGCGAGGTTATTCTATGCCGCCTATATGTGAAGCGAGGGGCATTAAAATACATTGTGATGAACAGACTAGGGATTGGTAATTGGTAATTGGTACTTGGTAATTGGTGATAATGGAATGGTGTTATGTCATGACATGTGTGAACCATTAAATAATCTATTGATTATACTCATGAGTTATGGTACATGGACAACCAAGAAGGGAAGCGTTTAAATGCATGGGAAAATATGAAGTGTTTTATTATGATTTATACATTTACGCCTTATATTCATATTGTGTTGGATATGAATAATATTATGCTCATGTTTTGGGGGTTGTCCTTGTAGGTACATTTTGGAATGATAGAAAGGGGCTAAAGCGGGTTGAGGCGGTGAGCTTGTGAAGAACGCTTTTGATAGATGAAGGACATGATTACTTTTGTATAGTGTTTACTCTAGGAGTAGTGTAAAGCTATAGTGTGTAACATTCATTTGATTGAGAATGTAACTAATCCATTCTTAACTTGGCATGTAATTCTTAAGGATCATAGTCTCAACATGATCATTTCTTCTCTGATGTGTGTGTTAGCTCTATTTATGCTTTTAATCCGCACTTAAGGAACTAGGGTCCTTACACATATCGCCTGGGCAATCTGTCTGGGAATTTTTCTATCTTCTTTTCTACATTTCAACACTTTGTCAATCTTCAATTAGCGTGATTTGATCATAAGTAATGCTCACTTAACACAAATCATTAGTACAAAAATCACAGGTTTTGTAATCATCAAAACAAAATTTGATATTTTGATAATTTTATTAATTTTGAGAAACGAAAAATTGTAGAATTTTAAGGCGAAACAATAATAATAAAATATGAAAAAAAAAATATATACCGTAACTTTGTTTACTAATTTTATCCTTACCAACAATTTTTTTTAGCTTCTAATATTTTAATATAACACTTTTTGGCCCACTAAACGTTAAAAAATGTGATATATTTAGTATTATCGTTAACTTTATGGTTAAATATAATATTAAAGACTAAAAATATCACATTTTTTGAAGTTTAGGGACCAACCGTGTTACCATAAAATGTTTAGGGGCCGAAAGTGGTTTAGGTAGGAAAATATGAGGACTAAAATCATCATTTTCGCTATAAATTCCATAATTCTTATTTCAAACTAGCTAACTTATTTCCAGAATTGTAATTTATCTTTCCTTAGTTTTAGCATCAATGTTTTAACTTTTAGCTTTCATTTATAGTTTATATAAAAATGAGTTTTTTTAAATTATTAATGGATTAACCTTGTGTTCATGTTATGTGAGCAATTTCTTTTCCATTCCATTGTCTCATTAAATTTGCTTATTTCTTTTGCATCAAATTGAGGAGACTAGAACTAATGTTAAATCAGGTCCACTTTACTTGTTTTAGAACTTATTTTTGCATCTTTATTTCATATTGATACGTATTTGTGCCTGACAAGCCAAAAGAATTTCTATCTTTTTTCCAATTCATGGTAATTCCAATAAATATGAAATTATTCATAAAATCCCATAAAAACCTTCCAAATACCAATTTCGCTTTAGTAGTAAGTGATTAAAATGATAATTGTGGCTACAAATCACCTAAAATCCACTAAAAAACCCAAGATGCCAACATAGGGTTATAATAAGAAAAATGTTGGATAAACTTTCACACTAAAAATAAACATAAACATGATCAATCATTATTTCTCTTCCAAAAACAAACATTGGCTTGTAAATACACAAGCATTTGTTTCAAAGTTTGAAGATGGTGTAATACTTTTACTTCTCTCATTCTTCCACCTCATAGAAGGATTCTACTAGAAGACTTTGATTTATATAACAATTTGTACAAACCCGATCCAGCTGGGCATTCCCCATCTAACTAGAACTCCTAGCAACTCAACATTGTATGTTCTTTAATGTCTCACATACAAAGATATCTCAATCGGATATGATAAATCAACAATCGTTACAATGATATTCACTCATATATTTAAGTTCTCAAATACCAAGTGAATATAAAGACACAAATGATTCCATAATGAATCTAATATAGCAAGGTAAGTGGTGCATAAGAATCTGTGATTGCTCTCATCTAAGCTTGTCTTCTTGGTAGGCTGCCCAATTTGAATCACAAGTGGGTTTGCTTTGATATTGTTTGGATTGATCTTCAGTCTGCTTATTTGAGCTTCCAAGACTTGTAGTTATAGCCTCCAACAATAATATATACGTTAGACATAATGATATGCCCGTTGGAAAATGTTTTGCACGATTCCCGAGCTTGCAACAGTCATATTCTGATTTCTGGGCTATCTTTCGTATTTCCGACCGGACTGAATTTCTTGGATAAACCAGCTTGATAATTTTAGTCTTGTCGGATCAGCCCTATCAGATCAGTTTGGTATAGATCAGCTTGGCGCAAGACAAGCTGATACAAAACATCTTGATAAAGTTGATGTTCTGATCTGTTACTTGAAGCTCTTGATTCCTTGATTTCTGTGCAAAGTAATGAACATGAAAGTTGTAGCCATTTTCTTGGATTTCCAGACAATCAAAAATCACTTGATTCCGAGCTTGTATGAGATTGGGTTGTTCGAAAAAAAACAAGACCATGAGCCTACTGAAACATTCAATGTTTCAGCAGCAAGACCAACAACTTGCAGATGTCTTTTGACCATCTTATCCTCCAATTCGGCTCTCAACTCTTGAAGATGATTTGCAGATCTTCTTCTTAGCTTTCCAACCCATACTAAATCATCTCGTTCCGATAGTGAGCTAAGAGTTATGGCCAACAAACTGATACTCGCCTACTGTAACAACTTGCTATTTCTTCGCGGTCTAGCTTGATCTATCTGTTGTGAAATACGACTTTTAGTTTTTTGAGTTGGCTATTCAACCTCTTTGGATGGAAGCACGCCATTTCTAATCCGAACTATGAAATATGATCGAAACAATCCGCTCTGCCAGAATTTCAGTATTGGTTCATCTTGATATCTTCAAGCCACTTCTTTGCAAGTCATCAAGCTCTTAATCATGATCTATTCACTGCACACTTGATGACGATTGTGATGGAGTTGAGGGCCCAATGTATGGTGATTGACTGGACCTTATTTAGAACCCGATTTCTAAACCGGTACTTCTCTGTTGCGGCTAGACAAACTAAGGAGGATGAATTCACGAACCAAAAGCAAGGGAGCATGACAGTCTCGGACTATGCCATGCATTATTCATCATTATTGAGGTATGTTCCCCATATCGCAACAAATGGGCATGCCAAGATGAGGCATTTTCTGAAGGGGCTGCGACCGGAACTATTTGACCAGGTTATTTCCAACAACCCGACATCTTTTGATGATGCGCTTATTAGAGCGGAGTTGGCAGAGAGGGGTGGGTGCTTATACTGATGTCGTGCCCCCACCAGTTCCATCACAAAGATCTACATCTAAGAATCTGAGGCCCGGAGGAGGATCTTTTAAGTCACAGGGGACTCCTTCTTTTTCCCGGTTTAGCGGAAAGCGGCCGGATAGCCGGAAGCAAGGAGACCGGAGGGGTGGTGCATCTACTTTTGGGGGACCAACTCAAGGTAGTAGAGTTGGAGATGTTAAGTGCCACTTTGCGGAGGGCCGCATTTGATGCGTGATTGTTCTGCGTGTTACATATGTGGCAAGCCGGGACACATTGCTCGGCGTTGTCCCAATCGGGAAGGATAGATGGATCTTAGGGAAGGTCGAGGGAGATTTTCTAGTGGGACGGTGCAGCAGAGGCAACCGATGGTGCCTCGACAGATGGGGGGACATGCGATGGGGCCACCTCAGGGTCAGGTCTATGCACTGAGTAGGGAGCAGGCCGATGCAACTCCAGATGAGATGATAGCTGGTACGTGCCTCTTATTTACATATTCCGCCTTTATTTTGATAGACACAGGTGCTTCGCACTCCTTTGTGTCTGGGGACTTTGTGGAAAGACATCATATGTGCACGTCTCCGTTACCCACGTCTCTATTGGTCTCGACACCCACTGGAAGGAATGTTGTTGCTGATCAGTTTCTGATGGACTGCCTCCTTTATTTTGAGGGCAACGAGATAAAGGCAGATTTGATCGTATTGGGTATGTCAGACTTCGATTGCATTGTAGGCATCAACATACTGAACAGATATCAGGCAGTAGTGGATTGTCGGCGGAGGACAATTCGGTTCAGATCTGGTATGGGGATTCAGTGGACTTTCTATGGGAACAGTTCTAGTGCAAGGATTCCGTTGATCTCGGCAATCAAAATATCCCAATTATTGGAACGTAGTCACACGGGCTATCTTATTTATGCCGTGGACACGACGGGAAAGAGTCAAGAGTTGAGGATGTGCCTGTGGTAGCAGAGTTTGCTGATGTGTTCTCGGAGGAGATTCCAAGTTTCTTACCGGCTAGAGAAGTCGAGTTTGGGATTGAATTATTACCGGGGACATCCGCTATTTCTCGTGCCCCTTACAGGATGGCACCAGCGGAGTTAAGGGAATTAAAGGAGCAGTTGCAGGAGCTCCTTGACAAAGGATATATACGCCCTAGCGTATCGCCTTGGGGCGCAACGGTTCTCTTTGTGAAGAAGAAGGATGGATTCGATGCGTTTGTGCATCGATTACCGGCAACTGAATAAGGCCACGGTAAAGAACAAGTATCCCCTCCCAAGGATTTGATGATTTATTTGATCAGTTGCAGGATACTAAGCTTTATAGCAAGATTGACTTGAGGTCAGGTTACCACCAGATTCGGGTCAGAGAGGAGGATGTTCAGAAGACAGCGTTCCAGACTCGGTATGGGCACTACGAGTTCCTAGTTATGCCGTTCGGTGTGACGAACGCCCCGCTGTCTTTATGAGCTTGATGAGCCGGGTGTTCCAACCCTATCTGGATCAGTTCGTCATTGTGTTTATTGACGACATACGCATCTACTCCAGGAGTGAGGAAGAGCACATGAAACACTTGAGGACAGTGCTCCAGATCCTCAGAGATCATCAGTTATTTGCCAAGCTCAGCAAGTGTGAGTTTTGGTTGAGCAGTGTAGTGTTTCTGGGACATGTTATATCTAGCAGTGGGATATCGGTGGACCCCAGGAAGATTGAGGCTGTGATGGAGTGGGCTGCACCCACTTCTGTGCCCGAGATACGGAGTTTCCTTGGTTTGGCTGGTTATTATCGACGCTTCGTCGAGGGATTTTCTAAGATTGCTAAGCCATTGACTCAGTTGACTCAAAAGGAATACCGTTCTATTGGTCTGAGGCTTGTGAGCAAAGCTTCCAAGAGTTGAAGCATCGATTGACGGCGCTTGTGTTGGTAATTCCCACGGAGAACAAGACGTTTGTTCTATACACTGATGCATCGCTATAGGGCTTGGGATGTGTATTGATGCAAGATAAGCATGTGGTAGCTTATGCATCGAGACAGTTGAAGCCGCATGAGGCTAGGTACCCAGTCCATGATTTGGAATTGACAGCTATTATCTTTGCCCTGAAGATTTGGATGCATTATTTGTACGGTACATCTTGTAACATATATACGGATCATAAGAGTCTGAAATTCTTGTTTACTCTGGCGGAATTGAATATACGTCAGAGGAGGTGGATGGATTTGCTCAAGGACTATGACTGTGAAATAGAGTACCATCCGGGAAGAGCAAACTTGATGGCAGACGCCTTGAGTCGGAAGGTAAAGAGCACTGCTGAGGACACCATGTGTTTGTCAGCTATGATGACTTCTTACTGCCATCTGGGCTATGATTTTGACGTGGATGCATCGCCGATATGGGTATCGACTTTATTGGCAGAGCCGGACATTTATGAGAATATCAGGAGAGCCCAGAAGATGGATGATGAAGTTCAGAGATGGTCATCATTGGCACTTCAATGATAGCCATCAAAGTTCAGAGTGACTGAGGATTGTTCTTTGAGACTCGGTAACCGATGGGTAGTTCCATGTACGCCGGAGTTGCGTAGATGGATCTTGGAGCGAGCTCATAGAAGCCGATTCAGTATCCACCCAGGAGGGAGAAAAATGTATAAGGACTTATGTGATCAGTTCTGGTGGAAACAGATGAAGCGTGATACGATCGCTTTTGTCAAGAGATGTTTGATTTGTCAGCAAGTTAAGGCAGAGAGGCAGAGACCTGGTGGCGAGCTAAAGAGCTTAGAGATACCGGAGTGGAAGTGGGAGCACATATCTATGGACTTTGTGACCCACTTGCCGAGGACTATTTTAGGTTGTGATGCCATTTGGGTGATCATTGATAGACTGACGAAGGTAGCTCACTTCATTCCCTACAGTAGGACGTACACATACTTGAGGATGGCTCAGCTGTATGTCCGGAACATAGTGAGACTACATGAGATTCCAGTGTCCATTATATTTGACAGAGATCCACGGTTTACATCTCATTTCTGGGGAGGTCTACAGTCAGCTTTGGGCACTGAGGTGAGGTTGAGTACGGCATATCATCCCCAGACGGACGGTCAAACTGAGCGTACTATACAAACGCTCGAGGACATGCTACGAGCTTGTGTATTAGAGTTTGATGCCTCATGGCAAGATTCTTTGGCCTTGGTAGAGTTCTCTTACAATAATAGCTACCAGGCGAGTATCCAGATGGCCCCGTTTGAGGCTCTGTATGGTCGGCGTTGTAGGTCGCCATTGTACTGGGATGACTTGACCAGTAAAGCAGTAGGAGGACCCGAACTGATTCGGAAAATGGAGGATAAGATAAAGGTTATCCGTCAGAAAATGAAGGCAGCCCAGGACAGGCAGGCAGCCTATGCGAATAAACGACGGAGATCGTTGGAGTTTCAGTTGGGAGGCAGGGTCTTTTTGAAGATCTCACCTTTCAGAGGTGTGGTACGGTTTGGTATGCGTGGGAAATTGTCTCCGAGGTATGTTGGACCGTATGAGGTTTTACAGCACATCGGTACCTTGGCTTACCGTTTGGCCTTGCCACCGTCGTTATCCGGTATTCACGATGTATTCCACGTATCTATGTTGCGGAAGTATGAGCCGGATCCGTCACATGTGTTACAGCCTTCTGAAGTGCAGTTAGATTCTGATATGTCCTATGAGGAACGGCCAGTCAGGATTCTGGATAGAGCTGATCGCAGACTTCGGAACAAAGTGATACCGATGGTCAAGGTTCAGTGGGATTGCAGGGGTGTCGAGGAGGCCACGTGGGAGACGGAGCGGCATATGGTGCAGCATTACCCGGAACTATTTTCTGGTATGTGAATTATGTTTGGTTTCTTTTTGGGTAAGTGCATGCGATTTCGAGGGCGAAATCTTATAAGTATGGGAGTATTGTGATATCCCTGAAATAATTAATTGCAATTTGGGCATTAATCATGTTATGTGATTATTTTTGGAAATAATTAAATTACGTGTTAGAATTACTTATCTTGGTGAAATGCTCAGTCACATGGTAGGCGTGACCCGGTGGTGCATTTCAGGGTGCATGTTATGCATGTTGGGAAATTGGGGGTTATCATGGTTTATTTATGGTGGTTGATAATTATTTGGTAAAGCATGGATTTAATTGAGATTTTGGTGCTTTTTGGTAAAATGCTTTTAAAATATCATGTTGGGATGTTTTAATACATCATGCTAATTGTTGGGGTACAATTTTAATTTAACCCCCTTTAACCCCACTACCCCACCTTACCCTCCTCACTTTACCAATCCCCAATTACTCTCCCAACCCTAACCCTTTCTCCATTTTCGATTTTGGCATAAAAGTTGAAGGGAAATTCTTGTAAAAGCTTTGTTTGTGAGATTATTGGTAGGATTTGGAGTCCTCAAGAGGTATGGATACCTCCTTGATGTTTTAATGGTGTTTTGTTTGGATTTGAAATGGTTTTGGAGTTTTTGAAACGGGTTTGTTTTGGGTTGGTATGATTTTTGGTTGGGTGTAAGATTTTTGGTTGTTTTAAAGTGTATTTTGAAGGTTTATGGTGTTTTTATGTTGTGGTGTTGATGGTATATTTGTTGGTGAAGTTGGGGAAGAAAATATGTTGTAAAATGGTGGATTTTCGATGTTCAGACAGCGGCGATCGATCGCCCAAGAAATGGCGATCGATCGCATGCGGGCAGTAGACGATTGTTGTGACTGGCGATTGATCGCCATGATGGGGCAATCGATCGGTGAGGCAAGCGATCGATCGCCTCAAAGATGGCGATCGATTTCCTAACGCCAGAATTTGGCATTCAAGGCTGCTGGACCTCGTGATCGATCGGGACTCCACAGCGATCGATCGCGAGGTGCCAGAATGGTGTATTTTGATTATTTTTGTGGAATTTTTGGTATTGGACTATTATTGGCTCCTAATATTGGTTTATGTTAATGTGTAGAACCATCTCAGCTGGCAACACAGCCAAGGAGATAAAGTCCATCGACATCTCCATTTTGGCACAAAGGTACGTAGTGAGACGTACGGGCATCGGATGGTAAAACGTATTTATACGCATTGAATTGGTTATGCATTATGGTTGCATCCATGGTCTTAGTTATGCATTATGGTTGCATACATGGTTTGGATATGCATTATGGTTGCATGTGTATATTGGATGCATTGGTGCATGTGATTGTGAGTCGAGATTATATTCCAGTGATGAAGAATACTTGTCGCCTTCATGTCGAAGCGATGATAGAATACTTGCTGCTGTCATATTATAGCAATGAAGAATATTTGCCGCAAATATGTCGAAGCGAAGGATCATGCCGCCGTCATATTACTATTGCGAGGGATATTATGTCGGTCGAAGCTGTTGGGATAAGCCCTAAGACAAGTCATTAGATGATTGTTTAAGACATACAATGTTTATGGTTTTATGAATGGCAATTCATTATTATATATTATTCTTTTAACTGTGCATTGTGAATTAATATATATGTTAATGTCCTTAGAATAATATTGTATTATTCTTAAAGATGTCCCTAGTCAAGTATTATCATGAATAGGGATAATGATAATACGTAGAGACTAGTATATGTTGATCGATGAATTGTTCATTGATATGAGATATCAAATCAACATATGGGTACATGTTAGAGAACGATGTACTGGACAGACCCACCATGAGAATGCAACATGGATAGTTATATGATCGTCATATGCAATTCTCATAGTGATAATAATGTATGTAATCCTTACGACTTGTGATCATCAGAGATCCCAACATAAGGAGTTATGTATCTTGATATCGTCAAACGTTACCCGTAACAGGGTAATCTATAAAGGCGACTATTGGATACACTACGAATTATGTAGAGGGATGTTGACTGATCGAGATAGGATTTGTCCCTCCTATATAACAGGAGATGTGTTTGGCCCTTGATCAAGTGAGAACTAAAATGCATGGTCATGCTCGAATGAATCGATATGAGATATCGAGCTTATTCGTTTATTCTAGTTCTACTTGGGGATCAAGAAATGAAGATTGAATATACGAGTATGACTATTCCATGACTCGTGTTCAATCTAAACACAAAGGACAAAGGGATTAAGTTACATGATTAATATTATCACAAGTTCTAAAGGTTATGTCGAGTCATTGACATTCTCGTAATTTGGATAGCATCGATGTGTTGCTAGATACCGCTCGATGCTTGCGACATAAAATGAGATTTTATGTCACTGCCAACATTACGAGATCCTATCGGGTCGCACAAAAGATTAAATCGAGAAGGGAAATTAAATTCATGGGATGAATTAAATAATTAAGAGGAGTCTTAATTAATAATCATAAGGATTAATTAAATCATGGGCTTAAGCCCATGGAGCTTTAAGAAAGCCTTTAATTAATCATATATAATTTGTTAACAAGGTTTAATTAGATTAAGACTTGCAAGACAAATTGAATAACAAAAACCCTACACCAAGCAAGAGCACACGGCCGAACCATCCAATTCCTCTCGGCCTTCACAAGTCGAAGGGGTTCTTGGTGGTTTTGAGCCATCTTCGATTTGTGAATCGAGCTTACTTCGTGTATTGGTTTAAGAACTTGTCTAGCAACTTGTTCTTAAACTATTCCTTCGTTCGATTCGATCGTGTGGATACCGTTGAGGCAAAACCATTCGAGTTTTGCTAAGTGACTCGGAGAAGGCGTAGGACGTGGTGCAGCTCCGTGGATTCTGCTTCAAACACGCTACAAGGGTAAGACACTTGTAATTCTCTAATCCGATATGAATCCCTATGTATAGATCCGGTGTTAGTAATCCCAAAATTTTATTCCGCTGCGTTGTATGCTCATGGGGTTACTTACAATGGTATCAGAGCCGTGTACAAGGCTCATATCGGATTTATGTGATTAAATTGTGTTAATCATATTAGAGCTTATATTGCATGCTATTTAAAACTGTATTTTCATATATGATATGGATTAAATCAAGTTTGCGAAAATCATCGTATGATATTATATATGATATAATTGACGGATCGAAATATATGATAATTCGTGATCAAATGCGTTAAAATGGCTCACGGCCGAGACCACCTAAGGGCTAGGGTTTCGAACCCTAGTCATCATGGCTCATGGCCGCCGCATGTTGCTAGGGTTTCGAACCCATTGGCTCGTGCATGGCCAAGCAGCCGCCGCTTAAGGGCTAGGGTTCGGACCCTGGCTCGAGCATGAGCCGAGCCGCCGCAAAATTAGGGTTTTTGAACCCATTGGCTCGTGACGGCTAACTCATGACGGCTAGGGTTTTGAACCCTAGCAGCCGTGCATGGGCTCGCCGCCACCGCTCGAACATGGCTCGGCCATGGGCTAGGGTTTCGAACCCTAGGCCCACTATTGGTCCAGCCGTGTGCTTCATGGTTCGAACCATGGTGGTTCGAGTCTTAGTCGCTTTAGTTCGTGGCATGTGATGTCCCGAGCGTACGATATTTTTTCAAAAATTATTTTACAGTTTTAATTAGAATTAAATTTAAAATGTTTAGAATTTAATTAATTAAATGTTAATGCATGCTTTATGTGTTGTTTGAGCATGGTGCGTGGTTATAGCCCTTTGACCTATTAGATAGGATTTGTGGATGTTTGTAATTTATAATACGACCTGCGTGTCGTGCCTTTCTCTATTTCATTCTAAATGTAATCCCTCCCCTATGTTCCCCTCGAATGTGAATCGAGGAATTCTATATCTTGTAAATAGTGTAGTTTATTTTATTGATGGTGATCAATGAAGATGGAGCATCGTGCCGGGATGAGGAGGCCATTCACAAATTGGAGCCAAGGAAGGTGCTTGTGAAGTTACCTTAGGTTGACTCATAGGATTTTCTCATTGGCTTGAGAAAATCTATAGTAGGGGCTATAACCATGTCACGTTTAATTATGTATGTTGATGCATGATTTATCTTATGTTTTAGTTTGATAATAGTATTACACATATATGTAGATATGTATACAACTATATGTAGTGGACATATTTTAAATTATCAAATTAATCATGAGATCAATAAATCCCTCTAAAATATTAAGTTTTAGATGCCTTCCAAAATAAAAGTACTCGTCAATAACTTCGATTGTACATGTGTGGGTTTGCCAAAGCAAAGCACCGTGGCAATCTTAGTAAGGCGCGAAAGGATAAAAGTGATATCCGTTATACTTTAATTGGGTACGACTTAACTAGGTTATCTCAATAGGATTGGGAACCTAGAGGCATGGGTTGGATTTTAATTCATTTGATGAATTGAACAAAGCGTTGTTCGTCCAACTATCCAAGAATTATATGTGATGTAATTGACAAAGTGTTGTCTACCTAAATAACCGAGTCTTGGGCGATTAGCCAAAGCTAACTCAAGATTAAGTGAAATATGGATCTTGGCCCACTAAAGGTTTCGAGGGTTGATATTTTTCAAACAAAATAGTGGGAGTATCATTTAATATAAGACCATGTTAAATGATTTAAATCATAAACTTATTTTGCATATTTATATTGTAGATATCCATGGCAACAAACAACGTTACTAGCACTTTATCACTGCGATCGGTCCTTGAGAAGGACAAACTAAATGGGACGAATTTCCTAGACTGGCATAGGAACTTGAGGATAGTCCTCAAACAAGAAAAGAAACAATATGTCCTAGAGGAACCCTTACCCGCTGAGGAACCTCCCCTAACGGCTACAAGAACCGAAAAAGATGCTTACAAGAAGCATCAGAGTGACGCACTTGATGTTGGGTGCCTCATGCGTGCCACCATGAACTCTGAGCTTCAGAAGCAACATGAGGAAATGGAGGCGTTCGATATGATCGAACACTTAAAGCAGTTGTACCAACAGCAAGCTAGACAAGAGAGGTATGACGTCTCTAAAGCGTTATTCCAGTGCAGGATGGTAGAAGGAAGCTTGGTTGGAACTCAAGTACTCAAGATGATTGGGTACATTGAGAATCTGGACAAGCTGGGTTTTCCATTGGACCAAGAGTTGGCCACCGATGTGATCTTGCAATCGTTGCCTGAAAGCTTCAGTCAATTTGTAGTAAATTACAATATGACTGACATGGAAAAGACTCTACCACAGTTGCTTGGTATGTTGAGAACATATGAAGCAAATACTAAGAAGACTAAGGCCACAAATGTCCTTATTGTGAATAAGGGCAAAGGAAGGGCCAAAGCTAAAGGCAACAAGAAAGCAAAGAAGGTCTTTGCTAAATCTAAGCCAAAGTCTCATGCACTGAAACCAAAGGGAGGGATAGCAAAGGAAGGGAACTGTTTCCATTGCGGTGAGACCGGCCATTGGAAAAGGAACTGCAAAGTATATCTGGAGGATCTAAAGAAAGGAAGTGTGACTTTCGCTTCAGGTATTTTTGTTATAGAAGTCAATTTATCTACTTCTTCATCATGGGTATTAGATACTGGATGTGGATCTCACATTTGTGTAAATGTGCAGGATCTCAAAAGGAGTAGGACATTGGCGAAAGTGAAGTTGATCTCCGAGTTGGAAATGGAGCAAGAGTTGCTGCATTAGCTATAGGAGATTATCATTTAGCTTTACCTTCTGGTTTATCACTGATTTTAAAAGACTGTTATTTTGTGCCTTCAATTACTAAAAACATTATTTCTATTTCTTGTTTAGACAAGTATGGTTTTTCATTTATAATAAAGGACAATTGTTGTTCTATTTATTTAAATGATATGTTTTATGCTAGTGCACAAATGGTGAATGGTCTTTATGTATTGAATCTTGATATGCCTATCTATAACATAAATACTAAAAGGATTAAAAATAATGATTGTAATCCGACTTATCTCTGGCACTGTCGCTTGGGCCACATAAACGAGAACCGCATATCTAAACTTCATAAGGATGGAGTATTAGATTCATTTGATTTTGAATCATATGAAACATGCGAATCTTGTTTAATGGGCAAGATGAGAAAAACCCCTTTCAAGGGACATGTTGAAAGGGCAAATGTTTTATTGGGACTAATACATAGTGATGTATGTGGACCAATAAGTACGCAAGCTAGAGGTGGTTTTCAATACTTCGTTACATTTACTGATGACCTCAGTAGATATGGGTATGTGTACCTAATGAAACATAAACATGAAACCTTTGAAAAGTTCAAAGATTTCAAGAATGAAGTACAAAACCAACTTGGCAAAAGTATCAAAATCCTTCGATCAGATCGAGGAGGAGAATACTTAAGCCAAGAGTTTCATGACTATCTAAAGGAGTGTGGGATAGTCCCACAACTCACTCCTCCGTATACTCCACAATGGAATGGTGTATCCGAGAGGAGAAATCGAACCTTGTTAGACATGGTTAGATCAATGATGAGTCATGCAGATCTTCCGATATCGTTTTGGGGACACGCTCTAGAAACAGCAATTTTCTTACTGAACCGTGTTCCATCTAAATCAGTGGAAAAGACACCATATGAGATATGGACTGGGAAGCGTCCTAGTATGTCTTTTATGAAGATTTGGGGTTGTGAGGCTTTCGTTAGACGTCACGCCACTAACAAACTTGGACCCAAATCTGATAAGTGTTTATTTGTGGGGTATCCTAAGGAAACGAAAGGATACTATTTCTACTATCCCACCGAGAACAAAGTAGTTGTTGCTCGGACTGGTGTATTTCTTGAAAGAGAATTTATCTCTAGAAAAACCAGTGGGAGAAAAATAGAACTTAGTGAAGTTCAACCACAAGAAAACACTGAACCTGAGATTGAGATGGAAACAGAGCAGGCACCACAAACTGTTGTGGAAGAAGTACCTGCTCAAGAGACACAAGCCCAGCGTAGGTCTGTAAGAGAACACCGGGAGCCACAGAGATATGGATTTCTTGTGACTCAACAAGGTGACTTACTACTTATTGATGAGGATGAGCCGTCATCTTATCAACAAGCTATAATGGGCAATGATTCTGAGAAATGGCAAGAGGCCATGAAATCTGAGATGGAATCCATGTATGCAAACCAAGTATGGACTTTGGTTGATCCACCTGAAGGGGTACGACCCATAGGGTGCAAATGGATTTTCAAGAAAAAGACCGATATGGATGGTAACGTACAAACCTATAAAGGTCGGCTGGTTGCAAAAGGATTCAAACAAATTCATGGTATTGACTATGATGAAACCTTTTCACCAGTGGCCATGGTTAAATCCATAAGGATCTTACTTGCAATAGCTGCATTTCATGATTATGAAATCTGGCAGATGGATGTCAAAACAGCTTTCCTTAATGGAAATCTGCTCGAGGATGTGTACATGACACAGCCCGAGGGTTTTGTCGATCCAAAGGATGCTAGAAAGATATGCAAGCTACAACGATCCATTTATGGATTGAAGCAAGCTTCTCGGAGTTGGAATCTTCGTTTTGATGATGCAATCAAAGAGTTTGGTTTTATCAAAAATGAAGATGAACCTTGTGTCTACAAGAAGGTCAGTGGGAGCGTAATCATTTTCCTAGTGTTGTATGTAGATGACATACTTCTTATTGGAAATGATATCCCTGCCTTGCAATCTGTAAAGATTTGGCTAGGGAATTGCTTTTCGATGAAAGACTTAGGAGAAGCCACCTATGTATTAGGAATCAAGATCTATAGAGATAGATCGAGAAGGCTTCTTGGTCTAAGTCAAAGTACATACATAGACAAAGTGCTTAAAAGGTTTAGCATGCAAGAATCCAAGAAAGGATTCGTGCCTATGACACATGGTATTTATCTCTCGAAGGAACAGTGTCCTTCAACACCAGATGAGAGACAACGCATGAGTAAGATTCCATACGCGTCAGCTATTGGATCTATCATGTATGCCATGATATGTACTCGTCCCGATGTATCGTATGCTTTGAGCATGACGAGCAGATATCAAGTTGATCCAGGTGAAGGTCACTGGATTGCTGTCAAGAATATCCTGAAGTACTTGAGAAGGACTAAGGATACATTCTTGATTTATGGAGGTGAGGAAGAGCTCAATGTAATGGGTTACACTGATGCTAGCTTCCAAACCGACAAAGATGATTTTCGATCGCAATCTGGATATGTGTATTGCCTAAATGGGGGTGCTGTGAGCTGGAAGAGTTCAAAGCAAGAAACAGTAGCCGATTCTACAACGGAAGCTGAGTATATTGCTGCCTCGGATGCAGCAAAGGAAGCTGTTTGGATGAGGAAGTTCATTTCTGAACTTGGAGTGGTGCCTAGCATTAAAGATCCGATAGAACTCTATTGTGACAACAATGGAGCGATCGCATTGGCTAAGGAACCAAGATCTCACCAAAGATCCAAGCACATACTTAGGCGGTTCCATTTCATTCGAGAAATCGTTGAAAGGGGAGATGTTAAAATATGCAAAGTACCAACAGATGATAATGTATCTGACCCATTGACGAAGCCGCTGTCACAGCAGAAGCATGATCGTCATACTAGATCTCTAGGCATTAGGTATATGTCTGAGTGGTCTTAGTGCAAGTGGGAGATTTGTTGGGATATGCCCTAAGACAAGTCATTAGATGATTGTTTAAGACATACAATGTTTATGGTTTTATGAATGGCAATTCATTATTATATATTATTCTTTTAACTGTGCATTGTGAATTAATATATATGTTAATGTCCTTAGAATAATATTGTATTATTCTTAAAGATGTCCCTAGTCAAGTATTATCATGAATAGGGATAATGATAATACGTAGAGACTAGTATATGTTGATCGATGAATTGTTCATTGATATGAGATATCAAATCAACATATGGGTACATGTTAGAGAACGATGTACTGGACAGACCCACCATGAGAATGCAACATGGATAGTTATATGATCGTCATATGCAATTCTCATAGTGATAATAATGTATGTAATCCTTACGACTTGTGATCATCAGAGATCCCAACATAAGGAGTTATGTATCTTGATATCGTCAAACGTTACCCGTAATAGGGTAATCTATAAAGGCGACTATTGGATACACTACGAATTATGTAGAGGGATGTTGACTGATCGAGATAGGATTTGTCCCTCCTATATAACAGGAGATGTGTTTGGCCCTTGATCAAGTGAGAACTAAAATGCATGGCCATGCTCGAATGAATCGATATGAGATATCGAGCTTATTCGTTTATTCTAGTTCTACTTGGGGATCAAGAAATGAAGATTGAATATACGAGTATGACTATTCCATGACTCGTGTTCAATCTAAACACAAAGGACAAAGGGATTAAGTTACATGATTAATATTATCACAAGTTCTAAAGGTTATGTCGAGTCATTGACATTCTCGTAATTTGGGTAGCATCGATGTGTTGCTAGATACCGCTCGATGCTTGCGACATAAAATGAGATTTTATGTCACTGCCAACATTACGAGATCCTATCGGGTCGCACAAAAGATTAAATCGAGAAGGGAAATTAAATTCATGGGATGAATTAAATAATTAAGAGGAGTCTTAATTAATAATCATAAGGATTAATTAAATCATGGGCTTAAGCCCATGAAGCTTTAAGAAAGCCTTTAATTAATCATATATAATTTGTTAACAAGGTTTAATTAGATTAAGACTTGCAAGACAAATTGAATAACAAAAACCCTACACCAAGCAAGAGCACACGGCCGAACCATCCAATTCCTCTCGGCCTTCACAAGTCGAAGGGGTTCTTGGTGGTTTTGAGCCATCTTCGATTTGTGAATCGAGCTTGCTTCGTGTATTGGTTTAAGAACTTGTCTAGCAACTTGTTCTTAAACTATTCCTTCGTTCGATTCGATCGTGTGGATACCGTTGAGGCAAAACCATTCGAGTTTTGCTAAGTGACTCGGAGAAGGCGTAGGACGTGGTGCAGCTCCGTGGATTCTGCTTCAAACACGCTACAAGGGTAAGACACTTGTAATTCTCTAATCCGATATGAATCCCTATGTATAGATCCGGTGTTAGTAATCCCAAAATTTTATTCCGCTGCGTTGTATGCTCATGGGGTTACTTACAGAAGCGAGGGGTATTAATGCCGATGTCATGTAAACGCGAGGGGCATTATGCCACTGATATAATAAGACAGGAAATGGCCATTGATATACATGGAATGGATGCATGTCATGACACGCATTATTGGTATTACAATCCATTGATTATGAATGTGGTACATGGACAACCAAAGGGGGTTTTTAAATGTATTAAACACAGGAAGTGAATCGTATTTACGGTTTATGCATTTGAATTACAATCATATTATTGTGAATATGGTTTATATACATGCTCATGGTTTTGGGGTTGTTCCTGTAGGTACTTTTGGGCGGATGGGCTAAGGCGGGTTGATGCGGTGAGCTAGTGAGGAGTGCTTTTGGCATAGCAGGCTTAATTCTTTTGTATAGTCTCTACTCTAGGAGTAGTGTAAAGTTATAGGATTAACATTCAATTGGTTGGGAGTGTAATTAATCCCTTTTGGAAATTTTATTTTGGCCTGTAATCATAACAGCTCAAGGCATCAACACGAACTTTATACTCTACAGATGTATGTTCGCTCTATTTACGCCTTTAATCCGCACTTAAGGAACTAGGGTCCTTACATGCACAATTGTCAAGTTTTAGTATAGTATTTAAAAAATAGGTTGTCGAACCCACATGGACTAGAAAGTAAACACCAAAATCGAATAGCTTAACTATATTTAACCGATGATTTGTGAATGATTATTACACTAAAGTTACCAATAACACAATATTCAACCCAATCAATGATAGAAGATGAAGGAATTCGATAAAAAAATAATTATCAAGACTTCGGTTCACCCATGTAATCCCCCATAATTCTTCTATTAATTAAGATTTAATATTCTACGTTCTAAGGTTACGACCTAAATTATCCAATATACTATGGTCAAACTATTTTGAACCTAATATTGAGATGCAACAAGTCAATGATCATGCACTTAATATTGCATTTTCTTTATGAAAACTTCTAGCCTTCAATTTCGGTAAATCTATTGCTATCACACGTGTGCTAGATTTACTTGGTCCGTCTCAATCTAAAATCCACGGCCTAATTTATTATGTCGTATCGTAATATCGTATGGTCAAGTCAATCACGATTTCCAAAATCATTCAAAAGATAGCTAATCCTTTGAAAGCGTTAAACATATATATTATGCTCAAAGATGCTAAGAATTCAATCAAAAACTTAATACTAAAATCATGGGTTTAAACATGGGATCCACTAGCCTTGATAAACAAACTAGCCAACAATCATAATCAAATGACAAAGTTTAGTCATGTTTTGCAACATCATAAACATGACATCTCTTGCGTTCTTCTTATTCTTCCAAGGGTTGGAGATGTATGGATTTATGGATGGAGGAGTGAAGGCTGATTGCTAGGTCTGAAAAGTGTCAAAAAGTTCCTAATTTTGGTCCACTAAGTCCCTTATATAGTGGAGGGAGAATCACCAAGAATGGTAGACACACACTCTTTAAAAATGAAACAAATCTCGAATTTTTCGAGCCTGGAGATCGATCGTCGTTGTCTCACCGGTTGATCGTGGCTTTTAATTCAGCGTGTTTTTAAATTTCTCGTCGTGCAACGATCCATCGCGATTCTTATGGCGATCGATCTCTGAATGTAAAATTTTGATGCCAATTCTCGTCACACGGTGATCGATCACAGTAATCCATGAAGATCAATCGTCGTTTTGAAAATTCTTAAGTCCCGAGATTTTGTCCTTCTTTCAACATGTTCGCTCGGTTTGATCATTTCATCGTTAATTATCTTAAATCCTCCACTTTCATGCACTTCTACCTTAATTCTTGAAATCAATAAATATATACCAAAAATCATAAAATCATCAATACGGAAATTAACACAAAATCACAGCAAAATAAGTGTAAAAATGACACATATCAAAGATCTGATATGTCAATATGGCGGTGCCTTTAATGCTTCTATAGTAAGTTGATATTACTTGTAGGTGGTTCAAATCAGAGCTTTTTCTTCCTTAAGAACTTTCGAATAAATGCCTCTGATTCTGAAAATGCTCAATAAATTTTCACGAGAGAGATTTCTTGAAGACAACATTTCTATATTAAATGAACTTGAATCTGGGTATTTTATATTGAAGAATTGTAATTGCAGCATTGAATGTATAACAAAATCTGTATTGATGTTACAGTATTCTGTCCTTGTTGAGCATTAAATGCCTTCTTTTTGTCTTTATCCCAAAATAATACTGCAGCTTTTAATGCGCTTCTGCATATATGTACTACTTTCAGTTTTAAGCTTGTAACAACAAAGTTGATCAGTCAAGTTCAGACAGGAATTTGAGTTAGTCCACTGATGCTTCATCATTGATAATTTTTTGTCCCACAAAACATATCTTCTGCATAGTTGGTAGACTATCTCATCTGTAGAGTTGTCTAAATTAGTTAATCGGTTGAGTTATCGACTCTGTTTGATCATCGGTTGACTTGACTTACTCATCGGCTGATTCATTTACTTTGTTATACCAAAACATAAATCATTTCATATGGTTCAACATTTATGATTAATCTATGAAGACTTCATAATAAATGACTTAGTTGCCAATTTTTTTGTTGTTGAAATTGTATCACGTTGAAACTCATCTCATACTTTTTTCAACATGATAAGAACTTATGATATGGTTTACTCATAGGTCAATAAAAAGTTATTCAATAACATCGTCGCTTTAAAGAGCTTCCTTTCGAGAAGGGTGCTTTATGATAACTTATTACTTTATCGATAATATAATATTCGTTAAATTAGTAGGATTTCGTCAATCACAAGTCTATTAATTTATAGAGGTTTAACTGTATATCATAATAATAGCTAACAAAAACCTATAAAAATATTTCCTTTTTGACATAGCACTAATCACTTTGCATTAATTCTCCAAAGTATCAAAATGATTAAATGGTATTATAAATTGAACTAATCGATCCATTTTTACAAAGAATCGAACTACAACATGATATTATTTTTTCCATCTTTAAATTTATTACATTTAATTTATTGCCTATTTTACAAAAAATAATTTATTCGTTTAGAAAGATTTAAGAATAAGAACCTTTCTTATAACACAATTTAGATATATAACCTCCATATTTTTAAACAATCTAATATATTTTGATGCTCTTATTTAATTGATTAAAATGACATTTCTATCCTTAATTTATTTATAACTTTGTCCGGCTAATTTAATTTAATATTATTAAATAAAACAAAATTTAAGAAAATAATATATAAAAAAATGTTTTTACAAAACTAACGTGATATGCATTTGGGGACTGCGTTTTGAAAAACGTATTCCACAAATGAATATTTTTTTAATTTAAAAATATTTTTTTAAAAGATGCATATTAGGATTGTGTTTTTAGGCCATCAAATTCTGTGCATTCCTCTCAATCTATTTAAAAAATAACAATTAAATTATAATGCAAAAATAAAGGAGAAATGCATTTAAGTTGAAACTTGAATATAACTAGAGTTGTCAATTTGGGTTTGGTCTATCGCGTTGGCCCAACCCTCCATACAAAATTGGTAGGTTGGGATAACATCTTCTCAACTCATTTAAAAGTGGGTCAAAATGGGTTAACCCATTTGGGTTATGTGTTGAGATGAGTTGGATCGGATTAGGCCCATCGGCTAAGTTTAAAAGTTAGACCTATGTCATTCTTTCATTATCAGCCACCCTAATTTGTCGTCTGTCTAATTTATATCAATGATATTGATTGTTAAACTAAGCAATTTTCGCGGAATACCTTGACACTTCAATGCTTAGCTAAGCAATGACTACCTCGATCCCATTCAGCAACAATTATGCGACACCCGGACGTAACACCTGGTCAACATAGCTGAGCAATGACTTGTTGTTTGGAATCATAACTTGACACTTCAATGCTGAGCTAAACAATTGTTGGGGTTAATAATTATAATTGGGTTTAATTGATAAAAACCCAATAATTATTATTAATTTTGTTAATGAGAACAAAATTATGGTAAGTTAAGTATGAGTAGTCAATTAGGCTAAAAAAATCTCATATTGAGAAGTTGAGATACTTATGGTTTGTTTATAATGAGATACAAATCAATATAGTGTAGTTAAGTAGAAAAGATGGGTGCCCCTCGCGCTCCGTCCGTCCGTCCACCTCGGCTCGGCTCGATGCGTCGCGCGTGTCGCTGCCTCGTCCAAAATTGTTTCCAGATTCTTGTTTTTAAGTCTTCGATTTTCACTGCTTCTGCAAGTTTACTATTTTTTGTAGTTCGATTTATTTGTTGTGCTAAGTTTACTATAAGTATAATATATTTCAATATAATTTATTTTCAATCAGCGATTGTTTAAACTGAATCAATCCATAAATTTAGATAAACAGTACCAACAGCAATGACCACCTCGGTCTCACTCAATCAACAATCGTGCGAGATCCGAACATAACGCCTGGTCAATGACTTGTTGTTCGGAATCATCCAGTTCATCCATGTGATTCAGACTCATCCAACAACATCAATATAAATCGAGTTGATATTATAAATAAAAATAATATTATTTTTAAATAGTAATGAATGATTATTATCATTTATAAATAATGATTTATATAAATCGAGTTGATATTATCTTCGTACTAATGTTTGATTATTGTCATTTATTAAAAATATAATTATTTATATTTTAGTAGTTTAAAATATCATGTCTTTATTATTTAAAATTAATATATTATTTTTTACAAATTATTTATACTATCAACTCAATTTATATATATCATTATTTATTTTATTTTTCAACTGGATTTGCAAGTGAATCTTTTTGTAACTCGAGTTTTCCAATTTCACTCGAATATATTATTTGAAATTTAAACAAAAATTCTAAATATACTAATATGTACGTACACAACTATAATAACATGTATAATAATTATAAAAATAATGAATGGATAGTTGTATTTTTAAAAAAAATAATAATATACATTAAAATATATAAAATTTGTTTATAAAATTTGGCATAAATATATTAAAAATTTGAATTCAAATTAATTGAAAAATGGTTGAGGGAAAATAATTGTAAGAAACGTACATGTCTACAGGTCGTGAACATTCCTTTCCATTATAATGAAGGTAGTGTGCATTTCTTTCAATCTCATAAAACCTTTTCTCAAAGTTGCTGCATGTCATCATAACTGGACATGGCATGACTTTAATTGTTTTTAATGTTGTTGCAAGAAACACAGACTGAATGTGCGTTTTTTAACGCATACCCACTCTGCGTTTCACAATATTTTGATAATCTATTTGCTTTTTACTATATTTTATTAATTAGTTTTTAAAATTATAATATTTTTTTAAAATTAACCAACTTTGTCCTCCTCCCCTAAACCAATTCCCCTGAAACAAAATTACATTCCTCTCGCCACTAAGGGGGTTGTACCGATCATGCTTAGTTCGATTTTACATGGTTGATATCCCCGAAATAATTAATTACAATTTGGACATTAATTATGTTTATGTGATTAATTATGATGATAATTAATCTATGTGTTAGAACTAATTATCTTGGTGAAATGCTTAGTCACATGGTAGGCGTGACCCGGTGGTGCATTTCAGGGTGCATGTTGTGCATGTTGAGAAATTGGGTGTTGGCATGATTTAGTTGTGATGGTTGATAATTACTTGGAAAGCATGTATTTTAATTAAGGTTATGGTGCATTTTTGTAAAATGCTTTTAAAATATCATGTTGGGATATTTTATGCATCATGCTAATTAATGAGGTACCACTTTTAATCTTTAACCCACTTATACCATTTTTCCCCTTTTAACTCTCATTCATTACCCACAACTCTCAACCCTAACCCAAAACCCCCAATTTTCGTCCAAGCCAAGGATGATGAGGAGAAATCCTTGCAAACTCTTCATTTGTTTGAATCTTGATAGGATTTGAAGTCCAATAGAGGTATAAATCTCTCATTGTTAATTTCTTGAAGATTGGTTTTGAAATGGGTTGGTATTTTGGGGTTTTTATGGGTTTGTTTTTGGGTATGTGTTGTATGTGGTTGTGTTATGATTTTTGAGGTGTTTCATGTAGGTTTTATGGAGTTATTATGGTTTTCAGTTCTTGGAATGTTTTAGTTTGAAGTGTGTGTAGTGGAGCTTTGGATTGTGCTAAAAAATGGTGAAAAATCGCGCACTCAGGAGGTGGCGATCGATCTACAAACGCAGCGATCGATCGCCGAAGGGCCGTAGCAAAATCTGTTACGAGCGATCGATCGCCGTAAATGGCGCGATCGATCGCCTCGAGCCAGTGAAGTCTGGCGATCGATCGCCATGTCAAGGCGATCGATCGGTAAGGCTCGCGATCGATCGCCTCTACGCAGCGATCGATCGCCAGCAGCCAATTTTTGAGAAATTGATTTTTATGTTGGATTTTTGGTATTGGACTATTATTTGGCTTCTAATATTGGATTGTGTGATTGTGTAGAACCATCCCAGGTGGCGACACAGCCAAGGAAGTGAAGTCATACCAAATCCTACTTTTGGAAAGGTATGTAAAGAGACGTACGGGCACCCAACTGTACATGTATCTATTATACTCGTTGATTATGCATTGTGGATGCGAGTATATATGGAATTGTGCATTGTGGATGCAAATACATGTTGACTTATACATTATGATTGCATATGTATATGATGTTGTTTGGTGCACATCCCATGAGTCGTGGTTATATAGAGTGATGATTTTAATGCTTTGTCGCTGTCACTTGAAGCGATGATAGAATACTTGCCGCTGTCATATTGTAGCGAGGAAAGAATATTTGCCGCCAAATGTTGAAGCGAGGGTTTTCCCGCATGTCGTATTTACGCGACGTGATTCAATGCCGCTAATATGTCGAAGCGAGGGCTATTAGTGCCGCTGTCATGACAAGCGAGGTGCATTAAAATACACTATTATAACAAACTAGGGATTGGTGATTGGTGATAATGGAATGGTGTTATGTCATGACATGTGTAGAACCATTAAATAATCTATTGATTATACTCATGAGTTATGGTACAGGGACAACAAAAGAGGGAGCGTTTAAAATGCATGGGAAAAACAGGAAGTGTTTTATTACGGTTTATGCATTTACACCTTATATTCATATTGTGTTGAATATGGATTATTATATGCTCATGTTTTGGGGGTTGTCCTTGTAGGTACATTTTGACATGAAAAATGGGCTAAGGCGGGTTGAGGCGGTGAGCTTGTGAAGAACGCTTTTGATAAGGAAGGACATGATTATTTTTGTATAGTGTTGTAAGGACCCCAAGCCCTTAAAACCTTGATTAGTGTATTAACCACTATGTGTGGTACATGCTTTCTATAAAATGTCAATCGGGAAGCTCTGATGATACTTAATCATTGCCTGTCAATAAAAGACTCATATGTTTGCCCTTTACCAACCCCTTGGTGCCACTTTTCACATTGTAAACTTTTACAAAAATTTGGGCAGAGTCTCCCCATAAATAGAGCTATCCCAAAACAGAGTACAACACATAACAAAATTCCCGGCCAGGGAACACATAATACTCAACAGAAAGCAGTAATACAAGTAGATTCCCAGCCAGGGAAGACACCACACATACGTCAACAAAAGTGGGTTCCAACACCCACATAATACACCAATGACTCTCATATCATTCTAGCAATTCAACCTAATTGCATGCAACCTTAAATGAAAGAGAGAAAGGCTCATGCCTTTATATACAATCCATATACGAGTATAATCGTGCTCACATGCGAGCATCATGAATATGAATATGTATAAATCCTCAGGTGTATATATAGGTACTCTATACGATACCGTGCTCCATCAAGCCCTGGTACCACGATCCTGGGAGTACCTCAAATCAACAGCTCGAGCTCAGCTCCATAGCCATCGATGTACCTGTCCACCTGTCCCAACAGAGACAGCCCCCAACGGGGTGAGCATACCAATACACAAAATCCCATAATCATAATAATGAAATTCATAATTTACAACAAAGGTAAATGCTAATGAATTTAAATGATACTCCCTGGATGGCAACATCCTCATCCGGGATTCCGTGTACTGTCCCTGTTCTCACAACATCAAACTCATCAAATCTCATAAATCAGTAAATCAACACATTGATTTACACATCGCATGCCTGATCCTCGAATATCAACATATAGTGATTACAAATTCATTAAACATGCAATTACAGATATCACAATATCTAATACTGATTTCACAACCTTGCTATCAATCACAGATAGCTCAAATGCCTTAGCATTTATTTTACCATTCCTTCATTATACTTAGACATCTCAAGTGTCTTATAATGAATACATGAGTCTACAAACCTAGACATCTCAAATGTCTCATAATGAATACATGATTCTACGAACCTAGACATCTCAAATGTCTTACGAAGAATGCATGATTCTACAAACCTAGACATCTCAAATGTCTCATAATATAGTCATATAAATCCAGTACCCCATATATCATGCAAGAGTCATCCTACTCTAGTGTCACGCACGCTACAAGCGGCGATATCAAGATTTGGGTCATTCCTTGGCTATATCAACATATATGTGTAACCATACGCAAAACATTCAATGCAATCAAAAACACCTTATGCATTTCACATATATATAGTAATGCTCGTACGTCGCACGTACCTTAAATCTCCGAAGTCCGAGCCAAGCCTTGCTCGAGTTCCATGCCCCGAGGAATGATGTGCTAACACGATAAACAATTCACCATTATTTACGAACATGTAACCTATGTTCAAGCACACCCATATCCCTCACAACATTGTCAATACACGACAATTATCCTCTTAAAAGACCCGGGGCAGGGTACATGCAGGGAAGGAAAAAATGAGACAATCGAAATTTGTTCAAGAATGCCCTACAAAAATCGAACCTCAATCTCACAATTCGAACCCAATTAAATACCATAACTCATCTAAAATGTCAATTAAGCTATCCAAGCAAGAATCAACATCCCTTGACAAAAACTCCCCATTTTCGAACTCAACCCCCATAATTTCGAATCCAAACAAGCCCTTAAATTCAAACCCTTAAAATCTTTCAAATTCGAACCAAAGCTTCTCAATTCAATCTCAATCAAGCATCATAATACTCTTAAAACATGCAATAATCGATCAATTGCAAGAAACAACACCCATGCCAAAACCCCCAAATAATCGAAATTTAATCCCTACGAAATTGGGGAAAATTCGAAACAATAAAGGCATGGAAATACATGAAAAAGACGAACAAGGGGTTAGGGAGATTACCCAACGAAATCGGAAGCAAAAACAAACGAAAATCGAAGAACCCTAGAAATTGGGGATCGACGCTCTTTCTCAAAATTCGACCTCAAATCGCGATGAAACTTTCAATTGCCGGAGGGGAAATGAGCGCCTGGACGAGACGAAGCCGTAGGTAGGTCGGACGCGCCGATCGGCGGCGGGACGGCGGCGGCCGAAGCGCTTTTGCGCGCGGGCAGGGGCTGCAGACGGGAAAGGGTCGCGGGAGAGGAGAGAGGAAATGAAGGGGTTGAAAATGAAATTAATCCTAAAATCTTGGGTTCAAATGGTATTTATAGCAAAAATACCCCGAAAAATTAATAGCCCCACAAATACATCATGATTCCTTAAAAATCATCTGTTTTCAAAAACTCTCTCTCTAACTCCAAAATCCCCTACCGGTGCTCACACAGCACCCGAGATTCCGAGACACATCAAAAACCCAACTCTTAGGTTTTACACCGAAATGTGAATACAATCTCAACCTCTGGATCCAACGATCCCAACTGCCCAAATAAACGAGCCCAGAAGGCCCAACACCTCGATTAAATCCCAAATCGCCACGTAAAACCACTTTAGGGATTATTAATACTACGGGATTAACACCTATAATCCCTGGTCATCACAATATCCCCCACTAAAAGAATTTCGTCCTCGAAATTAGCACTGGTGTATCACGTAACACCCAGGCTACACAACAACATGAAGCCAGAACCTCGATTCTTGACCATATCAGAATCGTATTAATAAACGCGAGGATACTTACCTCTCATCTAACTCTGAAACAGAGCGACATACCAAAACCAACATAACACCCAAGAGGTAAAACGTACCTCGATGCGGGTCATCCCAAAAGTCAGTCCCTCATGACTGCGAATCAACTGATACTTACGACTGTAGATCAGACAGTCATCCTTCGTTCTAATACAACAGTACGAACACATCCTGAATGACACCTCAACCGTAAGAGCGTTGACCTCGTGTCAAACTCTGGAGTGGAGTAGACTTCCAAATCCATCATAACGTCAAAGAGCGTCAGCACAACTCAACGCTAACAGTCCAAAAGCAGTTAGTCAACTGAAACTGTAAGGATTCGAATCGCTCTTGATTCTATCGTAGATATCATCCAATGATATTTTACTATGACTTACGATGTCTAACATACATCGTTACGAGGGAAACACTAGTACAACCACGGTGTACACATACCAAACCTGGTTTCCACTTTCAAACTTCCTCCATCGAAGGAGTAGTCGCCTCATTGCAACTTAATTTGGGCAACTCACGGCCACAAATTCAAACAAAAGACATCTCGCAAGATGTCCACCTACGGATGTTCCAAGAATCACGTCCTAATCATAAATAACAACCGAGACTCCGCAGAGTTTAAAATTCTTAAGGGGCATGCAATAAACCCATTGCATCCTCAACGCTTGTGTCGTCAGCGACACTCAACCAATCCGAAATCCTGCCATCCCTTGAAAATCCTCGGATTTAACAATCCAAACTTGGGAAGGCTGTCGCATAACTCGAAGGAAAACACCAACAAGGGAAGTACCTTAACCCTCACAAGAAAATCCCTCTTCAAGGGAGTCAACTAACTTCACGATTATTCCTCATAAACATCGTGCCATGGAGATTCCCAATCTCAAGGTGTTCCATATCTCTCATCAGAGATTTAACCATCCCAAAAATAGCATAACTCTATGCTTAACAGAGAGGAAATCAATAACTGGCATCCGTATACTCACCGGTATACCTGCCTAAGCACTGATATCGCATGCATACTCAATGCACTCGGCTCGGGTATCTACCACATATCCCTAAGCCCCAAACACAACCGTCAATTCTGAGTCATTCCTTACTCAGTGGAGGATGATAATCGACGATTAATAATACACGGTGTGATTCCCAAAATCAACACCACTTGCACCAACTTAACGAATCTTTCAAAGATTCCCAAATAGGTATAATACTACCTCCTTCCTCGCAAGGGAAGTGCCATCGAACTCGAGATCCACAAGTCTCGAACCATCGTTCGGAAAAACTGGATACAATAACACCCATTGTATCCCAATACACGGGTTCCTTTAGATTGAGTCAATAACAACCTGATGACTCTCTTGTTGGTACTCCAACATCCTGAGCTGTCCCAGACAAGTCTCCAAGATTTAAACATAAACGTATACACGTTTCAGCGAGGCACGAACAACCTTAACCTCAATGACATGGTGACTACTAGAGTCCACCACAATCCACATCGTATCACCTTACGATTTGCCAAACTTGGTTCCAACGAGCAGTGTAACGGCTCTAGCAAGCCCATCATGGTGCTACACACACGCGGCAGACAACCTAGTCTCTGCCTCTTTAGGTTTACCTCAAACCTACCAATAAGACGGACGTTTCCACATGGTATAACATACTATGGGAGAAAACTCAATAGAGTAGTGGGTCTTTATCCAACATTCCTCAATGCCGATACACCCTGGACAACCCAATGTCCCTATGTACTTAACATAACCTGATCCTACTCCCTTAGGACCCATCCTACACCCTCAAGGGTGGTGTGACCATGTCCACCACATGTCACATCGACAGAAAGCGAGTACTTTCCTCCACGATTACTCCTATCGTCAAAAACATGGCCAAAAGCCATTCCAACGAGCATACCTCAAGGGTATCACCACTCGTAAAAAGATCCCCCAATCGTAAGCTGCGGTACAATCACATGTACAGCGCATCTAACCATTCCTCGAGCAACCCGCTCGGTATAAGGGTCACGTCCATCGGTGTCGCACACACCACCTTGTGCTCGGTACTGGCACCCAAGGCATACTACTGAATACGTATACTCAACGCATCGATCATCGTAACGATGATGCATGTCTAATAAGACATCTCCTACACTATCGTCATCGTCATCCCGTGACGACACATGCCAACTCATGGCATCTAAAACATTGCCCACTAGTGACGATACATGTACCTCAGCGTATGTCATCCACTAACATGCTAGTAAAATAGGCATAATAAAACATGTATATCAACGCATGCCAGCTACAATAAAGCTAATAAAATAGCAATATCTCATACCTCATCGCTAGTGATATAGCGTCATACCTGTCTCCGTCGCTCAATAATAGTGCGTAATCAGCACCCATCGCTCGAAGGCGGCAAAATCCTGTGCTGAGTACATAGCGGCAAAATCCCTCGCTATAGAATCGACGGCATGACACCTCGTCATATAATAAGTGGCATGAAACCTCGCTATACACCTGAGTATGAATCATCGTCCACATAGTAGCGGAAAGAGGCATCGCTATCAATACACCTGGCGGAATGAACCATCGCCAATAGATATAGCGGAATGAACCATCGCTATAAATACTCCTGGCGGAATGAACCATCGCCAATCAATATAGCGGAATGAACCATCGCTATCAATACACCTGGCGGAATGAACCATCGCCAATAGATATAGCGGAATGAACCGTCGCTATAAATACGCCTGGCGGAATGAACCATCGCCAATAAATATAGCGGAATGAACCGTCGCTATAAACCGTGTCCTCATAGAGAAATGAATATAAATCGACACAGCGGGACACATCACCGCTATCATCCGTGTCATCACATAGGAATGAATCATCATCCTAACAAGCGGCATCTCATCCTCGCTTCTTCATACAAGCGGTATCTCATCCTCGCTTCGTATGGCATACCCCGCCTCCATGTGCAAGCGAGCATCCCCGCCCGCTCCACATTTTTAGCGGTACAAGCATAAGCTTCTTCATACAAGCGGTATATCATCCTCGCTTCGTATGGAATACCCCGCCTCCATGTGCAAGCGAGCATCCCCGCCCGCTCCACATTTTTAGCGGTCAAGCATAAGTATAAAAATTCTCACTGTCATAAGCAGGACTCCTGGAATGTATAATCATCATTCCTTTTTTATACTCCATATTTCCTGTAACCTGCAACCATCAGGGTTAACAACAATAGCCATATACGCTATGCATCCACATTCAATTCATAATAAAAACACATTATGAGAATGTATGGTTCACAAATAAATGTCATGATATCCTTCTTTAAATCCTTATTTCATCCTGAGCCCTTATCATTAGTACATTTTAATGCTTCTTGCTACTCCAGGAAAGCGGAATTCTTCCTCGCTTCCACTGGACTTTAGCGTTGCTACTCCATGTAAGCGGAACTCTTCATCGCTTCCAATGGACTTTAGCGTTGCTACTCCATATAAGCGGGACTCTTCATCGCTTCATATGGACTTTAGCATAAGCCATTAAAATCCTTACTAAGATAACTTTGACTCAAGACATGCATATGCAAAAACAATGCACAATAACATATATCATAACCTCAATGCACCACTTTGCATTCATCATGTGTCAACAAGACAACGTAAAATACATGTTACCTCGGAAATATCCCTTTATCTGATTTTCTTAAAAACCAGCTTCCTTGGCACATAACACACGGAGTGCCAGACATCCCCATAAATGTCATCCTATCGTGTTCCACACGATTCCTGCAACCACAATGGTTAGCAGTACCACTTTTCATATCATAAGAGCACATAAACAATGTGTTATGTCATACAACATTAATGCCATCATGCATAAATATGTGCTATCAATAACTTCCTAGGCCCTTAACAGCCCCAATGAGCAACCTGGCTCTGATACCACTAATGTAAGGACCCCAAGCCCTTAAAACCTTGATTAGTGTATTAACCACTATGTGTGGTACATGCTTTCTATAAAATGTCAATCGGGAAGCTCTGATGATACTTAATCATTGCCTGTCAATAAAAGACTCATATGTTTGCCCTTTACCAACCCCTTGGTGCCACTTTTCACATTGTAAACTTTTACAAAAATTTGGGCAGAGTCTCCCCATAAATAGAGCTATCCCAAAACAGAGTACAACACATAACAAAATTCCCGGCCAGGGAACACATAATACTCAACAGAAAGCAGTAATACAAGTAGATTCCCAGCCAGGGAAGACACCACACATACGTCAACAAAAGTGGGTTCCAACACCCACATAATACACCAATGACTCTCATATCATTCTAGCAATTCAACCTAATTGCATGCAACCTTAAATGAAAGAGAGAAAGGCTCATGCCTTTATATACAATCCATATACGAGTATAATCGTGCTCACATGCGAGCATCATGAATATGAATATGTATAAATCCTCAGGTGTATATATAGGTACTCTATACGATACCGTGCTCCATCAAGCCCTGGTACCACGATCCTGGGAGTACCTCAAATCAACAGCTCGAGCTCAGCTCCATAGCCATCGATGTACCTGTCCACCTGTCCCAACAGAGACAGCCCCCAACGGGGTGAGCATACCAATACACAAAATCCCATAATCATAATAATGAAATTCATAATTTACAACAAAGGTAAATGCTAATGAATTTAAATGATACTCCCTGGATGGCAACATCCTCATCCGGGATTCCGTGTACTGTCCCTGTTCTCACAACATCAAACTCATCAAATCTCATAAATCAGTAAATCAACACATTGATTTACACATCGCATGCCTGATCCTCGAATATCAACATATAGTGATTACAAATTCATTAAACATGCAATTACAGATATCACAATATCTAATACTGATTTCACAACCTTGCTATCAATCACAGATAGCTCAAATGCCTTAGCATTTATTTTACCATTCCTTCATTATACTTAGACATCTCAAGTGTCTTATAATGAATACATGAGTCTACAAACCTAGACATCTCAAATGTCTCATAATGAATACATGATTCTACGAACCTAGACATCTCAAATGTCTTACGAAGAATGCATGATTCTACAAACCTAGACATCTCAAATGTCTCATAATATAGTCATATAAATCCAGTACCCCATATATCATGCAAGAGTCATCCTACTCTAGTGTCACGCACGCTACAAGCGGCGATATCAAGATTTGGGTCATTCCTTGGCTATATCAACATATATGTGTAACCATACGCAAAACATTCAATGCAATCAAAAACACCTTATGCATTTCACATATATATAGTAATGCTCGTACGTCGCACGTACCTTAAATCTCCGAAGTCCGAGCCAAGCCTTGCTCGAGTTCCATGCCCCGAGGAATGATGTGCTAACACGATAAACAATTCACCATTATTTACGAACATGTAACCTATGTTCAAGCACACCCATATCCCTCACAACATTGTCAATACACGACAATTATCCTCTTAAAAGACCCGGGGCAGGGTACATGCAGGGAAGGAAAAAATGAGACAATCGAAATTTGTTCAAGAATGCCCTACAAAAATCGAACCTCAATCTCACAATTCGAACCCAATTAAATACCATAACTCATCTAAAATGTCAATTAAGCTATCCAAGCAAGAATCAACATCCCTTGACAAAAACTCCCCATTTTCGAACTCAACCCCCATAATTTCGAATCCAAACAAGCCCTTAAATTCAAACCCTTAAAATCTTTCAAATTCGAACCAAAGCTTCTCAATTCAATCTCAATCAAGCATCATAATACTCTTAAAACATGCAATAATCGATCAATTGCAAGAAACAACACCCATGCCAAAACCCCCAAATAATCGAAATTTAATCCCTACGAAATTGGGGAAAATTCGAAACAATAAAGGCATGGAAATACATGAAAAAGACGAACAAGGGGTTAGGGAGATTACCCAACGAAATCGGAAGCAAAAACAAACGAAAATCGAAGAACCCTAGAAATTGGGGATCGACGCTCTTTCTCAAAATTCGACCTCAAATCGCGATGAAACTTTCAATTGCCGGAGGGGAAATGAGCGCCTGGACGAGACGAAGCCGTAGGTAGGTCGGACGCGCCGATCGGCGGCGGGACGGCGGCGGCCGAAGCGCTTTTGCGCGCGGGCAGGGGCTGCAGACGGGAAAGGGTCGCGGGAGAGGAGAGAGGAAATGAAGGGGTTGAAAATGAAATTAATCCTAAAATCTTGGGTTCAAATGGTATTTATAGCAAAAATACCCCGAAAAATTAATAGCCCCACAAATACATCATGATTCCTTAAAAATCATCTGTTTTCAAAAACTCTCTCTCTAACTCCAAAATCCCCTACCGGTGCTCACACAGCACCCGAGATTCCGAGACACATCAAAAACCCAACTCTTAGGTTTTACACCGAAATGTGAATACAATCTCAACCTCTGGATCCAACGATCCCAACTGCCCAAATAAACGAGCCCAGAAGGCCCAACACCTCGATTAAATCCCAAATCGCCACGTAAAACCACTTTAGGGATTATTAATACTACGGGATTAACACCTATAATCCCTGGTCATCACAAGTGTCTACTCTAGGAGTAGTGTAAAGCTATAAGTGAATAACATCCATTTGATTGAGAATGTAATTAATCCATTTGAAAGTCCTTAACTTGGCATGTAATTCTTAAGGCCCAAAGTCTCAACACGAACTTTTATACTCTGATAATGTATGTTAGCTCTAATTATGCTATTGTGTTAGCCGAGGGGTTTACTCATTGCGTATATCAAGGGTACCCGTTGTGGGTTTTATAAAGGGACTAGCAGTAGAAAAAATCACACCCCTTTCAGGCTAATGAAGCACCAGAAAGAAAGTACCAGAAGAGAAAGGGAGCTTGTTGCAATTTTCATGGGGTTCTTGAATTGTACCGTTGCCCCCTGGTAGCATTCCTCGTTGAGTGGGTTACATTATCAGTTGCCAAACCATCAAGAGTGGTTGTACAGTGGTGGGTAACGGAAATGAAAGAGAAGACACAAAAGAATTTAAAGGGTTGTATGTGGTGGGGACTAAATGGTAATGCATAATGTGGGAAGAGCACTGTAAAGGAAAACGATGGATCTAACGTATGGGAGGGAGTTAAAAATCCATGATTTTGGGTTAGCATTATTGGGTTTTTAGAAACCAGGAATTTTTGGCGAAATGGAGATTAGAATTCTAAATTAAGGTTATTTTTTAAAAAAATTATTTAAGGCAATAAAGTCAAAAATCAAAAGGAAAAGGAGAAGACTGTTATGTCTAATTGTCCCTGAACTCATGGTGCTTATCGGACTGGATTAACCAGATCTGGTATGGAACATAATCGATAGGAACCAGTTTGGAATCGAGCCGGTTAATCATGTCTGAACGGGGCTCTGATCCAGGGTAATCCCAGATCGGATTGGTTCTGTTGGATTGGAACCGCTGAATCGCGGTTCCGATTCCATTGGAACCGGATGTTACCGGTTCTGGTTCCAACCCAACCGGAACCAGGTAAATTTTAAAATAAATAAATATATGTTTTAACAGGTGGCTATGCGCCTGCGCTGCCCAACGGTTAACAGTCGTTAGGTAGCAATTAATTATAAAAAAAAATTGTTTTTTAAATAAATATATAACATTTCCCCCTATAAATACCCCATTATTTATCCAACTTCCAAACATTCATACTCTCTCATTTTGTCATCCAATATCATCTAGTTCCATAGAATTATATTCTCGCAATTTTATTATAAATTTGTTATTATAATGTTATTTTTAATTTTTGTTTTGGATAAATTATTTTCAATATTACGATGTCATCTTCTTCTACTAGTGGTCGTGGTGGTCGTGATCATTCAATTCCACCTATAGTACAAGAAAATTATGATTTTTTTGCCGACTTCGATGATGTGCATGATTTTGAAGAAGTAGAACATGTTGTAGAACCAGCCGCAAACCAAAATACGGCGTAAAGCGGGTCATCCGCAACTACTATCGCAGCGAGTCGCCTGAGTAACAGTCCCAAAAGAAGCTAGGTTTGAGATCATTTCGATATGGTTACAAAATCAAGTACGAAAGAATCTATTGTTGTTTGTAAAATATGTAAAACCACTTATAATTATAAAACAGACGGTTTTACTGGAGGTGCCGGAACTTTTATTTAACATTTAGTTAAGAAGCATAATTTTGATGAGGTTATTATACAACCTATAGGTAGGGAATCAACATAACTTCAAATTAATCTTCAAACTATCACTAATTTTATTTCAACACCTGCAATAAATTGTAATTCACTAGTTCGTTTTATTATTAGATGTGAACTTTATTATTTATTCTCTGAACAAGACGCTTTGTTGAATTTGCTTCTATTATCTAGCCTGATTTTAGACATATTTCTAGACACACTTTGTGAAGAAATTGTATGGATGTTTTTTGTTGAATATCATAAATCTTTTATTGATTATCTTTCGTCTATAAACTACAGAGTTCGTTTAACTACTAGTATTTGGATGAACATTAAACAACTTTCATTTCTTGTTGTTATTTGTTATTGGAGTGATGATAATTGGTGCTTGCAGAAACTAATCTTATCATTTAATGAAATACATTCTTCACATACTGGTATCTTAATTGCTAGATATATTGGTAACATTTGTAGATTTTGTGGACTTGTAGATAAACATTTTCGATTACACTTGACAATGCATCAAATAATACGACGGCAATACATGATCTAAAAGTACAATTAAAACCAAAACTTGATGGTGTTTTTTTTCATGTCAGATGTCTGTGTCATATAATTAACTTAGCTGTAAAATTGGTTATGAATATTTCGAATGTCGTAGAGTTACAAAACTTAAAAACTGTTGTCAATGGATACGACAATCACGAATTAAGCGTGATTGTAAACATACTTGTGAATGCAAGGTCTTAGGTATACTCTTTTCCCACCACCCATAGAAACTCGATGGAATTTTTTGCATCACATGTTAGAATTTATGTTACCTTATCATGATGCTTTAACTTATTTATGTAATAATTATCAAATGCCTGACAGTGATGTTATTTATTTATTGTGTCATTAGATTTGTCTTTTGTTACTCAATATACTGCTTTGTTATCTACTTTTAAAGAAGCAACCGATCATTTTTCCGGTGTTTGTTATCATAATATCATTATTTTCTTCCCCTTGTATTTAATATGTTTTGTAAATTTATTGAATGTAGAAATGGTGATGATTTGACACAATTTATTAATCTGATGGAGGCAAATTTTAAAAAAAAAATATTGAGAACATATATCACATGTGCATATCTACATTTTTAGATCTAGTCAAGACATCGACTCCTTTGATACTTTTTTTGAATATTACTTTAATTTTTTGAATAAGGATGTTGACGATCATAAAACGTCAATCAGACATTCTCTTCAAAATATGTTTGCTTTGAATCATACTGAACATGTGCAAAGATCATCATCATAGAGAGGAGAGGATGAAGAAGACACTACCCACTGAAGAGAGTCATGGCGGAAAGAAGCTGAGAAGAAGCGGAGTGACATCTTCCACGTCAAACGAGTTACAATTCTTCTTGGGTTAAATGTTCATAACAAATGAAAAAATTGATGTATTGGAGTAGTGGAAGGCAAACGCTAGACAATATCATATCTTAGCCAAAATGGCTAGAGACGTTTTTGCAGTTCAAACATCCAGTGTCGCATTGGAGTCGACCTTCTCAACTTGTTGCCGAATCATTGGAGACCATATAAGTTTTCTTAATGCAGATCCATTGTGCACGCTTACATTGCTCAAAGATTGGTTCAATCTGATGGAAAGAATAAAAGAGAAGGAGAAGTCGACGAGTTCGGCAACCAAAGTTCCGAAGATGAAGAAGAATATGCAAAGAATATAGTAATCAATGATGATGTATATTGTAAATTTTTTTATTAATCTAAAATGTTGTCGTTTTACCTCATATTTTTCATATTCAACAAAGTATGTGTTTTTCCATCAAAATTCATGTATTATTTGAACAAGATATTTAGAATTTTTTAAAAAATAATGCTATATATATATATATATATATATATATATATAAAGCCGTATTGAAACGGTCCAATCCGAAACTGGCCCGGGGTTTCCAATCCGGACCACCAGAGACATATAACCGGAACCGGATTGATCTGGTTCCAATACGTTTCGCTCCGGACCCTGAACCGAATAATGATTTCGAAAAATTCTATCCTAAAAAAAAAATAAAAATGCCCCATTTGTTTATCGTGATGGGTCCGGGCCGGGCGCGACGAAGCCCTTTATTTATCCCATGCCCTCAATTTGAATTAACCACGAGTCTATCCATTCTTCTTTCCCATGTACGAACCTCTCTGTCTGAATTCTTCCATCAAATGAATCTCTTCGTGGCTTCAATTATTCGCTGCTTATGGACGCTAACCATCGAAGCACCTCCAAGGTACCCAATTTTGATTCTCTTTGTAGAAGTTTTCTGCAACCTCTATTGATTTTTCATGAAATTCTGTGTGGCATGAACTCTGATTGTTTAGTTTGACTGAAAATGAGTGTTTTAGGATCTTAATCCTTGTTATTGTTAGTATTGAGCTCCGGTGGTTCTCTTCTTGCGCTCGTTACTTCCAGTAATATTTGCGTATTACATTAATCTTACCATGTAGTTTTTTTCCTCCTCTTTCGAAAAGGGGATCAAAAGGTTCACATCTACCCCGGGCCCGGAGTCGAATCTTTGAGCCTAGGTAGTGTGGTGCCTTTCCAACTGGGCTACCTCACTTGGCCTAATCTTATCATGTAGTTATTGGGAGTATTTTACACTAATTACAGTCATAACACAATCCCAAAAAAAAAAAAAAAAAACTGTTTCGGATGTTCTCGCCAGATATCTAATTTTTATGGGGACAGAGCATGCATAGCCAAGGAATATGTAAATCACAATTTTCTTAAAACAGATTCGCAATATCACGTGGGTGCTATGCCAATCAAATAAATGTGTATATGCATACAATGGATAAAACCACTAGCAATTGAGCACGATTTACTGATTTAGTACTTTGGCGAAAAGAATTTCTCCCTGAATCTTATCACCTTAGCTCGAATTGAAAAGGGAGAAATAGAGTAAAATTATGGAATGAAGAGAATTTGAGAGTGTCTATCTAAATTATGAACACATGCCTCACAGTTAGAGGCTTGCTTGATTCCCAGGCATTAACAACTCATTACTTCTACAATAGTGTCATTTACTACCCATATTTCCCGCTGCCAAGTATTAACTGACCACTTCTCCATCACCATTGTTGTGTCCAAAATAAGGGGAAGATGGAAAGGTTTCACCTTTGAATTTTTAAGTAAACTCAGAAATGGAATGGAACAAGCTAATTCTGGTCCTTGATTTATTATTCAATTCAATTTCAATCTTTTCCCACAAGTTCTGTTCAAGTATCCAATTTTTCCAACAGTGATTCATTCCAAAGTATTTTTGTACGAAATGTCTAGATTTGGATCACTGTTTGCATATCATTTATCTTCTTCCATAACTTTTCTATGTGGCTAAGAGGATACTGTTTTGATTTCTCCATGTTTTAGGATTACTACAAGGTCTTAGAAGTAGACTACGATGCAACTGATGAGACGATCAAATTGAGTTATCGGAAGCTGGCATTGGTTGGCATTTTATCTTCTCTGAAACCATCCATCCCGATAGATGTTTACTGGGAATTTTCTTGATCTTTTTTTGTTGTTCTGCAGAAATGGCATCCTGATAAACACAAGGGAGACTATGCTGTTACTGAAAAATTTCAAGAGATCAATGAAGCCTACACCGGTGATTTGTTTATGCTAGCATATGAATTATAGTGGTCTTACGTTTGCAAGCTGCAATCTTAATCGATTGATTAAAAGTTCACCTTTGACAGATTATTGTGAACCTGATATGAAGATCAGTTGATTATGTATGACCCTTAGTTCAATTAGGGTAAAAGCAGCTTTGTGGTCTTCTTCTTTTATATGCTGTTTTTTAAATATTGTAGAAGACCGCTGGTTCTGACAAATATTATAAAATCACCTGGTTTTCTGCCAAATATGGCAAAACCGGCGGTTTTACCATTTCATTGTCAGTAGAATCAAACAGCCAACCGGTCAGAGGAATGTGCTTTGATTCCCCCAACCCGGTCAGTGGCATCAAAGTAAATGAATCATGAGAAGGCGAGGATTGTCAAGTTCTTAATTTTGATGGAGACACTGTTACCTGATTCTTTCTTTATTTATTTAGACAAAGGGGTATAGTTGGGGTTGCCTTACAAGTGCTTCTTTTATGATCAGGATCTTAACACTGCATGGTTAAATCACTGAAATCCAAAAAATAACCGGTGTAGAGTTCATTATTATGCAATTCAAAATTTATGGTCTTTGATATGCCATGTGTTGCAAAAAGGCCAAGTAATCTTCTTCGTTAGCCCCCTTCCTATTTTTACAATGATGAAGGGGGACAGGAAACTTCTGACTCGAACTAGAGACCAAATAACAAAAACAATTTCTCTACCTGAGGAAGTTTGGCTACTTTGTCACCATAGGACTGTTAAATATCTAGAACTATTTTCCTATGGTTATGATTATGCAGTGGGTAACATTTTTTCCACATTTCCTTGCAGTTTTAAGTGATCCTGATAAACGACTAGAGTATGATCTGAATGGTGATTATGAGATTGAAAAATATACCTTGCGGGTTAGTGTTGGTCATATGGTCGTTTTATTTATCTGGATGTTTTGGATTCCTTTCAGAGCTTCTTCTTCAATCCCTGGAAATTTTTGGATACACTGTCTTTGATACTTGTTTTTTGATTATTTACATTTTTGCCTTTGACACAGGAGTATTTGTCGAGATTTAAAGGAATGATACTTACCTGTAATGGCCTTGGCATTAGTCACACATCGATTTGGTATGCCGGCTACTGTCTGTAGTACAAGAGTTGTTTGATTGCCTTTCTAACTAGAGTGCCTACATCATTGCCATATGTTTCTGCTTCCAAATGTTGTGGGGGCATTGTGCATGTCACGTCATATTAATATGAAGTTTCTGGTGATAAAATGATGTGTTTTACAGTCATGGGGTAAATGCAATTGATAATGAGAGGAGAAGAAGCTGGTATTTACTTTTCTCCGTACACTTGCAAATTTGACTCTATGGGTTGCTTTCCACTTGAGAAATTAATTTTATCATTGACCTGTGGATGAAAAAATGCAAAAACGTGCCACACTCCAGAGCTGAAACAGACAATTAGGTCATTGTGTTGCTAAATGTAATAAAATAGTAGCTTCGGATGTCGATGAGCAATGCTAAGCAGGGTAATGGCGTTTAAATCTTTGGTGGTTTTTATTGGGGTGAAGATATCAAGTTGAAACAAAGGGATCAAGCTTAGTGAACTCAGGGACCCTGTTCATTGAATTTAAAGTAATATTCTTCAAGAGATCACACATCTTAGTAAGAATGTGTAATTTAAATGCATTGCTTCTTTGTCAAGTTTTTCATGGAACTAAAGGAATATTATAACCAAAATGGTATACCTTCCCTTTTTTTATTTAAACATTATGCTTTTCATTCGTGTAAAAAAAAAATTCCTAGTCCTGTTTCCCTATGTCATTTGCAGAAAATGCTAATAGTTGTTGTCTTAATTATAAGATTGATATTACAAGTGACACAATTGATTCTCTTTACCATACTTCAGAATTGTTTCTATGACCTCATATTGTTCATCATCTGTATTTAGTGTTTCTTAGTTTGTTTGATTGTCATTGCCGCTGCAGGTCCCAACCACTGATGGAACTCAATGATTTCAAAGAAAATTAAGGTTCAGAGTCGTGTCGTTTTATTTCTCGACCTGTCTCCACATCCCAATTATTTTCCCAGATCAACGTTCTCAGGCTAGTTGGTCTATGTATATGTACCATATTGTTTCTTTCAAGACGTAACATAGAACTTAATGTAAAACATTTGTTGTAGTTCAAAATGACCTGATATTGTAATATTATGATTTATCATATGTTCTTTTTAATTTTACAAAATATTCTTGAACAGATTCCATCCCATCATCCATTTATGTGAATAGGCTCGAATCTTGAAAGCGAGAACTTTTTCGGACTCGAGTTTGGTCGGATTAGAGTTCATTCATTTGATTCGAATTTAATTATCAGACTTTATATATATATATATATATATATATATATATGGATGTTGGGATGGTTTTTCAATTGTCAAATTCAAGGGCGAACCATTTGTGGGGGCTAGATTAGGCTTCAGCCCAATCTAAGCCCAGTCTAGCACCTTTAAAAAAGAATTTTTTTTGGGAAAATTACGGGGCGGTACACTTTCGTGAAACATAAACTATCCTAGTCCAGCGAAAAAACATTAGTTGACATAAGTCCATTCTAGGTTGAAATGACCATAATAACCCCATGTGGTCCAAGCGGTCCACGCAGTCCAACCAATCTTTAATAAATTTGCATTCTTAGCCCCTAGAAAATGTTTAAAGAACAAAATATGCCACAATATACTATTCATCATCGTTTTCATCCTAATACTTACCAAACAGAAACATTATATGAACATGAGATCCTTCAGTTTCTGTCATCTTGAGATGAATCCCAAGAGCATACTTTTGCAAAGGACTCACGGTTTATATAACGTTCGTCTAATTATAATTCAACCCGATTTGAAGATCATGTTTAAAAATAAATAAAAGGCCCAACATGCTTCCGTATTACAATAAAATTTTAACAAACTGAAAAATACCATTTTGACCATAACGGCACCGGGTGAGGTGGGTCGCAACTTCCACCAGTCGAAAACTTACTGCCTCCAGACTGTTTTACGAATGGCTCCTCACCATCCAACCTCAGCACACGGGCGAGGTTAGTCTGCTAGTTATCCGACTCCTTCAGAAACCGCACAGCACAGCCCTAATTCGTTTCCTACCTTAGGGCGTAAGGTATATTCAAGATATAAAAAAGATTTAAAGAAATCTGGGAGATAGCTGGGCAACAACCTTATTTTTATTCCGGAATACTTATAACATCTATTACATTAAAACGTCTCATTTTGGGAGGAGACGGACTTGTTTAGCCTCTCATATATATGAGGCTTGACTCAAGAACACATAAACTTGAAACAAACAGAACAATATTACAGACACTTATGAATTAAAAGAAAGAAAAGAAATATTACCAAGCTAAGAAAGCTGAAGATTACAAAGCTTGGAGACTACAATATTTATTTTCAGAAAACAATGGAGAATTTTCGATGTTCTTAGCTTCCTGAATGAGTGCCCTTATATAGGCATGAATCCGGACTTCAAATGCGGATTCCAAATCTTGATAATTGTTGAGTGCGCCTGTGAGTGCGCCTTAACTTTCACGTGGTCTGGCATCTTTGTCCGGTTGTGCCAACTTTTCTCGTGAGTGGTCCATTATTTTTTGTCTGAGTGCGTTTGAACAGTATCCGCACTAACTTCTAATGGTCCACCTCTTTTCCTTTGTCGGGGAATCTTTACATTAGTGGTTTTTGTGGTCCCCGAGCTTTAGGAAAACGGGCTCTCTTGTCAGCAGGTCTTTTGTCTTTTCCTGCCTCTGATCTGTCGGGTTTGGATCGGAATCCTTTCCCGAACTTTGGTTCTTTCTGCTCCGGGCATGCTAGGCAGATATGATCAATCCACGGCCAATGTGTGCCATGTTGCAGAATTTCCGGTAAGTCTCATTTCCTGCCGGAATCTTGTTCTCCCAAAGAATTCTTCTCTTTGTTTCAAAGAGTTCTTCGGCAAATCTCGTGGAGGTTCTTGTCATGGAATTCAGCAAGAAAGTTCCATTGGCTGAATTCTGAAAGAACTTGAATGTGTATTTGACTTTGTCCATTTCAGTTAGACAAACCCAAAGACCCTATGCTCGTCTGGTTGAAACTTCATCATCTGTGATAGTTCCCGCCAAAATTGGAATTCCTTCTGGTAGCGCCATTTTTATATTTTTCAGGGCGTTTCCATCTTGTCTTCTCAGCTTGATAAAATGAAAAGCTTCAATGAAGCCTTTCTTTGCCGGTTCTGGAGCAGCACTGAAAAAATACAACTCCAAGATATCACATCTGGCCAAATGTGGATTGTTGGCCCAAGTCTCGTATACAGCTTCTCTGATCCATTTTGCTAATTTCGAAATTTCAGAGAAGGCTGGTGCCACAGTATAAACCGAAGCCAGAGCTCCGAAATTATACCACTCATGAACATCATTTGGATGGCTGCCTGGTTTCATCCAAACTCTCGGATATTTTCCGGAGATATCAACTATTGATTTTTCTGGGTTGATACCTCGCCTGGTAATTAGTTTCTCCCAAGTGCGCTGGTAATCCTGTATAGGTGAAGAAACTAAATCGTCATTAGTTTGAACCTTAGACTTGCCAGTCATTGGCCTAAGATTCAACTCTCCCTCTTTTACCCCAGAGGTGCTGGGTTGACTTGAAGGTTCAGATTGTGATGACACCTGACCTTCAACATTCGCTTCAGCTTGTACATCCTCAAGGAATGCATCATCTGAAGCACTCGTGACAGGGGTACTTGAATCCCTTGCCTCCGGGTTAGACGAGCCCCGTTCTCTAAACACTTCTTTTTGCACCGTTGAAGGTGCTGCCTGAAGTATAGGCCCTTTCAAGACTTCAAACAAACGTTCGTGGTCCCGAAAGCATGCTCGTATATGATCAGTAACAAGTTCCTGATCTGCTCGTTGAAGTCGTCCCACGACCTCTGCATTGAGACAAAGAGTCCCAAAATCTCGTTCCAGGATCTCCAGGTTTTCCCTGAGATTCCTAACTCGCTTGAGGGTATCGCTAGCAATGTGTCCCTCCATCTCGTGTTAAGAAATCTGCAAGAATATTTTTATCAGATTTCACAATGACAATATCATAATCATAATATTGGCATTCAGCTTGCCATCTTAAAAGTCTAGCCTTTTCTGGTTTTGATTCTATTTTATTTTTTTAAAAAGGCTTTGACACTTGTGTTATCTATTTTCAAGATAAATTTCTTTGCAAGTAGGAAAAGTGGCCATTTCGTAAAAGCCTTTCGAACAGCAAAGAACTCTTTCTCGTTGATGTGCCATCTGATAACTTCGTTGTTATCGAATAGCCCACTGCAATATCTGCATGGCACTTCTCCTTCTGGTGTAATTTTCATGAGAACTGCCGCCCACCAATGATCACTGGCATCTGTGTATCATACCAGTTCATCCTCGTCGTTTGGTATTGCAAGCTTTGGTAGTTGCCTGCAAACCTCCTTCAGCTATTTGACAGCTTGTCTATGATCGTCATTCCACTCAAATTTAACATCCTTTTTGAGTAGCGGACTGAACACCTTCCTGTGGTTTGCTAGATTGTTGATAAATATCCCAGCGAAATTAACAACTCCTAAAAAACTCTGAAGTTGTTTTAAATCCTTGAAGTCATCCGGATATCCTTGTACTTTTTCAACAATATGATTTTGCAGGATGATTCCAGATTCATCGATCTCAATTCCAAGGAACTCGATCTGTCTTGTAGCAATTACTGCTTTCTTTTCGGAAAGCACCAATCCTTCATTGTAACAAACGTCTGAAAAGATTTCCAGATGTTTAAGATGTTCTTTCATGTTTTTTGACGCTATGAGGATGTCGTCAATGTACACGAACATGAAGCTGAAGTAATCCTTGAAAAGCTTATCCATCTTCCTCTGATATATCTGGGGAGCATTTGCTAATCCCATTGGCATGACATTCCAGATATAATGTCCTTGTGGTGTGGAGAATGCCGTGAACTTTCTGCTTGCTTCCTTCATTTTAATCTGGTAGAACCCAGACTTGCAATCGAATTTAGAAAACACTTTGGCATTCTTGATACTATTTACCAAACGTTCTCTGCTTGGGATAAAATATCCATCGAACTCCAAGATTTCATTGATCCCTTTATAGTTGATCACCAATCTCGGCTTTTCTCGTTTAATTTCTCCATGATTCCTTACCAGATATCCTGGGCTGCTGTATGGAGAAATACCTGCTGAGATTAACTTAAGGTCAAGATGCTCCTTATGATCTGCATATCCTTCCGATCTTCCTGGTTCATGGGGATCGGCTTGTACCTAACAAACTCATTTTCTTTTCCAGTTTTTACCTTCAAAGTAGCTCTGAGCTCATTTTTGTTCCACCATGCCAGTGGATCCTCGTTGTAGTTCCTATGAATTTTCCTTTTTTACATCCTCTAGAGTGATTCGCTCTTCGAGGGTAGATTCAGGTTGTAGAACTTCTTCTCGTAAAGCATTTTTCAGTAGCAACAGGGTTTCTGGAGTTACTCTTTCCTCATCCTGCTCTCTGAAAGACATGATATTAACCCAGTCAAAAGTTTGTGAATCTCTTTCACTAGGACCTTTTTGTCGGAACTGAAGAATTGCCTCTCCAAATTTCCGCTGATCTTTCATCTTTGGGTGTCGAAGTTTTCCTTCATCACCACGCTTGTTGCGAAAACGAATAGGGAATTTTCTGTGAAACACCTCGCGTAATCGTTGTACCAGAATCTTATGATCACATAGAGTTGTGAAAATAAGTCTTCTCGTTTCATTCTGTTGAGTGAATGTCTTGAACGTCTGTAGGAAATTGTTTCCTAACAGCATATCTGCACCTGTATCATGGAAATATATAGGTGGAGTTTTGACTTTGTACCATGGGGTACCGCCTGCTCCGCCGATAATTATTTCCGCTCCTTGGACCCCTTCATTAAGAATAAGGATCCGTTTGGAAAAGTCTCTTCCGGCAATGGCTGGTAATTTCTCACCAACGTTTTTGGGGAAGATTTCTCGCCTGGCAGTGCATATTCCAGCTCCTGAGTCAATGTAGGCCGCAAAATATTCTGCTCGGTATTTCTCATATAACATCCCAACGGAGATGTATATGGAGAATGGACTGGTGGTCATCGAATTCGGTATCTCTTTCCGTCGATCGTGAATTCCATTCCATCTTGCAATCTTTCCCAAGGTTTATGTTCCTCGAGAAATTCTATCCCTAGAATAAGCTGTTCTGGGATCCGTCCGGCAATGCCTTCAATTGTGAGGTCAATTTCACCAATTTGAAGGTTTCCTTGAAATTTTCCAACTGTGGGTTGTTGCAAATAATATAGAACATCGCAGGGGAAGATATTATTATTTTCAGTGATGTCGAAAATTATCTGCACTTCTCTCCAGCCTTCTGGGCACTTCAGTTTTCCTATTGTTGTGAATACATCAGGAATTTTCTGAATTATGCTTGAGGCTGCCTTCTGCTTTCCTTTGGATAGTTGCTGATTAACCTATCATGTTGGAAAGACATCCTTCTTGGCTCGATCATAAGGCTCCTGCTTCTGTTTAGAACAGGTTGATCTTGTATCCTCATGTCGATCTCTCCTATTGTCGGAGTATCAATGATGTCCGGCAATACTGCTTTGGCGAAGTCTTCGAAGATTCTGGGGACTTCGATGAATTCTTTTCTCAAGAATACCTCGGAATGATGAGTATTCGAGAGTGCGTATGACACCTTGTAGGTGATCGAGTAAGGTCTGTTTCCTTCTTTCATCAAATCTTCTCTTTTAAAATCTTGATGAAGAGCGAGAACTTTGTTGAAGTCTCGATCTCCTAAATTGTATGCAATCCTCAGATAGATGTTGAAGGCCATCTTTCCTGCATACAGATTTCCTGCCACTGCTCCAAAACAAGAATCTTTGAGGTTCGGGATTCTCTTGTCAAAGATTGCCAGGTTGAGGGGCGAATCAATTCCTTCTTTGAAAGTTGCCTTGATGATTACTCTAATGGATCCAATATGAATCCATGAGAGCGTGTTAGCAACTTCTCTTTTGACCTTGTTCTTAATCTCCTGGATTTCTCTGTAGGGGATTAATTGCATCTCAATTTGGTTTTCCGTGAATTCCATTGGGATCGCAAATTCACCTGTTGTTACCCTATGGATAATCTGATGCTTCCTGCTACGAAGACCAATCATATCCATGGCTTTTTCCATTGCTCCAATTGTAAATCCATCATACATCTGAAGCTTTATGAGAAACAGTAGTATGCGAGAAAAACCCCGACGGCTCTTTTCTAATCACGTGCTGAAGGAACTCTCCTTCACTCTGATTCTGAGCTAGATTCACCTCCATCCTCAGAATAGATCTCTTCTTCGTAGATGCTTTCATCTGAGGGAATATCCTCAAATTGAAACACCTGTACAAAATCCTGAAAATAGACAGCATCCTCAATTCCTTTGTATGCTCGAACTGTCTTACTCCTCGGCTTTGGTTTTCTGGACAATCTGTAGAGATATGTCCTCTTGCGCCGCATGTCCAGCAGTTACAAGCTCTGATACCATTTTGTGCCAAGGATCGCAAAAAACGGGGACTTGTAAAAAGACGATGTTAAATGTTGCTTTTTATAAATATAAGGATAAAAAAGATAATTAAATATTATATATGGACTTCTTTGTAATTTAAACAAAAGCCTAAAGGATATAATGCAATATATCAAACTATTGAGGGGTAAAAGAGTCATCATAAAACACCCAATTGATTTGAAAATTTGAAAAGTGGACTTATTTCAACACAATTGTTTCCAATTTGGCTTTTTATGCACTAAGATTTTTTCTCAAGACTTAAGTAGATTTTGTGTCACCAAAGTGGACTTCCATGTAATTTCCCCCTTTTTTTTGTTTGGGTCAGACTAGCCCAATAACAGCACAAAAAAAAGTTAATTGGGTCAGGTCCAAATACCAATTTATTTAAATAACCCATTTAACAAATTCAATATGTTAAACCCCTAAATACCTATCATACTATCATTCTTTCTTTCGTTTGAAAAATAAAATTTCTTAGCAACCCTCAACGGCTGAACCGTCTCCACCTGCCACTTTCAAGTGCTCTAATCATAATATTTGAAGGTTAGTTTTGAACTAGTTATTGTTGTCAATATGGTTCTATTTTGTGTTTTGTGTTTTTTTTTTTTAGAAATTAGTTACCAGGATGAATTGAAATATTGAATGTTTTATTTTTTTAATACTGGAAAGTGGAAATGTTTGATTAAAACATTGTGTAGATAATTTTATGGTGATTAGTATGTTATCGTAATGTACAAGATTCAATTAATTTTGTGATCATTTTTTGGAATCAATGTTACACACTGGAAAATGGAATTGTTTGATTAAACAATTCGGATTCATTTAAAAAGATTTATTTAACAATTGTTTTTAATATTTTGTGGAGATTTAAAATATGAGTAATGAAATTTGATGTAGGTTATTGATTTAATGTCAAGTGAGCATATCGTCAAACATGCAAAATCGAAGTTAACTCTTCATCAATTTTACAATAAAGCTAATGATGGTCAAACAACTGCAATTGATTCCTCATCAAATATTGATGTCCCATCTTCTCTTCCTAAATCTCCAAGTGTTGAAGTTGAAAAAATCCATATTCCATCAAATACTTGTGGTCGGTATGTGGAACGTGATCATGAATTACGTTCGTCGATATGGTCCTATCCTGTTGAAATGCATTATGATACCAGAAAGGAGTATATCAAAATGGGACCATGTCAACCTAAATTAAGTAAGTATCTACGCATTGCATATGCAAAAGAAAATCGACTCAATATTCTTGGTTTAGAATATTCCCATGGTTAGAGTACTCAATAGCAAAATATAGTGCATTTTGTTTTCCATGCTATATTTTTTATAATTGTTCCTCGAAGTATGTCACATTTACTTGTGAAGGATTTCAAGATTGGAAGAGAGTTAAAGACAGGAATAAATGTCCATTTGCACAACATGAAGGCTACCATGATTGTAAGGCCCCAACACTTAAACTCGTCATTAGTTCATTTATGACGTCGTATGTGTATAAATTTTTCATTTTTCTTTTCATTCTTTAAAAAAAATCATTACATGTTTCCCATAATCCCATGACATAAATAATGTTCAACATTATATGTTCATCTCTACCAACAAATAGTCTCAAAGATTTCTCCCAATACCATACCCATTACACCACTTTTTACATTGAGGGTTATTTTATAAAAATTTGGGCAGAGTCTCCCCATAAACTGAGCTATCCGGAAATAAAAACACATCACATAACATAACTCCCGACCAGGGACAACACAATACTAAACAGAATACAGAAACACTAAGTAAATTCCCAGCCATGGAAGACACCACACTAATAAGATAACAAAAGTGGGTTTCAACACCCTTATACAGATACAAGTGCTCACAGAAGAGCGACGAATAACGGATACCCATCCGGATGCATAATTAGTATATATACCAACCGCTCAACCTCGTATATCGGCTCAATCTCATACTACGCTTCTGGAAGCATCATCCAACAAGGTTCGAGCCTAGCACCCCAAGGTAGCATCGTACCTGTTGTACCTGTTTCAACAGAAACAGCCCCCACACAGGGTGAGCACACTCCCACTCAATATTCAATCACAAAACAGCATACAAAATCATAATGCAATAATTTAGATTATTCAAAACTCATAAAATATACTCCCTGTACAATTCCGAATTTGTATAGCTTCCATACACTGTTCCTGTTTCAAACTCACGTACCTTCAAGGATTTTGATCCAAACTTCAAGGATCTTGACTAACAAAACAGCAGCCTAAATTCGACCCACATCAGCAGCATAATTTATGAACCTTACGTCAAATTAACGGACCAAATCAGCAGATTTTCGAACACGACAAACAACATATTTTTGAGCCCTAAGACAGCAAGATTTTCGAACCATAAGCCAGCATATTTTCGAATTCAAACAGCCATAGAAATCGAACCAAAACAACGAGCTTTTTCGAATCAAAACCAGCGTAAGTTTTCGCCCAAACAGCAGCATATTTTGGCCTAAAATTAGCTACATAAATAGACCAAGGATAACAAAATAAATCGGTCCAAGAACAACCCAAAATCTCGAACAAACAATCAGTATTCTCGATCCCAAATAGCACAAAATTTTGAACCCAATGAGCAGGAAATTCGAACCCAAACAATAGCAAGATTTTTGAACTATAGCTCATCAGGTTACAAAACAAATCGACCAAAATACCTTACAAAAATCGCAGCACTAACAGAGTTCATACTAAGACGAAAAGAAACGAATAACCAAGTAAAGAGGGGGAAAATCGTTCACAACCTGAAGAATTCCTTCTAAAATTTTGTTGGAATCGCTGAGTTTTTCTTTGCTGCTGTGGTCGTGAGGTGGGAAGGGGAAAAGTGGAAGAAGTCGGTCCAAGGGAGAGAAGGGGAAGGAAGTGAAGTCATTAATTCTCAACCCTAGATTAAATCTACACCATCTAATGTCATCTCATCCCTTTAATTATCATTTTAATATAAACCTACTAATTTATTATTGCATGAAACCCCCTTGGATTTAATTTATGATATAAGTTCAATCCGGAATTATTTATTCAAATCCGGGATCAAAATGACATTCCCAAAAATTTAATAATCTCCTTGAATTTAATTAACAGTGTATTCGATCCCGAAATCATTTATCCCAACTCCGCTCCGAAATCCGATACCCAAGAATTTAATCCCAACATTTCATATAAGTATCATAATTAAATCTAGTGAACAATTATTAATTATCCCGGACATCACAATTCTCCCCAACTACTAAAATTTCGTTCTCGAAATTTAATTGCATTCTTACCATAAAAGCCAACAATAAAATTTACGTACCAGTATCCAGCTCAAGATAGTGATTTGATCATCTGTAGGACAACAGTCATCCGAATCATCACGACTCACACACGAGCCCCATTACATCAACAATGGTAAGACTGCAAATCACTTCACTTTACTCTATCCCAACATTAGCATTTAATAATCTAACATTTGAATTCCTCTATTAACATCATACTTGCCCTGTTCAATTTTGTTTACATTTCAAAAGCTCATTCCTATAATTAACTTATCAAGAAAATTGCTAATAGTTCATAAAAGCCAACACTTACAGTGTTTAGTAATCAAGCACTTCTTGTCATCCTTCAGTACCTGTGTAGTCGCATCGGTACAGTTTCCTTGCACAAGGTCTAAATCCGTCACAGTTCACTTTTATCATAGTACACATCATAAAATCGCTAAATCATGCAATCCATGCATATCATGTGTATATAAGAATGTATGACAATACACCAACCTATATCATATAAATAACTTCATACCTGTGTTGTTGCAAATGTATGCACTTATACCAACATCACCACCATTGTCCGTATGAAATAGAGGAACTCTTGAGTCCTTATACATCAACCTCTCATATATCATCTCTTGGCTATTATCTGGTGCAAAGTAATTACTAGAAAACCCATTAGTAATTCTCACATACATATCTCCACATTATACGCACCAACAGCCAAAGATCATCAATATCAAATAATTCGTCTCATACTTTTATAGACGGAATCATCTACAATACACAATGGCATCATAATATCATGTTAATCACAACACTCACATACTCTTAAGTATCAACATTTCCACATTACTTCACCCAACTATTATCTGTCATAGGACAAGTACAAAATAAACTCGTTAGTATTTCTCAAATACTAGTAACATAACACGTACCTTGTCATTTACGCATTTTGATATTCATAATGTTCTGTCATCAAACATTAATTCCCTGCATCAGAAGTTTCTCGCAGTTCTATACACAACATGCTACTGCACACTATCACATAGGGTGGTTGAAATTTAACATAAGAATCAATTGCATGCTTCAATGACGCAATTTATATCAATCTTTAACTCATCCTCGAAACATAAAAATTCATTAATCATGAATGTTCACAATGATCACATGTCCACACACGACATTCGTAGTAATCACGCGTCATCCCGCGACATACTCATTAAACTCATGTCTATCTGATTGTATTCCATTCAACATAATAGGTGATTAATCAATTATTAATCCTACCACATACAAAACTAGCATGCTTTCACAACAATAATTATCATCACAAAATGATTAACATCTATTTTCAATATCTCATCTCACAGAGGTTACACCCCTTCTTGCCTCCTTACCGCAACAAAATATGAATATGACACATCTAGGTTCCACTTCAATTCCATTATCAACTTTTCTACATGTACATGATTTCAAAATCAATATAAATCACAAAATAACTTGAATCAACATATATCAATATGTTCAACCAACTGAAACGGTTTACCTCGATACTTCGTCCTCCTGGATCGATCCAATATCCTCTTGGGCCTAAATCACATATACCCAATGAGTAATAACATAACTGTACATAGCACAACTTCTATTGCCATCTGCAATCAAAGCATCATCAATACTCATTGCTAACACAATTGCGGTACAACAGCATTCATCGCTAATCACAATAGCGGTACTAAAAATATTCATTGCTAACACAATAGCAATGCATCAATCTTCATCGCCCTACGGCGGTACATAATACTCATCGCCACTACTGGCATACATATAATATCCATAATCACAATGAATATACATTCTTAAAACAACAAGATGTAATAACACTTACTGTACACAGTTGATCCACACTTGATCCTTTAAATTGTCCCTGCTCTCAACATAAATATTCCACATTAATCACAATATTCCACATTAATCACTAGAATTGTGATTGTTCCGGTCCCGATACATCGGAATTTTAGGACCCATCGCTTCGACATATAGCGGCATCATATGACATCCCTCGCTTCGACAATGGCAGCAGCACGTACCTCGCTTAGACATGACAGCGGCAAATATCATACTACCATCGCTTCATATGACAGCGGCAAGTACCTCCCTCGCTCGGAGATAAAGGCTACCGGAACATTCATCAATTCTCACCACAATAATCAAACACAACAGTTGATTCCATTATCATGATATATCACTATAATTTCACATATACCATCACGTGTAAGGACTCACTATCCATAATATACACAATCAAAAGTGTAACACGTTTTACCGTCCGATGCTCGTACGTGTCTCAACATAAATATTCCACAAAATATGATTTCATATCAATACACAAATTGATATACTCATCATCAACAGAATAGCGGAATGAGACGTAGCTATATATATAATCGGCGGCAAGAACCATTGCCATGGAAGCGGAATGCACCATCGCTAACACATGTCTGGCGGCATGAGCCATCGCCAATGACATAGCGGAAAGAGGCATCGCTATACATGTACCCGGCGGCATAAGCCATCGCCAATCAATATAGCGGAATGAGACATCGCTATCAATATACCTGGCGGCATGAACCATCGCCAACCAATATAGCAGAATGAGACATCGCTATCAATATACCTGGCGGCATGAACCATCGCCAACCAATATAGCGGAATGAGACATCGCTATCAATATAAAAAATGTGGTTGTTCCGGTCTTGTTATAGCAGCGGAATTTTAGGACCCCTCGCTTCGACATATAGCGGCATCATATGATATCCCTCACTTCGACAATGACAGCGGCATGTACATCGCTTCGACATGACAGCGGCAAATATCATATTACCATCGCTTCATATGACAGCGGCAAGAACCTCCCTCGCTCGAATATAACAACCACCGGAACTTCCACTAGCTCCATGTACCTGCATCCAGGTTAATACAACAGTTCACAAATCCTACTACGTCATATCGGCGGCTCAATAATATCCCTCGCTTCGACAATGACAGCGACATGCACCTCGCTTCGACATGACAGCGGCAAATATTATGATCCATCGCTGATGATATACCCATAGTAGGACGCTAAAAGTAACACATTGTATATTCAATAACAATTGAAATCATACCACAATATTCCACTGTCTATTGTCAACCATCCCTGTCCTTAGACAGCGTATCACATTTCCCTTTCTTGATTTTCCTACAAAATAAGATTCCTTAGCACATAACATATGGAGTGCCAGACATTACCGTTAATGCCATCCCATCGCACTCTACACGATTCCTGCAACCGCAATGATTAGTAATACCATTTTCCATATCGTAAAAACACATAAGCAATTAGTTGTGTCACACAACATTAATACCATCATGTATAAATATGTGCTACCAATTCCTATCAACAAGTTCCTAGGCCCTCAACAGCCCCAAAGAGCAAACACTGCTCTGATACCACTAATGTAAGGCATCAACACTTAAACTCGTCATTAGTTCATTTATGACGTCGTATGTGTATAAATTTTTCATTTTTCTTTTCATTCTTTAAAAAGAATCATTACATGTTTCCCGTAATCCCATGATATAAATAATGTTCAACATTATATGTTCATCTCTACCAACAAATAGTCTCAAAGATTTCGCCCAATACCATACCCATTACACCACTTTTTACATTGAGGGTTATTTTATAAAAATTTGGGCAGAGTCTCCCCATAAACTGAGCTATCCGGAAATAAAAACACATCACATAACATAACTCCCGACCAGGAATAACACAATACTAAACAGAATACAGAAACACTAAGTAAATTCACAGCCAGGGAAGACACCACACTAATAAGACAACAAAAGTGGGTTTCAACACCCTTATACAGATACAAGTGCTCACAGAAGAGCGACGAATAATGGATACCCATCCGGATGCATAATTAGTATATATACCAACCGCTCAACCTCGTATATCGGCTCAATCTCATACTACGCTTCTGGAAGCATCATCCAACAAGGTTCGAGCCTAGCACCCCAAGGCAGCATCGTACCTGTTGTACCTGTTTCAACAGAAACAGCCCCCACACAGGGTGAGCACACTCCCACTCAATATTCAATCACAAAACAGCATACAAAATCATAATGCAATAATTTAGATTATTCAAAACTCATAAAATATACTCCTTGTACAATTTCGAATTTGTATAGCTTCCATACACTGTTCCTGTTTCAAACTCACATACCTTCATAATGTCAAGTTTAGTATTATCACTGAAAATGTGATACTCAACAACGCTTATGAATTCAATATAACGACAATATATTATTTATGCTCAAACATAAATAGTTCAATATCAATGTAAACCTGGTTATCCCACCATCCCATTCTCGATACTTTCTCATATCGCTCATGCCCACGGCATCACTACTCAACAAGTATAATCGGATCACGTACCACTACGTGTCCCCCATAACTCGTATATGAAACTCAATTATTAAAGTCAAACACTTACCTGAAACATCATATTCAAAATTGCATGTATACATGAATGTATAGATACTAGATATACCTGCTCGTACGTCACCACGTACCTTATAGTCGACAACATAAACAAGCATCAACGTCCGAAGTCTCATGTAGTGTCTATATCGAACACCAATATATTATTAGCTCATATTCAAAGCAATTAATATCATTAAACACTTTTCATTTTCATGCTACATAGTTTACACAAACAAACCAATAATCCTCCATTTAAATCAAGTTATCCACCATCTCAACTAAATAGTTAGTTCATAGATTTGATATTCAAATACTCAACAAAGTCTCCAATTCATGCTATTGCATACATGCAAGTATATTCATTAATATACACTTTAATACATGTTTAACACACCTTAACATGTATATAAGTTATAGCACCCCAAACTATAGCCCAATACTCCCCAAAACTCTATCATGATATGAGCCAAAAATTAGACTTTCTCACTACACAATTAGTAGAGCTTTGGCCAACACTTGAACACCACTTAAGCATATTATCAAACGCCTTACGAGCATAATTTTCAAACAACTTATATGTAAGTTCTTTAAGCTAAAATCAGCCCCTAAAGTTGAATCATGCAACTCCCTTCTCAAACAATGGTTTAATTCAATTATAACATCACGCATGAATCGCCTCAAATCAGCATAAAACTTGCTCAAAGTAGTAACATAATTCAATCAAGAATAGCAACCATAATCGATAAGAAACCACCACAATTTTGATCCAAACTTCAAGGATTTTGACTAACAAAACAGCAGCCTAAATTCGACCCACATCAGCAGCATAATTTATGAACCTTACGTCAAATTAACGGACCAAATCAGCAGATTTTCGAACACGACAAACAGCATATTTTCGAGCCCTAAGACAGCAAGATTTTCGAACCATAAGCCAGCATATTTTCGAATTCAAACAGCCATAGAAATCGAACCAAAACAGCGAGCTTTTTCGAATCAAAACCAGCGTAAGTTTTCGCCCAAACAGCAGCATATTTTGGCCTAAAATTAGCTACATAAATAGACCAAGGATAACAAAATAAATCGGTCCAAGAACAACCCAAAATCTCGAACAAACAGTCAGCATTCTCGATCCCAAATAGCACAAAATTTCGAACCCAATGAGCAGGAAATTCGAACCCAAACAATAGCAAGATTTTTGAACTATAGCGCAGCAGGTTACAAAACAAATCGACCAAAATACCTTACAAAAATCGCAGCACTAACGGAGTTCATACTAAGACGAAAAGAAACGAATAACCAAGTAAAGAGGGGGAAAATCGTTCACAACCTGAAGAATTCCTTCTAAAATTTTGTTGGAATCGCTGAGTTTTTCTTTGCTGCTGTGGTCGTGAGGTGGGAAGGGGAAAAGTGGAAGAAGTCGGTCCAAGGGAGAGAAGGGGAAGGAAGTGAAGTCATTAATTCTCAACCCTAGATTAAATCTACACCATCTAATGTCATCTCATCCCTTTAATTATCATTTTAATATAAATCTACTAATTTATTATTGCATGAAACCCCCTTGGATTTAATTTATGATATAAGTTCAACCCGGAATTATTTATTCAAATCCGGGATCAAAATGACATTCCCAAAAATTTAATAATCTCCTTGAATTTAATTAACAGTGTAAATTCGATCCCGAAATCATTTATCCCAACTCCGCTCCGAAATCCGATACCCAAGAATTTAATCCCAACATTTCATATAAGTATCATAATTAAATCTAGTGAACAATTATTAATTATCCCGGACATCACAATGATTCACTACATAATGCTGCTATGGAAAAGTGGCATAGCTTGATGAACAAATCTCATCACATTGACAAGGTTATGGATAAGTATCTTCTCAAGAAATTCTCAATAATCGATTGCGAAGCATGAAATGGTTAGCTATGCAAGGGTGTGCCTTTAGAGGTCTTGACGAATCCACACATTCTACTAATCGTGGAATTTTCACTAAATTGATAAGGCTGCAACAAGAGCTAATGAAGAAATTGCTCACTTGTCCTAGAAAACGCTCCTCACAATGCCAAGTACACATCTTCTTAAATTCAAAGAACTTTTGCATATTCTTGCCAACAAAGTGCGAAATATGATCCGTGAAGAAGTGGGGGATGCCAAGTTTTGTATTCTTGTTGATGAAGCTCTTGACGAATCTAATATGGAACAAATAGCCATTATTCTGAGATATGTGGATTGTGAGGGTTTTGTTCGAGAACGTTTCTTTGAAGTTGTTAATGTGAATGACACAAATGCATTGACTCTTAAAAAAGCGATATGCAATGTGCTTTCTCATTACAACCTTTTGATTGAAATTATGCGGGGTCAAGGATATGATGGAGCTAGTAATATGCGGGGTGAATGGAATGGATTACAAGCATTATTTCGCAAAGATTGTCCTTGTGCCTATTATATACATTGCTTATCGCACCGTTTACAACTTGCTTTAGTTGCAGTATCCAAAGAAGTGCATGGTGTGGTTATTCTTTTCAAAAGTGAGTGTCATTGTCAATTTTTTTGGATCTTCTTTCAAGCGTCATTGTGAGCTAAAATATGTTCGAGAAGATGAAATCATTGATATGATAGCTTCAAAGGAACTTAAAACCAGTACATGGCTAATCAAATGCGTACTTTACAACGACCTGGAGCTACTCTTTGGAGCTCAGATTTTACTTATGTTAGTAATTTAATTGATATATTTGGTGCTACTTTATCCTTCTTCAAATAATGATTGATGATGGACTCAGTAGTAACATCTGTGGACAAGCTAGAAGCATTTATAAAGAAATGATGTCATTTGAATTTGTGTTTATCTTGCACTTGATGAACGAAGTTCTAGGAATCTCTAATATTCTTTGTCAAGCATTACAAATGAAATCTCAAGACATATTAAATGCAATCAATTTAGTCTCATCAACCAAGATATTGCTTCAACAGTTACGAGAAATTGGATGTGAGAAATTTCTAGAAGGCGTCGTGAAGTTTTGTGAAAGGTATGAATTTTATTTATTTAATAATCTTTATTTTCATTTTTACAAGATATATATTATATGATGATAATGGGGTTTTTTTTTTTTGTAAAGGTGTCACATTGAGATGCCTAGTATGAGTTAGGAATGACAACGAGTCGGGTATGGGACGGGTTTGGTCAATCCCAGGACCCATCCCGCTACACATAAAACCCGGACCCGCCCCGCTTAGACCCGCGAACCCGGAGGGTTTACCCGCCCCGCCCCGATTACAGTTTTTTTTTTTTTAAATTTAGCTAGAAATCAATTTTGAAACACAAAAGTTGAGTTTTGTGATTAAATTTTATGTTTTCTCTAGAAATATTTATAATAATCATTGCAAAACTATCTTTAAACTACTAAATATTTATTAATTTGCTCTTATTTCCTTCAAAATGTCCAACTTCTTTAACATGAACACATGAATTTTGATATAAAATTAAATAATGACACTTTCTTGTTCACGTAAAGAAGTAAAATGTATAATCAATATCATATTTATTTTAAAAAAAAGTAAAAATGTATTGCGGGGCGGGTACGGGGCGAGTTCGGCCAATCCCAAGACCAGCCCCGCCCCGCTTCCAAACCTGGTTGAAGCGGGTCCAGACCCGCCCCGACGGGGTGGGTTCATTGCTGGTCAGGGGTTGGACCCGTCCCATTGCCATCCCTAGCATGAGTACTCGATATATGAAAGGCACAAGGCGTTCCTGTCAACAGAAAAATGATATCACAGTTGAGCATCATTATCACATTAGCATGTTCAATGTTGTGATAGATTTTCAATTGATGGAGTTGAATAATAGATTCACTGAAGAAACAATGTAACTCCTAACTCTCTGCTCAGCTTTGGATTCTATCAATGGATTCAGATCATTTAATATTGAGGATATCTGTACTCTTGCCCAAAAATTCTACCCTCAAGATTTTACTCGAATGGAGTAGATATTTTGAGAAGACAATTGGAGCATTTATGAGTATGTTGTAGTTCATCACATAGATTTTAAGAATATTGGTTCTCTTTCTGAGTTATGTCAAGTATTGGTTGAAACTAGAAAATTTGAACACTTCATTTTATTGATAGATTGATTCGCCTAGTGTTGACTCTTCCAGTTTCAACAGCAACTACAGAGAGAGCATTTTCAGCAATGAATCTTGTTAAGACATCACTTCACAATAAGATGGACAATGATTTTCTTGCAGATTGCTTGGTTGTTTACACTGAACGAGAGTTTGCTGCTTCAGTAGATGTTAAATTCATAATAGATGAGTTTGATGAGAAGTGTCGTAGAGTAAAATAGACTATTACCAAAATTGTTTGATTGCATTTCGTTGCATTGTATATTTCTTATCTTTTTGAGTTAATCACTTGGATATTGGTTGAAATATTATTCAATATGAAATGCTAAATTTATTATTTATTGTGAGCCCATTGATTTTTTTATTAATGATTTTTTAGCATAAAAAATTATGAGGAAAAAAAGTTTAGCCCCCCAATATAAAATGTTGGTTTCGCCCCTGGTGAAATTATATATACACCATTCATTCCTTCATCCATATATTTATAAACTCTCCAATTGTGAAATTACATATATACACTTCATTCCTTCATCCAAATATTTATCAACCTCTTTATCTATATATATATATATATATATATATACTTATAAAAGTGTCAACAATGGGCAAAGTTTTTCATATATATATATATATATATATATATTTATATACTTATAAAAGTGTCAACAATGGGCAAAAATTTTCAATTGTAAATTAATAACATTGCTTTATTATTTTATGCTACTTTATTAGCTAGGATACAAATGTAAAAATAAAATATCAACCAATGACATGAAAGAAAAAACATGTGAATTACATATTAACTACTTTAGTTAGTTAACTAAAATTGATGTAGAACTTGATATAATACAATAGATAATTAGTTTCATATCTTTTTATACTAATTAACAGTTAACATTGGTCCTTTGAGTTTCCTTGACTAATGAAACGAATATAACAATAGCAATAAAGTTGAGACGTTGGACACATTCATAAAGTTTATTTACCTTATTTCAATTTTAAAAAAAAGAAATGGAAAGATATGAAACTAATTATCTATTGTATTATATCAAGTTCTACATCAATTTTAGTTAACTAACTAAAAGAACCAAAATTAAATCCATTTTGAACATAAATTTAATACCAATCTTTAAAATAATCACTCAAAGAATGTACTACATACTAATTAGCAATGAGAGATATTAAAAAAAAATTAGACTATTTTTTCATCCCACTTAAATTATAATTAAAATTAATTACGTCTATTTCATCCCATAACTTTATTTTTCTCACTCCCTCAATTAATTGTATTATTTATCATTATATCCCCTATCATTATGATTGTGCTACTTTCTTTAGACTCTTATAACTTCCAATTTTTCCTCTCCCTCAATTAATTGATTAATTTTCATCCTAATTACTATTAAAAATATATATATAAATGTTAATGGAAGATAATAACTACATTAAATTATCATTAATAACATGTATACAAATTCGATATAATGAGCTTAGAAATAAGAATAAGAAAATGGTCATGGAAAATAATAAACATTAGGATGAGAATAATAATAATAATTAAAACTAGTAATTTGTTACTAAATGGATAATAATGAATATATATAGCTTATAATTATAATATAATTGTACGTGCATTCATCGCGTGTCAAAAATCGCTAGTATATATAACTTATAATTATAATATAATGTGGAGTACCACTAATAACAAGTTTGAAATAGTAACTTATTTTGATATCGTTATTAATTTTAAAAATACGTACATTTTCTGTAGTATATAGATATATATCACCCTTAGTATATTATAGCATTATTATTTAATTAACGGTTAGTTAATTTTAAGAAAATTATTGATAGATTCGCGAATGTATGAGATTCTTTTATATCTTTTTTTCCCAAATTATTACTAATAAATTGTTATTATCAATAAATTTTGTAAACTCTTCGATTTTCTTGTATATATTTAAATTATTATAAATAAATTATATAAACTCCTAATATATTTTATGTGCATACTAAGTATGACACAAGTTTTGCAAATTTGGAGTTAAAGTAATAATCAAATAATTAAAAGTTTAATAGTAAAGCAATTCCACCCATTATTTTATTATTTATTATGATAATTTATTTGATTGTTATATTTTAAATATTATTTATGAAAACTATATAATTAGTTATGGAAATTTATTAATCATTAACATATAAGTTTATTTGAACTATATAAAAAATTATTTGATAATAATTAAAATTAATTATAACAATCGAAATAAAAATGATTTTAACTTCACCACCATTTAAAATCATAAAATATAAGTTTATTTGAACTATATAAAAAAATATTTGATAATAATTAAAATTAATTATAACAATCAAAATAAAAATGATTTTAACTTCACCACCTTTAAAATCATAATAACTAATCATATAAAATATTAATAATAACTCAGTTTATTTTCATAAATAGAAATTTAAATAAGTAATATTATTTTTATAATATTTGTTTGTTTAAATTTATATGTAATATGTAGTTAAATATAAAAGGCTCGCCTACAAATAATTTTAACCTGAATCCGAATAAGATATGATTGTAGACAAAATTAAAATCAGGAAGAGCGATTATATTATTCACATTCTTGCTTCTTCTTCATTCTCCTCCTCATCATCGTTTCGCACCAGCTCGATGACCAGCCTCTCCTGGTGCCCCTTTTTCAAACTCTCTAACTCGTCCATCTTCTCCTGGGCCCGCTGCGACACGGCGTAGAGCTCGCCGGAGACTCATTGGCCGCGTCCAGGGAGGTTGAGGAGGAACGGCACGCGGTAGGGCCCGTAGACGAGGGGGAGTCTATCGCGGGTGAGGTAGGATACGACAAACGAAAAATCGCCGGCGGACATCATGTCCTGCAACAGTGGGTGATTCGAGCTGTTCATAAATTAGTATAAAGCAGCAAACATAAAAGATTGAAAGCAGAAAGATAAGGCAAGTGGAAATGAACAAAAATCTGTATCTACGAATTTAGTTCTTGATTATTTAGAGCGGGAGACGTCAAGAGTTTGTTAAATTTTGATTATTGTGCAATAGTTGGTATCAGATGCCTCTATTTGGAAATTTACGGTACCAATTGCTGGAATTGAGGCATCGTACGCTTCCAGTTGTTTTACCTGTTTGATGGTTGTTATTGATCCTTTTGCAAGAGCATTATAATGTCTTCATTTTTTGAAGGAAAATTAATCCTCTTTTTGGTTTTATGAAATTTGAATGCTGTTGAAGAGTTTGGTAACGTGTATACTCACTATTTTTCATGCAAAAGAGTAATATTTCTTGGGTCTACAGACTGGTGATGATTACTGTTAAGCATAGATAACCAGGGTCCCTGGGGATCATTAAGGGAAGCAAGTAAATATAAAATATCTAGATTGATTGACAGAAAAATGGAGGAAGAGAGATTCAAATTAAAAAAAATTCATGATTCACTGTGAACCTTCCTTGTGCAGTCCATAATCACACAAGGCATTCTAATTTTCTCAACCAATGTGTATATTTAAACCATGAAGGGAATAACTTTGGAGATTATGAACAAAACTTTGAGGACAATAAAATAGTTTGTGATTCTTAGATTTCGAGATTTATACTGTTATCTGCGATCTTTATATCTTGAAAGATGAATTGCCAATAACCATGGCAGTCACTATAGCAGGACTATGTCAAGAAGGAGAAAGAGTCTACTTCTTGATTCTACCAAAAAAAAAAAAAATATTGTCACTCTTTCAAAATCAAGGGAGACTTTCTGACTTTCACCCATATAAATGCCCAAAATCTCACCAATTAGAAAACGTAAACTTATCCAGTTCAAATATCTCACAGCTCTAACAATACGTGTTCTAATACTCCGACTGGCTCAGATATAGGTAATTTTGATTATACTACAACGTGTGACCATTCTGATCAGTGATGTTGATTTTTCGCCACCAAGTAACATTACATCTGGTGGAATTTAGAACCATGACATGCCAACAGCCCTTGAAATGTTTTTTCATATATAAAATTTGTTGGCCGCAACACGTATAAAGCAATTGTAGTGTATGTGGTCTGTATCTGTTGAGTATCCCATTTCTCTTTCTTTTCTTTTTGGCTGGATACAAGTATATTCTTGTGGACGATATAATTATAAAGAGGATACCATATTCCCTATGGATTTTATATTTATACTAAAGGGGCATTTACGCTCTTTTTGGTTTTTGAAATTTGGATGCTGTTGAAGAGTTGATAGCGTGTATACTCACTAGATTTTCATGCAAAAAAGTAACGTTTCTTGGGTAAGAACTACCTTGAATGGGCACAGTTTGTCCGCCTCGTTATCGATGGGAAGGGCACAGTGGGCTACCTCAATGGCGATGCAACGACTCCAGCTGCGACAGATACTAAGTACGTACAATGGCGATAGAGAACTCTATGGTAATGGCTTGGCTTATTAATTCCATGGAGCCAACAATCGGGAAGCCGTTCATGTTCCTTCCCACCGCCCGTAATGTTTAGGACGCCGTTTACGAGACATACTCCGATTTGGAGAATTACTCTCAGTTACATGAATTAACCACTCGAATGCGGCAGATCTATCAAGGCATCAGGGATGTCATGTGATATCCCCGAAATAATTAATTGCAATTTGAGCATTAATTAATTATGTTTATGTGATTAATTATGGTGATAATTAAATTATGTGTTGTAATTAATTATCTTGGTGAAATGCGTAGTCACATGGTTGATGTGACCAGGTAATGCATTTCGGGGTGCATGTAAGGCATGTTGGAAATTTGGGTGCTAGCATGATTTAATTATGATGGTTGATAATTACTTGGAAAGCATGTATTTTAATAGAAGTTTTGGGTGCATTTTGGTAAAATGCTTTTAAAATACCATGTTGGGGTATTTTATACATCATGCTAAATTTTGGGGTACATGTTTAATTATAACCCACCTTTATACCCCACTACCCCCACCTTACCCATCACTTTACCTTTCACTTTTTACAATCCCCAATCACTCTCCCAAACCCTACCCTCAACCCATTTTCGAAATTGGCACATATGAGGAGGAGAAATCTTCACAAAAGCTTGGTTTGCGAGGTTTTTAGTGAGATTTGGAGTCCATAAGAGGTATGGAACCCTACTTGATGTTTTAATGGTGCTTGGTTTTGATTTGAGTTGGTATTTGTTGTTTTGAAATGGGTTTGTTTTGGGTTAGTATGGTTTTGTTTTGGGTGTAGGATTTTTGGGTAGTATTGTGATGTATGTTGAAGGTTTTTAGTGTTTTTATGTTATTGGTTTGTTGGTGTAAGTGTTGGTGACGATGGGGAAGAAATGTAGTACACAAATGGAGATTTTCGAAGCCCAGGCAGCGGCGATCGATCGCCCGAAGCGAGCGATCGATCGCGCGCAACCAGTGCGCACCAGTAGCGTTTGGCGATCGATCGCCACTTCTGGGCGATCGATCGGCGAGGCTGGCGATCGATCGCCGATTGCAGATAATTTCAGACTCGGGCAGTGTGATCTCGCGATCGATCGGGGCCTCGCGGTGATCGATCGCGAGACACCAAAAAGGGTGTTTTTAGTTATTTTTGTGGAATTTTGGGTATTGGACTATTATTGGCTCCTAATATTGGTTTGTGTGAATGTGTAGAACCATCCCAGGTGGCGACACAACCAAGGAAGTGAAGTCATACCAAATCTTACTTTTGAAAAGGTACGTAAAGAGAAGTACGGGCACCCAACAGTACATGTATCTTTTATACTCATTGATTATGCATTGTGGATGCGACTATATATGGAATTGTGCATTGTGGATGCAAATACATGTTGAATTATGCATTGTGATTGCATATGTATATGATGATTGTTTGGTGCACATCCCATGAGTCATGGTTATATATAGTGATGATTTTAATGCTTTGCCGCTGCCACTTGAAGCGATGATAGAATACTTGCCGCTGTCATATTGTAGCGAGGAAAGAATATTTGCCGCCAAATGTTGAAGCGAGGGTATTGCCGCATGTCGCATTTGCGCGAGGTTATTCAATGCCGCTAATATGTCGAAGCGAAGGGTATTAGTGCCGCTGTCATGACAAGCGAGGTGCATTAAAATACACTATTATAACAGACTAGAGATTGGTAATTGGTGATAATGAAATGGTGTTATGTCATGACATGTGTAGAACCATTAAATAATCTATTGATTATACTCATGAGTTATGGTACAGGGACAACCCAAAAGGGAGCGTTAAAATGCATGGGAAAAACAGGTAGTGTTTTATTACGATTTATGCATTTACGCCTTATAATCATATTGTGTTGAATATGGATTATTATATACTCATGTTTTGGGGGTTGTCCTTGTAGGTACATTTTGGCATGATAAAGGGGCTAAGGCGGGTTGAGGAGGTGAGCTTGTGAAGAATGCTTTTGATAAGGAAGGACATGATTATTTTTGTATAGTGGCTACTCTAGGAGTAGTGTAAAGCTATAGTGAACAACATTCATTTGTTAGAGAATGTAATTAATCCATTTGAAAGTCCTTAACTTGGCATGTAATTCTTAAGGCTCAAAGCCTCAACACGAACTTTTATACTCTGATAATGTATGTTAGCTCTAATTATGCCTTTAATCCGCACTTAAGGAACTAGGGTCCTTACATTAGTGGTATCAGAGCAGTGGTTAGATAACCCGGGAACGAGTGAAGGGTAGCCTTAGCATGATTGGCTAGGTGTTTACATTTGGGCATGTTTATGCATGTGGTGCATATTGGTGTATAAATTGTTATACTAACATGCTTATTATCATTCATGTTATCTAACGGTATAACATATGTATTGTTTTGGAATTGTTGTTAACCCTTGTGTTACAGCATGGCGGCTATGAACTTGGGGAACCTCAATGAAGAGGTAGGAGATGTTGGAAGTGTTAATGCAAGTATTGGACAGACAAATCATTTACCTCCACCAGCTGTGGGTGTAGAACCGGTAGCTCAACTGTTACTACCCGGTGAGCTTAGTTTGACTCAATTCCTGACTTTCCACCCGCCCCGATTTGAGGGGACAGAGACATGGGAAGAGGCTGAGGAGTGGCTTGAGAGACTAGAACAGATATTTGTGTCCGCTCCGTGTGCTAGGACGGCATGGCACAGGTTGGCGGAATTCCAACTAGCAAAGAAACCTTCCATGTGGTGGAAGACTACAGTGATGGAATTGAGGGCTCAGGGTATAATAATTGATTGGACTCTCTTCAGGACCCGGTTTCTGAACCGGTATTTTTCTGCGGCTGCGAGGCAGATAAAGGAGGATGAGTTTACAAACTTGAGGCAAGGAGGCATGACTGTATCAGACTATGCCATGCACTATTCTTCACTATTGAGGTATGTCTCTCATATTGCCACAAACGGACATGCAAAGATGAGGCACTTCTTGAAGGGGTTACGACCGGAATTGTTTGACCGGGTTATCACCAACAACCCCACTTCTTTCGATGATGCTCTTACTAGAGCAGAACTGGCAGAGATTTGAGTTGGGGCCTATCCTAATGCTGTACCCCCACACGTGCCACCGCAGAGGCAAGTTACTGATAGCTTGAGGCCACGAGGGGAGTCATTTAAGCCTCGTGGTGCTTCTTCATCCTCTCGGTTCAGTGGGAAGAAGTCTTTTAACCGGAAATAGGAGAATAGGAAGAACAATCTATTGGCCAACCGGGGACCCATGCAAGTTAATAGAACGGGAGAAACAAGGTGTGACAATTGTGGAGGGCCACACTCATCGATTAACTGCCCAGCTTGTTACAGTTGTGGTAAGATGGGCCATATCTCTCGGTATTGCCCCAGTCGGAGAGGACAGTCAGACTTCCAGGCGAATAGGCCAAGATTTGATGACATGACAGCGCATCAGAGGCAGCAGATTATGCCTCAACCATCGGGAGGTCAGACAGTGGGACCGTCCCAGGGGCAAGTGTATGCACTGACTAGAGAGCAGGCCCAGGCAGCCCCAGAGGAGGTGATCGCTGGTACGTGCCATTTATTTACGCACCCTGTTTTTAGTTTGATAGATACAGGTGCTTCCCAATCTTTTGTATCTGTTGACTTTGTGGAGAGACACCATATGTGCACGTCTTCGTTACCCACGCCTCTTATGGTCTCGACACCCACTGAAAGAAATGTTGTTGCTGATCAGTTTCTTGCGGATTGCCTCATTTATTTTGAGGGCAACGAACTGAAGGCAGATTTGATTGTGTTGGGTATGTCAGACTTCGATTGCATTGTGGGCATCGACATTCTGAACAGATATCAGGCAGCGTGGACTGTCGGCAGAGAACGGTTCGGTTCAGATCTGTTATGGGAATACAGTGGACTTTCTATGGGAATAGTTCTCGGGCGAAGATTCCGTTGATATCAGCAATCAAAATGTCCCAGTTGTTGGAACATGGTCACACGGGCTATCTTATCTATGCCGTGGACACGACGGGAAAGAACAAAGAATTGAGGGTGGAGGATGTACCCGTGGTAGCAGAGTTTGCTGATGTGTTTCCGGAGGAGATCCTAGGATTCCCACCGGCTAGAGAAGTCGAGTTTGGGATTGAGTTATTACTGGGGACATCCGCTATCTCTCGTGCCCCTTACAAGATGGCGCCGACAGAGTTAAGGGAATTGAAGGAGCAATTGCAGGAACTCCTTGACAAAGGATATATACGCCCTAGCGTATCACCATGGGGCGCACCGGTTCTCTTTGTGAAAAAGAAGGATGGTTCGATGCGGTTGTGCATCGATTACCGGCAACTGAATAAGGCCACAGTGAAGAACAAGTATCCTCTTCCAAGGATTGACGATTTGTTTGATCAGTTGCAAGGTACAAAGCTGTATAGCAAGATTGATTTGAGGTCAGGATACCAGTAGATTCGGGTCAGAGAGGAGGATGTGCAGAAGACAGCATTTCGGACTCGGTATGGGCACTATGAATTTCTAGTTATGCCATTTGGTGTAACGAACGCCCCAGCTGTCTTTAGGAGCTTGATGAACAGAGTGTTTCAACCATATCTTGACCAGTTCATCATAGTGTTTATTGATGACATACTCATCTACTCTCGGAGTAAGGAAGAGCACGTGAAACACTTGAGAACAGTGCTCCAAATCCTCAGGGATAATCAGTTATTTGCCAAGCTCAGCAAGTGTGAGTTCTGGTTAAGCAGTGTGGTGTTCTTGGGGCGTGTGATATCCAGCAGTGGGATATCGGTGGATCCCAGGAAGATAGAGGCTGTGATGGAGTGGGCTGCACCCACTTCTGTGCCTGAGATACGTCTTGGTTTGGCCGGTTATTATCGGCGCTTCGTTGAGGGATTTTCGAAGATTGCCAAACCGTTGACACAGTTGACCCAAAAGGGAGTACCATTCTTTTGGTCTAAGGCTTGTGAGGAAAGCTTCCAAGAGTTGAAACACCGATTGACGACGGCGTCCGTGTTGGTGATTCCTACGGAGAACACGAGGTTTGTTCTTTATACAGATGCATCACTTCAGGGCCTTGGATGTGTATTGATGCAAGATAAGCATGTGGTAGCTTATGCATCGAGGCAGTTGAAGCCGCATGAGACTAGATATCCAGTCCATGACTTGGAGTTGGCGGCTATTATTTTTGCCCTGAAGATCTGGAGGCATTACTTATATGGTACGTCGTTTACCATTTTTACGGATCACAAGAGCCTGAAGTTCTTGTTTACTCAGGCGGAGTTGAATATGCGTCAGAGGAGATGGATGGATTTACTCAAGGACTATGATTGTGAAATAGAGTACTATCCCAGAAAAGCAAACTTGACAGCAGACGCCTTGAGTCGGAAGGTGAAGAGTACTGCTGAGGACGCTATGTGTTTATCGGCTATGATGACTTCTTATTGCCATCTGGGCTATGATTTTGACGTGTATACATCGCCGGTACGTGTATCGACCTTATTAGCGAAGCCAAATATTTTTGAGAATATCCGGAGAGCTCAGAAGGCAGATGATGAGATTCAGAGATGGTCATCACTGGTACATCTTGGACAGCCATCGAAGTTCAGAGTGGCTGAGGACGGATCCCTGAGGTTGGGTAACCGTTGGGTGGTTCCGAGTACGCCGGAGTTGCGTAGAGGGATCTTGGAGCGAGCTCATAGTAGCAGGCTTAGTATCCACCCAGGCGGGAATAAGATGTATAAGGATCTACGTGATCAGTTTTGGTGGAAAAGAATGAAGTGTGATGTCGTCGCTTTTGTTAAGAGGTGCTTGATCTGCCAGCAGGTTAAGGCAGAGACGCAGAGGCCTGGTGGTGAGTTGAAGAGTTTGGAGATACCAAAATGGAAGTGGGAACACATATCCATGGGCTTTGTGACCCACTTGCCGAGGAGTGCTTCGGGCGTTGATGCCATTTGGGTGATTGTGGATAGATTGACCAAAGTGGCTCACTTCATTCCCTATAGTATGACTTTCACCTATTTGAGGATGGCTCAGTTATACGTTCGCGATGTGGTGAGATTGCACGGGATCCCTATTTCTATATTGTCGGATCGGGATCCGCGATTCACATATCATTTTTGGGAGGGTCTTCAATCAGCCTTGGGAACTGAAGTAAGGTTGAGCACTGCTTACCATCCTCAAACGGATGGCCAGACCGAGCGTACTATCAAAACGCTCGAGCACATGTTGAGGGCATGTGTATTGGAATTTGATACTTCATGGCAGGATTCAGTGGCCTTGGTAGAGTTCTCTTATAATAATAGCTACCAGGCAAGCATTCAGATGGCTCCTTTTTGAGGCCCTTTATGGCAGACGATGTAGATCACCCTTGTGTTGGGATGACTTGGATCGTAAATCGATCGGAGGACCAGAATTAGTTCGGGAAATGGAAGAGAAGGTAAAGGTGATAAGGCAGAAAATGAAAGCAGCCCAGGACAGACATGCAGCTTATGCTAATAAACGACGGCGACCGTTAGAATTTCAGTTGGGGGATAAGGTCTTTTTGAAGATCTCACCTTTCAGAGGTGTTGTACGATTTGGAATGAGCGGGAAACTGTCTCCGAGGTATGTTGGGCCGTACGAGATCTTGCAGCGCATTGGCACCTTAGCTTACCGACTGGCCTTGCCACCTTCGTTGTCTGGTATACATGATGTGTTCCATATGTCTATGTTGCGGAAATATGAGCCGGATCCATCTCATGTGCTGCAACCTTCCGAGGTTCAGTTAGAATCCGACGTGTCTTATGTGGAACGACCTGTTAGAATTCTGGATCGAGCAGACCGCAGACTTCGGAACAAAGTGATACCTATGATTAAAGTTCAGTGGGATCGCCGGGGTGTATAGGAGGCCACGTGGGAGACGGAGCTGCATATGGTGCAGCACTACCCGGAACTATTTTCTGGTATGTGATTTATGTTTAGAGTCATTTGGGTAAGTGCATGCGATTTCGAGGACGAAATCTTATAAGTAGGGGAGTATTGTGATATCCCCGAAATAATTAATAGCAATTTGGGCATTAATTAATTATGTTTATGTGATTAATTATGACGATAATTAAATTATGTGTTGGAATTAATTATCTTGGTGAAATGCGTAGTCACATGGTTGACATGACCGGGTAATGCATTTCGGGGTGCATGTAAGGCATGCTGGAAATTTGGGTGCTAGCATGACTCAATTATGATGGTTGATAATTACTTGGAAAGCATGTATCTTAATTGAAGTTTTGGGTGCATTTTGGTAAAATGCTTTTAAAATACCATGTTTGGGTATTTTATACATCATGCTAAATTTTGGGGTACACGTTTAATTATAACCCACCTTTATACCCCACTACCCCCACCTTACCCATCACTTTACCTTTCACTTTTTACAATCCCCAATCACTCTCCCAAACCCTACCCTCAACCCATTTTCGAAATTGGCACATAAGAGGAGGAAAAATCTTCACAAAAGCTTGGTTTGCGAGGTTTTTAGTGAGATTTGGAGTCCATAAGAGGTATGGAACCCTCCTTGATGTTTTAATGGTGCTTGGTTTTGATTTGAGTTGGTATTTGTGTTTTGAAATGGGTTTGTTTTGGGTTAGTATGGTTTTGTTTTGGGTGTTGGATTTTTGGGTAGTATTGTGATGTATGTTGAAGGTTTTTAGTGTTTTTATGTTATTGGTTTGTTGGTGTAAGTGTTGGTGAAGATGGGGAAGAAAATGTAGTACAAAAATGGAGATTTTCGAAGCCCAGGCAGCGGCGATCGATCGCCCGCAACCAGTGCGCACCAGTAGCGTTTGGCGATCGATCGCCACTTTTGGGCGATCGATCGCCGATTGCAGAAAATTTCACACTCGGGCAGTGTGATCTCGCGATCGATCGGGGCCTCGCGGCGATCGATCGCGAGACACCAAAAAGGGCGTTTTTAGTTATTTTTGTGAAATTTTTGGTATTGGACTATTATTGGCTCCTAATATTGGTTTGTGTGAATGTGTAGAACCATCCCAGGTGGCGACACAACCAAGGAAGTGAAGTCATACCAAATCTTACTTTTGGAAAGGTACGTAAAGAGAAGTACGGGCACCCAACGGTACATGTATCTATTATAATCATTGATTATGCATTGTGGATGCGACTATATATGGAATTGTGCATTGTGGATGCAAATACATGTTGAATTATGCATTATGATTGCATATGTATATGATGATTGTTTGGTGCACATCCCATGAGTTATGGTTATATATAGTGATGATTTTAATGCTTTGCCGCCGTCACTTGAAGCGATGATAGAATACTTGCCGCTGTCATATTGTAGCGAGGGAAGAATATTTGTCGCCAAATGTTGAAGCGAGGGTATTGCCGCATGTCGCATTTGCGCGAGGTTATTCAATGCCGCTAATATGTCGAAGCGAAGGGTATTAGTGCCGCTGTCATGACAAGCGAGGTGTATTAAAATACACTATTATAACAGACTAGGGATTGGTAATTGGTGATAATGAAATGGTGTTATATCATGACATGTGTAGAACCATTAAATAATCTATTGATTATACTCATGAATTATGGTACATGGACAACCACAAAGGGAGCGTTTAAAATGCATGGGAAAAACAGGGAGTGTTTTATTACGATTTATGCATTTACGCCTTATATTCATATTGTGTTGAATATGGATTATTATATGCTCATGTTTTGGGGGTTGTCCTTGTAGGTACATTTTGGCATGACAAAGGGGCTAAGGCGGGTTGAGGAGGTGAGCTTGTGAAGAACGCGTTTGATAAGGAAGAACAGGATTATTTTTGTATAGTGGCTACTCTAGGAGTAGTGTAAAGCTATAGTGAACAACATTCATTTGTTAGAGAATGTAATTAATCCATTTGAAAGTCCTTAACTTGGCATGTAATTCTTAAGGCTCAAAGCCTCAACACGAACTTTTATACTCTGATAATGTATGTTAGCTCTAATTATGCCTTTAATCCGCACTTAAGGAACTGGGGTCCTTACATGTCACGACCTAGTATAATGATTTGATGGGCATATGACAGGAATTCGATCTCCTTGATGTATCTTAATTGGAGAGTTCGAAGGATAGCACCCGCTATAAGGACAAATTGATTGTAGCATAATCTTTGTCTTCTTAGCAGGATTGAACAAGGAGCTAAATGAGGTTCGCGAGCGGATACTTGGCTGCAAACCACTTCCCACAATTCGTGAAGTTTTTTTCTGAGTTGGTGATGATGAAGCGTGAATCCCCCTCGCTAAACACTAAGGTTCGGTCCTTGTGAGCAGTGACTTGCACTTCAATTGCGGTCGCCGTGATGGCAACGTTCCTTGTGTGAAAAATGCAAAAAATATTGGCATACTATTGACACATGTTGGGGATATTCATGGCCGGCCACCACATCTCAAGAAGAAATCAGGATACAGTAGCAAACATGCATCGAGTGGTCATACTCTTTAAACAAGTGCATACGGATCTGGTCTGCAATTATCTTCTTCTGAGTCACTTTCGTCCAAAAAGGATCAAATGGAGCACCTGTACAGGCTGTTGGACACACGCTTAGGAAATTCCAGCCCCTCGCCCTCTTGTTCTTTGGCCCAATCAGGTATATCCACTTCTACTGCCGCTAATTCCCTTCTTAACAGCTCCTGGATTTTGGATTCAGGTGCAACAGACCATATGACGGGCTCGTCGCATCTTGTTTCCTCATATATTCCTTGTGCTGGGAATAGAAATGTTAAAATTGATGATGGATCTCTTGCCTCAATTGCGGGGAAAGGATCTATCTCGGTTTTTTCCTTCTTGTCATCTTTCCAATGTTTTAAATGTTCCACTGCTCTCTTATAATCTTATTTCTATTAGCAAACTTTTTCGTGATCTTAATTGTCGTATTGTTTCTTTCCTTCTCATTGTGTACTTCGGGATTTATTATCGGGGAAGACAATTGGCAATGTTAGGCAGGATAGGGTCTCTACCTTCTCGATACTTGTTTTTTCTCGCATCGGTTGATCACAAACTATGTCTCAATTATGTTTTCTCTTTGTAGTGTTAGTGATATTTGTTATGGCATCGTAGGTCAGGTCACCCCAGTTTTTCGTATTTAAGACGTTGTTTCCCAAGTTATTTATCAATAATTTATTCATTCATTAATTTGTGAATCTTGTGATTGGCAAAACTTCATCGGTCTGTTTTCCCGTCCATACAAAAAATCTGCATTTTTTACACTTATTGAAGATTAAAACTTTCTATGAAAAACATTGGTTTATCACATTTATTGATGATCATTCTCGTATGACTTGGGTATTTCTCCTCAAAGATAAATCTGATGCGGTTATTGTCTTCAATATTTTTTTTTTAAATATGACTCAATTTAATGATACTATTAAAATAATGATACTATTAAAATATTCGGAGTGATAATTGGAAGGAATATTTTAGTAAACTATTGGGGGGTTTTTTCTATCGCATGACATTATACATAAAAGTTCGTGTCCCCATACCCCCTAAACAAAATGGAGTGGTTGAACGAAAAAATAAACATTTCCTTGAAGTTGCTCAACCCACACTAAGGTTCCGAATTATCTTTGGGGTGATGCTATTTTAACAGCTACCTACTTAATTAATTGATTACCCTCATGAATTTTAAACTCTGAAACTCCCTTCATTATTTTTAAAAAATCCTTTCCTACTTCACGGATATTTACGGATATACCACTCGAAATTTTGGTATTGTTGCCTTCGTTCATAATTATGATCCTATCATCGCGAAACTCGATCGTAGTATTGTTAAGTGCATATTTGTCGGATATCCCGCAAACCAGAGAGGCTACAAATGTTGGTATTGTTTTGATCATGTTTCAAAACGATACTTTTTTACTATGGATGTCACTTTCTTCGAAGGCAGTCCTACTTTACCTCTCATATTCAGAGGGAGACATGTACTGCTAGCGAAGATGAGTTTTTAAAAAAAATCAAATTTCATCATTGAATTTGAAAACAGTGAACAATCTAACTATATTATGCAAGATCATAATCCAACATAGTAGAGGTAGATAAGAGACATGATATTGTTCATACCAAGATAAGAAACGCAAAGTGTAAGGCCCCGATGCTAATTAACCCGGATTAACAACGATTAAGCGAACCGGATAATAAAAAGTATAGACTTTGAATTAAGGTGTTCCGGACCACGATGGGTCAACCAACTAGTGGAACATGTTTTAGTGCATGAGCACATGGCATTTGGAAAACGCATGCCATTAATTAATTTAACTCATGTTTAATACATGCTTTTGGAGCTTTAACCTTGCAAGATAGTGATGTATTGACACATGGATTCCACAATACATCAAATGAATTAAAAATAATGCCAAAGATGATAAGTAACTCACGCAAATACCATGCAAAAATCAGATTTTACTTCATTTTCCAACACCATCTTCTCTCTTCCTTCACCATCACTCCTCCTCCTTCTCTCTTCTACCATTTTCGAAAATGGCAGCTCATTTCCTACCAAAATCCTCTTGAATTTTCAAGTGCATGTCACATGCAAAGATATATTTGAGTGCTACTCATCTTGAGGAACAAGATGCACCAAGAAAATTCAAGTTTGGAGAAACATTGAAGCAAGAAATTTGAGTAGCAGCAGATTGGGGAAGGATGTTCTACCTTGGTTCAGTTTTAGTTGGTTCTAAGCTTCAAATCTCGACAACTTGAAGGTATATAGGTATAATTTAAGTTTATGAACTTGAATTGGTCGAATTGTTGTGCAATTAGATGGAAATGTTGCTGTAATAGATGACAATGTTGCTGTCAAATGTATTCTGTTTGGAATCAGTACATATGCATGCTGTTATTTCGAATTTTAAGCATAGTTAGGCTTCGAATTGAACAATCATGCTCCTGTGACAAGTTGTAGAATTATGTGTTAACTTTATATGGCCACCGAAATCAGATAATTTGGATTTAAGATGAAAACGTTATGGTCGTTCTACCAACATGTATCAAATCTGGAAATTTACTGCATGCGAGTTTCATGCATTTTGTTATTCGTATTTCTGGGAATAAATGGCTACGAATATGAAGTTTTAGGCTCTAATACATATTGTAGTATTAGAAGTTAGCTTGCATTTGGAATTGGCCTCACTCAATTTGGAGCTCATATGAAAGAATTATGATAATTGTACCAGCAACTATACAATCTGGAAGCAGGGGATATACGAGTTTTCTAGGCTTGTACGTTTTTCAATTAATGTACATGAAGATGAATTGTTTAGCTTAAAGCTCATAAGAGATGTTTTGTTTTATGTTGGGTTAACTTTCATTAGAAACTGGCCTTACATGATTTGGAGTTTTCGTGTGTAAGATATGCACGTTTCCCTAGAACCGCTCACTCTGTCAAAACAGAATATGAGTATTTTTTAAATCTGGCATACTTTGCTTTGCATGTGCCTCTAGATGAACGAACTAGCTTCTGGACTTCAAATATGAACTGTAGTACTTTGGGTTTTCGTGATTTTCCCACTAGCTTCAACTCATTTGGACGTCATATGAATTTATTATGAGTTTTATACAAAAATGGGTCAGGCTGGAATTTGGTAAATTGTCCTGTTTTTCCAGCAGATTGTTCTTGGCCATTTTACCTAGGCTAAATGAACGAATTTGAAGATGAGTTGAACTGAGGAAATGTTCATTTTTGAGTTAGCTTTGAAAATAAATTGGACCCATGTGATTTTATTAACTATCGAACAAGTTATGAGCCGATCTCTACGGTTGCGCAGGCTGAAATTTAGAGAATTGGTTTTGGGTCTAAGTTTGAGTTTTATTTTGATATGTTTAAGGCTAGTATGTGACATTATGTTGTATTTGGAACTGTTATGGCCAGGTTTATTAATCCTAAGATTGAGTCGAGGATCACTTGGTAATTAGCTAACGGTTTGAGGTACGTTGAAATGAGTTTTATCATGACGTCTGGCAAAGACGTGTAATGATGCTAATGTATGGCCTTATATGTCATTATTTGATTTATATGACTTATTTGTCACTATATGATTCTTATGTGACTACATGACATGATGAATATCTTGGATTACATGATATGTGAAATTACATGATTTGTATATACTTTCACATGAGATTGCATGATATATTGAGTTGCATATGTCATTTGATGCATAAATGATTCATGGGCATATCATATTGATCTATCATTCCTTTGATATCCATGATTTGACTGAGTTGACTTACTCTGAGTGTCGGGTACGACGAGCATGGCGATGACAGGCAGTATAGGTAGTAACTGTAGTCACGTGCAGGTGCGACCGGACCTAGACACGAGGGCTGGATGCAGTAACGTACATAGGATGAGTTTTCCTAGCGCAATGTACGTATACTGTCACCCTCTGCTCGAGCTTTGATGATTTGATGATACCTTCCTTTGGACTCCGATTTTTGGTATCTTGATATTCGATTCCTTGTACCCATTCATACATCGCATTCATACATGGTATGCATTGCATGATCTTTGTGACTTGACATGATTTATTTATTTCTCGTACTGGGGTACTGACCCCCTTTGTGGGGGCTGTCATGTCTTTTGTTGTTCGGACATGACAGGCTTTACAGGAGGACATAGTGACGATGCTTACAGCGACGCATCGAGAGATACCAGAGCTCCTTGAGAGCGAGCTCAGGTTTATATTTTATGTTTTGCGTCCCAGTAGTTGTTAGAATATTTTTACTTATGTTTTAAATTACCGGGGTATGCCCCGAGTATCTGTATTTTTTAAGTATTACTTTACTGAGAAATTATATGTAATGCTTATGCGATGAATATCATGTTAGATGTAAAACTGGAAATAAATATTTTCACTATTCGGAAATGTTTTAGAAACAAAATGCGAAAAATTTTGAGGGTCACTTTGATAAAGTTTTTAACTAAATCTTCCGCTGTTTACGTTAATATAAAAATCGTGTGTTAATTAAACCTCTGATTAGGACCAGGCCCTCACAGTTGGTATCAGAGCATAATCTGGGATATGCTCGAACTAGAGTTAGGACACTGAGAATAGACACAAATGAATTGTTTGTGCATGTGACTGACTATCTGATTTATATGCTCTTGCCTGCTATGTTTACATGTTCGATAATGAGATTTTATGCATGTAATGGATTAGTAAGCAGGAATGATGAGATGTCATATCTCTGAAGATTTTAAAATGCTAAGTGGCATAGAATCTAGAGAATTTGAATGCTGGGTTGCATATATTCTAGAGAATTTGAGAAGTTTATTTGTTAGCACTGATAGTTGCTGACTGGATGATGATGTAGAATAAGTGATGAGAACATCTCTGACTTGAGATTGTATATGATGTTTTGATATTATGTTGGACAGTTAGTGTTTGGATAGGTAGCTGTGATATAGACTTTACGAGCTACTATCGAATCTGTAGACACTATAAACTGTTAATTGCACTATAATTTAGTGATAATGTGTCCATTATTGGAAATTGTATTTATCACTTTGGGATTTAATCCTTATGATTAGTGGATGCCACTAGAATTATTTAGAACGCTTTGTGTCGATTGACATCGGGAATTTAAGTCTAAAAGACCAAGGTTATACGTATGAGTTTACGTCAAAACCTGTGTACGCCAAGATGATAATATAGAACTTGAGAATATTGAAACTAGCAATATTTCAACTGAAGAATGGAGTGTAGTTGTTGTGAGAAACAACGAGAATTGGTTTGAATGAGGACTTGGTTTAGGGGACTGTCGTAATTCAGTTCCAGTTTTTGTGTCCAAACTATGAATAAGAACTTCACTATGAACTCTTTTAGATGAGACTATCTATAGTAATGGTATTGATGATATGGAAAATGATAATTGATTATCGTGGACTTGAGAAATGGAAATAACTGCTTAATCTCGATAACTATTCACTAGTGAAGCGATTAGATATCGACCGAAGAATAAGACACCGATGTGGTGCGAAGTAGTTAGAACTAGATTAAAGATTAATGAAGTCACTATCATTGAGATAATCCAAGTAATCCTGGAAAAGTTTCAGAAGTATCACTCCAATTTATCCAGCTCTAGTAGTTCTGGAGGTACTATGAGATTGTGGGATACCGAATCTTTTGAGGTCACTGTGGATGTAAATATCTACTGATCCATTTGAAAGAATAATAAGAACTGATATTGATTGTGGCCAGTCAGTGCATGTCTGTTACTTACTCGGGAATAGATGCAACCATAACAACAAATACTCTAAGCTAGAGGTAGATATCATGGTGGTTATTCTTTACGACCACTCAGTTTAAGCAGCAGTTAATTACCTGTAGACCAGAGAGTATACCTTGACAATGGGATTGAGATGTCTCCAGGATATATATAACCATTTCGATTTTGGCAATGATAGAGATGCTATAGGAGTAGTGATCACAGATACATGTTGTGTATTGATCACACTGCATGAGTTTGATTTGAGATAAAAGCATTGTTTTCATATATTTCATCAAATGAGCATTGATAATGATGATTGGGAAAATACACCAGCAGTGATACTTATATTATCCACACTTGCAACAATGAACTGCAGATTACAGTTTAATGATAGTGATGTGGATTCGAATTCAATGGTGTTGCTCATATATGGTTTTGATTGTATCAAGGGTATGTATACTCCGATAAATTTTGAGATATAAGAAGTTGGTTTCAGGGTACAATGAATTTTCGACTGTTTTGTGGCCCCAAAATGAAATATTTATAGCCACGAATAGCGAGCTAAGATACTGATAGTATCCGCTATGAAAATATTGTTGTTGCGATATTTGGAAAATGAAGGATATTTGATAATAAGCAGTTGATGCTTATAAAAAAAAAGGAGTCGAGGTTGACTGATATTATAGAGGTAAGAAAACCTACCAAGATTTTCCAAAGGAAACAAAAGAATTTCCACTAGAGAAGGAAATCGATTTTAACTTCGTTGATGCCAAGGAATAGATTTGATATCGAAAGTACTGTATGGAATGTCATCAGCAAAGTTGACAGATACAGAAGAATAGTTGCAGAATCTTCTTGATACGAGTATAAATGTCTGAGTATGTCACTTGAGGAAACATCAGTATTGTTCGTGAAGAAGAAAGATGATATTATGAAGATGTGTATCGACTAAAGGTAGTTGAATCAGGCTATTGTCGAGAATAAATACCCACTACCTAAGATCGAGAAGTAAATGATCAATTGTAAGAAACTTGAAGTATAAGAAGAACGATTTTTACTCTGGTTACCATCAGTTTGAGTCAGAAGAGAAAATGACCTCTAGGCAATTGATCAAACAAGATATAGGCATTTTGAATTTTTGGTAATGTCGTGTGGTCTGACAACTATACCGGTAGAGTTATGAATTTGATGAAGAAAATTTTCCGTAACTTTTGGGCGGAAGTGTAATCATATTCATCAGTGGTATACTAGTGTATACGAGATCCGGAAGGAACCACACAGAACACATGTGATTGATTTTTTTTTTCAGACGCTTCGTGAAGCTCAAAGGGTGGACCAAGTTATTGAAATGTAAATCTTGGTTGAATCAAGTGTTGTTTTGGGATAGGTGATATCATCTCACCAGATACTTGTTGATTACAGTAAAGTAAAGATAGTACTAATTTGGTCAAGACAAATCATTGTACACAAGATGAAAAGTTTTATGAATTTTGACAGATACTACAGGCTTTTACGGAATGATATTCTAGAATAGCCTGTCTTATGAACTAATTGACCAAGAAGAAATTTGATATTCGTTTGGTCAGATGAATGAGAAAGCTGTTTTCATAACTGAAACTTAAATGGAAGTGAACTACAGCCCCAATGTTGATGTGGTTAACCGGTTCAGGGAGATATGTAGTTGTGCAAATACGTATGTCAAAGATTTGAAGATATGTTCTAATGTATCATGAAAAGATGATTGCATATTCTTGAGATATAAGCGATGACTGGATTTATTAAAGAATTTGACTTTGATAGTCAATATAAATCAAGGGAAATGAAACTAGTAGCAGATGCACTGAACCTAAAAGTGCAAGGTGCAATGGTAGCATCGAAGTTTGCTTTGCAGTTTGATAACATCTGATTTTTACGATCGGAAAGACTCGAAGGACAGACCCATATAGATATTGAGTTAAGAAATTGGTTCTTTCTCATTAACCGATTAGATTTTAGTATGCCATTTAGTGGAGGTTGTGAATGAACAATCAGTATATAGCATCGAATTTTACTGATTTGAAAGACGTATTACAGTAGAAAGCACACTATAGGGAACATAGTGTTATTCTGGGAATGATGAGATGTATCGAGATCCTATTTATGATGAGATGGTATAAAGAAAGAAATTTTTGAATTTTGTGGCAAATTGTTTGACATGCCAGCAGGTCAAGATAAAAATACGAGACCTAATGGGATACTACGGATTTTGTAAGTGCCACAATTTTTGGAAATTTCTAGTTTTGAGTTTTATAGCTCAAATTGTTTAGAACAATCAGAGATTGTGAAACAAGTTGAATCGGAATTGATTGACTATTCAATACAAGATATTGATTTCATATGATAGTCTATATGTCTATGAGAAGAGTACATGTTTAAGATATGGATAATGTGGTTTAGTTACAGTGAGTTTCTGTAACAGATGTATCCGATTGAGATCAGAGGATAGTATCAGAATTCGAAAACTATTTTCGGAATGTAATGGATACTAAGTTAGCAATGAGTATTGCTTAGCATACCTATCCAGATGGATCAACTGAGAAAATATCCAGACTTTGGAAGTTATGTCTCGATTAATAGTGATGAATTTAGTGAGAATTGACAAAAATTATTGTGCACCAATGGAAATATTCCTATAATTTAAGCTTCGGACTACTTTTTCGGTTCAGGTTTTGTAGAGCCAGAATTACCGATCGCTGATATGATGATAGGAAATTGATAAGAAATTTTTGGCATAACTTAAGATTGTTGAGAAAAAAATGTCAGGAACGATAAAATTTCTGCGAAAACGATTAAAATTTGGCTTGAGGTGAGCAGATTTGCTACGCCAAAGAGAAATATATCGTCAGACTTCGAGTTGAGAATCAGGAAAATATGGAAATATTACATTTGCGATGATCATTATGATTCGTTAAGTGAGGTTTGATGTTGCCTCGATATTTTGAACTTGGTGGAATCATAGAGAACTTTGATTAAGTGGTAGATCGTTGAGACGACCACAACAGTTGTCATTGATACATGATGATCCTTATGTATCTATGAATGAGATTGAGACATTTCATATGATTAAATTTATTGAGTTATACGCAGTTTTGAGATTTCGAGGACGAAATCATTTTTAAGAGGGGAAGAAGTGTAAGGCCCCGATGCTAATTAACCCGGATTAACAACGATTAAGCGATAAAAAGTATAGACTTTGAATTAAGGTGTTCCGGACCACGATGGGTCAACCAACTAGTGGAACATGTTTTAGTGCATGAGCACATGGCATTTGGAAAACGCATGCCATTAATTAATTTAACTCATGTTTAATACATGCTTTTGGAGCTTTAACCTTGCAAGATAGTGATGTATTGACACATGGATTCCACAATACATCAAATGAATTAAAAATAATGCCAAAGATGATAAGTAACTCACGCAAATACCATGCAAAAATCAGATTTTACTTCATTTTCCAACACCATCTTCTCTCTTCCTTCACCATCACTCCTCCTCCTTCTCTCTTCTACCATTTTCGAAAATGGCAGCTCATTTCCTACCAAAATCCTCTTGAATTTTCAAGTGCATGTCACATGCAAAGATATATTTGAGTGCTACTCATCTTGAGGAACAAGATGCACCAAGAAAATTCAAGTTTGGAGAAACATTGAAGCAAGAAATTTGAGTAGCAGCAGATTGGGGAAGGATGTTCTACCTTGGTTCAGTTTTAGTTGGTTCTAAGCTTCAAATCTCGACAACTTGAAGGTATATAGGTATAATTTAAGTTTATGAACTTGAATTGGTCGAATTGTTGTGCAGTTAGATGGAAATGTTGCTGTAATAGATGACAATGTTGCTGTCAAATGTATTCTGTTTGGAATCAGTACATATGCATGCTGTTATTTCGAATTTTAAGCATAGTTAGGCTTCGAATTGAACAATCATGCTCCTGTGACAAGTTGTAGAATTATGTGTTAACTTTATATGGCCACCGAAATCAGATAATTTGGATTTAAGATGAAAACGTTATGGTCGTTCTACCAACATGTATCAAATCTGGAAATTTACTGCATGCGAGTTTCATGCATTTTGTTATTCGTATTTCTGGGAATAAATGGCTACGAATATGAAGTTTTAGGCTCTAATACATATTGTAGTATTAGAAGTTAGCTTGCATTTGGAATTGGCCTCACTCAATTTGGAGCTCATATGAAAGAATTATGATAATTGTACCAGCAACTATACAATCTGGAAGCAGGGGATATACGAGTTTTCTAGGCTTGTACGTTTTTCAATTAATGTACATGAAGATGAATTGTTTAGCTTAAAGCTCATAAGAGATGTTTTGTTTTATGTTGGGTTAACTTTCATTAGAAACTGGCCTTACATGATTTGGAGTTTTCGTGTGTAAGATATGCACGTTTCCCTAGAACCGCTCACTCTGTCAAAACAGAATATGAGTATTTTTTAAATCTGGCATACTTTGCTTTGCATGTGCCTCTAGATGAACGAACTAGCTTCTGGACTTCAAATATGAACTGTAGTACTTTGGGTTTTCGTGATTTTCCCACTAGCTTCAACTCATTTGGACGTCATATGAATTTATTATGAGTTTTATACAAAAATGGGTCAGGCTGGAATTTGGTAAATTGTCCTGTTTTTCCAGCAGATTGTTCTTGGCCATTTTACCTAGGCTAAATGAACGAATTTGAAGATGAGTTGAACTGAGGAAATGTTCATTTTTGAGTTAGCTTTGAAAATAAATTGGACCCATGTGATTTTATTAACTATCGAACAAGTTATGAGCCGATCTCTACGGTTGCGCAGGCTGAAATTTAGAGAATTGGTTTTGGGTCTAAGTTTGAGTTTTATTTTGATATGTTTAAGGCTAGTATGTGACATTATGTTGTATTTGGAACTGTTATGGCCAGGTTTATTAATCCTAAGATTGAGTCGAGGATCACTTGGTAATTAGCTAACGGTTTGAGGTACGTTGAAATGAGTTTTATCATGACGTCTGGCAAAGACGTGTAATGATGCTAATGTATGGCCTTATATGTCATTATTTGATTTATATGACTTATTTGTCACTATATGATTCTTATGTGACTACATGACATGATGAATATCTTGGATTACATGATATGTGAAATTACATGATTTGTATATACTTTCACATGAGATTGCATGATATATTGAGTTGCATATGTCATTTGATGCATAAATGATTCATGGGCATATCATATTGATCTATCATTCCTTTGATATCCATGATTTGACTGAGTTGACTTACTCTGAGTGTCGGGTACGACGAGCATGGCGATGACAGGCAGATAGGTAGTCACTGTCGTCTCGTGCAGGTGCGACCGGACCTAGACACGAGGGCTGGATGCAGTAACGTACATAGGATGAGTTTTCCTAGCGCAATGTACGTATACTGTCACCCTCTGCTCGAGCTTTGATGATTTGATGATACCTTCCTTTGGACTCCGATTTTTGGTATCTTGATATTCGATTCCTTGTACCCATTCATACATCGCATTCATACATGGTATGCATTGCATGATCTTTGTGACTTGACATGATTTATTTATTTCTCGTACTGGGGTACTGACCCCCTTTGTGGGGGCTGTCATGTCTTTTGTTGTTCGGACATGACAGGCTTTACAGGAGGACATAGTGACGATGCTTACAGCGACGCATCGAGAGATACCAGAGCTCCTTGAGAGCGAGCTCAGGTTTATATTTTATGTTTTGCGTCCCAGTAGTTGTTAGAATATTTTTACTTATGTTTTAAATTACCAGGGTATGCCCCGAGTATCTGTATTTTTTAAGTATTACTTTACTGAGAAATTATATGTAATGCTTATGCGATGAATATCATGTTAGATGTAAAACTGGAAATAAATATTTTCACTATTCGGAAATGTTTTAGAAACAAAATGCGAAAAATTTTGAGGGTCACTTTGATAAAGTTTTTAACTAAATCTTCCGCTGTTTACGTTAATATAAAAATCGTGTGTTAATTAAACCTCTGATTAGGACCAGACCCTCACACAAAGAGAGGGGGAGACGCTGCTCCACCATATGACCATGAACCAACTCCGATGCCTAATTCTGAAACACATACGGAACCCTCAACAGTCTTTGATACCACCACTCCATTAACTCCAAATTAATTTCACCCAACAATATTGATCTTCCCATTGTTCAAAAGAAAGGTATGAGAATGTGTGCCAAACATCCACTTTCAAATTTCGTATCGTATAATAGTTATCACATTCCTATTACACATTTATCTCTCAAATAGATACCACTAGTGTTCCTAACAATGTACATGAGGCTCTTGAGATACCTAAGTGGAAAGAAGCTATTCAAGAGGAGATGAGAGCTTTGGAGAAGAATGTCACATGGGAGAAGACTGATTTACCAATGGGAAGTCACTTGTTGGATGTAAGTGAGTGGTCGTGTTTATCGCGTACGCCCAAATTAACCCTCTCAAGTTAATAACAATAATGATATAGTAGCGTGAGTAGGGATTGATCCCACAAGGAAGGTTATATCTTTGTGTTAACTTATGCAAACGAAAATAAAAAAGGGGTTTTGAAATTAATTGAATTACAACTATGATGCAAAACTAAACTAATATGCAAAATTAATTAATTGAATTAACTTATGTGAAAAGAGCGATTCTCGATTTTTGGTTAACTTTACAATTGGTGTTTACTATCTCGATCATCGATCTTCACATACGATTCAATTTTCATATGAATATTCATCATTGAACGTTTAATCCAATAATCAAAGTCCTATCTCACCTTAAGTTTAGTTAAGTAGCCCAAGCGTTCTAGGTTAACCCTTATCAAACAATCAATCAAAATACAAGCGATTAAGATTTAAATCGATGATAGCATATGAACTAGTGAGATCGATGAAGCTAAACAACATAATCCAAGCGTCTATGTTTAATAATCTTTCACTTATTTTTTTTCAAGTAAACAGAAAAAATCCTTTTTTTTTTCCAATTGTTCATACTTTTTTTGATCCTGCTGGAGGGGGAGACCCAATATTATACCAGCATCTCTAGTCAATTGTTTTTCCTAAGAATTTAACAAACTCACAAGCAAAATTTTATTAATCTTAGGTGCTTTGTAAATTTGGGGGATCAAACGATTCCGTATTTGATATCTAATTTAGCGTTAAATTGTATGAACAATAGCTAGGTGATCAATCTAACAATCAAACAAAACAATCATGGCAATAAAATCAGAAACAATTGATACTCAATGAAAATCAACAATCAAAACTTATTCTCACGAGAATCGTAAACTCCAATGTATCGTCTTCCTCATCCGAGAATCACAAAGATGTTTAGCTACTCATAACTAAATTAAAAACAATCAAATCTATTCTAGAAAACATTAAACTAATAGGAAAATAAAGAATTACTAAAGAGAAGCACAATTCTGGAGCGTCGCTTCTGTCTTCGTTCTTCGTTCTTCGTTCTTCAAAAGTTTTAGAGAAAAACTATTCTAAAAATCTAAAATATGTTGGAATCCTCTAAAATAATGAAAGATAGTCTGATTTAAGGTCCCCAAATCGTGCAAATAGGGTGGGAATCGGATATAGTAGGTAAAAATATATCCAAGATGGTAAAAAGATCAAATTTCCTTTTTCTCGGACTCTCTGACGATAGATCTCTATAAGCTAGCGATCGATCGCTAGCTTTATTTTTTTCGGGCAGATTCTTTGGACGATTGATCGCCCCTTTGTACCGATCGATCTCTTGGCTCCAGTAGACTTTGGCGATCGATCGCTATAAACTAGGATCGATCGCTGACCCGCATATTTTGTTGCTCAACTTTCTGTCCATAGGCGATCGATTCCCTCTTCTAGGCAATCGATCTCTGCTCCAAAATTACATTTTAAGCCATTTTCTTGATCTACCTTGAGTCTTTATCATCTCCAAAGCTTTTCTTGATCTTTATTCATCGTTATTAGCTCGATTTCTTCGATTTCACCTACATTTACACAAACATACGATTAGGTAGCATATGTATCGAATTATTCATCAAAACATACCAAATCATAGACAATTAAGCGTAATAAATGTGTCTATTTCTAGTCACATCATTGAGTTTTACTATAAAATATTACTCAGATGGGTCCATAGAATGATACACAGCTCGCCTAGTTGCCAAAGGATTTCACACAAACCTATGAAGTTGACTACAATGAAAGCTTCTCTCCAGTTGGCAAGCTTAATACAATTCGAGTGATTCTTTCGATTGCTGCCAATCTGGATTGACCCCTGAACCAACTAGATGTAAAGAAGTTTTGTTGAATGGGGAATTAGATGAATATATATAGAGTCTCTCCTGGTTTTACCAGTGAATTTGGATCAAAGGTGTGCGAGTTAAAAATATTACTCTATGGGCTAAAATAGTCCCCAAGAACATGGTTTGAAAGGTTTACAAGATTTGTCAAAAGCCAGGTGTGATATCCGAAAAATAAATTACGATAATCCCGGAGTGATTATAATCCTTAAATTCTATTCGGAGTAATTACGAGATAATTACGGTGTTGAGGCTCCCGGGAATTTTTATTCGGTATCGAGGCCGTTGGGCCCAAGGGTTGAGTTTTATTCTCATTAAGATGATAAACCTTGGATTTGTATTGGTAATGGGATATGGGATCTGGGGAGCTTTGGTTTGAGGTTGGTAATGAAAATAGTGAGTGGGAGATAATTATTGAACACAGATGATTTGTAATGAGTCAGGGTGCGAGTATTTGAGACTCAGGTTTTTGGAGCATTGGTAGTATATATATACCAAGTGAACTCGGTGTTCAATAATTTTCCCTCTCCCCTCTCTCCCTCACTCCATGCCCTCCCTCCCCTTTTCCTTTTTCCCCTCTCTTTTCTCCCCTGGAGGAAATTCGACGGGGCTTGGTGTTGGAGCTGGAATCTCGACCCAATAATATGATAATACTCTTCCCCTCTATTTTATCTTCGTTTTGATTGTGGTATTGTAGGGTATGAGCAAGTATAGAGTTGGGTTTGAGTTTTTGGATTTTGGGAGATTTTTGGTTGTTATGTTTTGGGGAGGATTTATGGTTCCTTGTTGAGGTTTTGGGGTGTATTAGGTGTTGGGATTAAGTTTGTGGGGGTTTAGCTTGTAAAACTCCATTTTTGGTTGTTGCAGGGTTCGCTGATCGATCGGCAAGCGGGCTCGATCGATTGCGCGTCGTTAACAAAATTTGACGACGATGAGCAGTTTGCTCGATCGAGCGAGCGAGGGCGACTTTTGGTGGTAAATTATCTGGGGCTCTCGATCGAGCGAGCACCCTTGGCCGATCGATCGAGAGGTCGTGTTTTGTGAAAAATATTTGGTTGTTGTGGAAGCAATTCATGCTTTGCCCGGGTCTTTTAAATGGTTAATCATCATGGTGGATGATGTATTTGGAGGTTGTAAACGTACTTGGGTATTTGTTTGTGGGCACGAAATTAATTGTGAGTCATTAATTGTGTTTAGCATATAATTCACTGGATTTTGGGCAAAGGCAAAAATTGACTCTTGCTACTGGATTATGAGGTACGTATAACGTACGAGCATAGTGTTATATATTAGTGTCATTCTAGAATAATAATATACTAGGGTGCAATGAATTGGTATGTATTGCGAATTATATGGTGCCGCTATGGAGCGAGCAATGGTTGGGATGTTGTCGCTATGGAGCGAACATCGGTTATGATGTCGCAGCTGTTGAGCGTGCGAGGTAATGGAACTGTGAAATCATGGTAGAGGTATATGTGTTATTTTTAAATCATTAGAGTAATGATTTAATTACATTTGATTTCATTATCGGTTTGAGCATGGGTAAAGTTAATCAATGAATGATTAACTGACTTTGGAGTTTGATAATTTCGGTTATTGTGAGAACATGAACATGATCCCATATGGTGAGGATACTATACAGGGAGTATCTTTGAGTTTACAGCTTTATATTCTGTAAATTATGAATTGCGATATTACTGTTATTGAGATAATGGTATTTGTATGCTCACCCCGTGTGGGGGCTGTCTCTGTTGGGGCAGGTGGAACAGGTACAATAGTGGCTCCGGAGTTGAGTTCGAGCTATTGATTGGAGGTGCTTCCAGGGCCGAGGTACCAGTATCGGTATTGAGTAGGGCGCTTTATACATTAGATACACATTCACGCATTCGATGCTCACATGTGCGCACTACTATATGTGTATATGGTTTGTATAAATGTTGCTAGAGTTCTCTTTTCATATATGGTTGCATGCAATTAATTATGGAGTAATGCATGATGAATTGAGAACATGTTAGTGTATTATGATGTGTATGTTCATGCTAGCGGGACGGTATTGGGAATCGAACATTAAGTGGATTAATGTCAAAATTTTATAGATGGCATATACGGGGTTTCCCTAATGTTATCAAAGCATGCACCATTAATTGTGATAATACATTAATAGCAGGTTAAGGGTATCAAGGTCCTTACACCAGGGCTTTGTCAAGGACACTCTGATCCTACTATGTTCACAAAGAGGTCCAATGAGGACAAAATTCATGTACTAATAGTTTATTTTGATGATATTATTTTAACAGATGATGACTTAGAAGAAATAAAAATTGAAGTAGAGACTGGCAGCAACGGAATTTGAGATGAAAGATCTGAGGCACTTGAAATATTTTCTTGAAATGGAGGTTACAAGATCCAAAAGAGGAATCATGGTTTTTCAAAGAAAGTTTATTTTGGACATTCTCAAATAAACTGTGATAAGTGGTTGCAAACCTTCATAGACTCCTATAGAGACAAATGCCAAACTAGGAGACATCAGAAATGAGAATCCAGTTAATATGGGGAGATATCAAATACTAGTAGGGAAGCTAATTTATCTCTCTCACACTAGACCTAACATTGCCTTCGCATTAAGTATGGTGAGTCTATCGAATTCTGAACTCCAGGGAAAGGATTGTTCTTTGAAAAAAATGAGAAAAGAGGAATAGAAGTATACGTTGATGCAGATTGGGCAGGATCAACCACTGATCGAAGATCTACCTCAGGGTACTGCACATTCTTATGGGGTAACTTAGTAATTTGGAGAAGTAAAAAACAAGAAGTTGTTGCTAGAAGCAGTGCAGAAGCCGAGTTTAGATCCATGGCTCAAGGGGTGTGTGAAGTGCTATTGTTAAAGCAAGTTCTGTGTTGGGTTTTGGAAAACTGAATAATCTTAGTTTTGATGTTAACAAAACTTGTTATTGTGTTGCTAACATATTTCATCAAGTGTGCAGTTCATAGATGATATTTTACAGCTTGATGATCTGCTAAGAAATGCCCTTGAGTTTGGTTGCTGAAATGAGGACCAGCTGGAGTACCAGCTGAAGGACCAGTTGGAGTACCAGTTGACCAGACCAGCTGAAAGGACCAGCTGGAGTACCAGCTGAAGGACCAGTTGGAGTACCAGTTGACCAGACCAGCTGGAGTACCAGCTGGAGAGAACCAGCTGAAGGACCAGCTGGAGTACCAGCTGGAGAGAACCAGCTGAAGGACCAGCTAGAGGACCAGCTGACCAGCCAGCTAGAGGACCAGCGGGACTTCCAAAAATAGCCCAGAAGCAGAATATGACCGTTGCAATGTTTGAAAGCTTACCAAAATTGTCCCAACGGTTATATTCTTGTATCTAACGTATATATCATTACTTGGGGCTATATATACATGATTTGGAAGCTCAATAACAGCTGATTGAAGATCAATCCAAGCCTTCCAAAGCAAACCCACTTGGGATTCAATTGAGGAACTTCAAAGACAAAAGCTGCTAAATGAAGAGCACTCCTCAAACCTTTGGCACCTCTTACCTTGCTGTATCAGATTCATTATGGAATCATTTGTGCCTTTGTATTCACTCTATTCATTGTATTTGTGAGCTAAATAGAAGAGTGAATACCATTGTAACGGTTGATGATTCATCACAACCGATTGAGAGGTCTTTGTATGTGAGACATTAAAGAACATACATAGTTGAGTTGCTAGGAGTTCTAGTTGGATGGGGAATGCCCAACTGGACCGGGTTTGTACAAAGAGTTGTATAAATCAAAGTCTTCTAGTGTATCCTTCCATGAGATGGAAGAAGGGGAGATGTAGAAGCGTTGTGCTTCGAACTTCCAGAAACAAATGCTTGTGTTATTTACTTTACTGCATTTATTTACCTTACTGCTTTTACATACTTTCTTGCATATCTTTAAAATGCCTTTCAAATGTTTAATCGGTTTTAGAGCGGGTTATGTCGAGTGTCTTCCGCTCGGTTTTGTAACCGAACTCGATATAATCTCTCGGTGCAATTATTTCAAGAACACGAGCTATTGAAGCTCAAGTTGGTTGAACTCGGGTGTGGAATGACAACCCACCCCCGAAATCGATCCTAACAAGTGGTATCAGAGCCTGGTTGTTCTTGGAAAGCATTTTAACTGATTTTAGACGGAAATCTTTTAAGAAAACTTTCTCATGAGCATGAAATTATTTTCATAGAATAATTTTCTAAAACTTGGTGTATGAAAATTTTTAGCATAAAAATCAATTTCATTGCATTCATTTTGCATGAAAATAATTTTAAAACCTATTTTAAATGTTCAAATTCTCGTTCAATAAGTTTTAAACTCATTTTAAGTTTAAAATTGTTATTTTGAAATTTTTTTCTAACAATTTTCGAAGCATTCAGTTTTTCTGGCAGCTTGCAACGACTTTGGGAAAATTGGCATAACTTCTTGCTCGGATGTCCAAATGACAAACCGTTTTTTGCGTTGCAAACTAGACTCATAGAGGATCGTAACGGTATAGGTGTTGCAGCCCAAACTTGCTCGAGGAAAAGCAGTTTATTAGTTCAACTTGGACTAAGTGTGCTGCCACCGCAGCAAGATGAAATTGACATTGTTGAGTTTTGTCAAGAAATTCAAATTTGTTGCCAAGTATGCTTCATCCATCATCAAAAGAGGTTTTTGTTTTTTCAAAAATTAATGTGCATTGCATTTTTTTAAATTTGTTTTAGCCTACCCCATTTGCCCCTCACTTGCTCAAATTTTCAAACCTTTTAAAATTAAGGGGGAGAGTTTAATCTCAATCCTTTAGGAGGAGTAAATTTTATTTGTCTTCCTTTTTTATTCACACAAAAAGGGGGAGAAATATGTTGTTTAAAAAAATATGTTTTTTTCTTGTTATGCAACATTGTGCTCTTATGTTCATATTTTTATTCAAGTTTTGTGATCATCAAAAAGGGGGAGATTGTTGGGTTTTGGAAAACCGAATAATCTTAGTTTTGATGTTAACAAAACTTGTTATTGTGTTGCTAACATATTTCATCAAGTGTGCAGTTCATAGATGCTATTTTACAGCTTGATGATCTGCTCAGAAATGCCCTTGAGTTTGGTTGCTGAAATGAGGACCAGCTGAAGTACCAGCTGAAGGACCAGTTGGAGTACCAGTTGACCAGACCAGCTGAAAGGACCAGCTGGAGTACCAGCTGAATGACCAGCTGGAGTACCAGTTGAAGGACCAGTTGGAGTACCAGTTGACCAGACCAGCTGGAGTACCAGCTGAAGGACCAGTTGGAGTACCAGTTGACCAGCCCAGCTGAAAGGACCAGCTGGAGTACCAGCTGAAGGACCAGTTGGAGTACCAGTTGACCAGACCAGCTGGAGTACCAGCTGGAGAGAACCAGCTGAAGGACCAGCTGGAGTACCAGCTGGAGAGAACCAGCTGAAGGACCAGCTGGAGGACCAGCTGACCAGACCAGCTAGAGGACCAGCGGGACTTCCAAAAATAGCCCAGAAGCAGAATATGACCGTTGCAATGTTTGAAAGCTTACCAAAATTGTCCCAACGGTTATATTCTTGTATCTAACGTATATATCATTACTTAGGGCTGTATATACATGATTTGGAAGCTCAATAACAGGTGATTAGAGATCAATCCAAGCCTTCCAAAGCAAACCCACTTGGGATTCAATTGAGGAACTTCAAAGACAAAAGCTGCTAAATGAAGAGCACTCATCAAACCTTTGGCACCTCTTACCTTGCTGTATCAGATTCATTATGGAATCATTTGTGCCTTTGTATTCACTCTATTCATTGTATTTGTGAGCTAAATAGAAGAGTGAATACCATTGTAACGGTTGATGATTCATCACAACCGATTGAGAGGTCTTTGTATGTGAGACATTAAAGAACATACATAGTTGAGTTGCTAGGAGTTCTAGTTGGATGGGGAATGCCCAACTGGACCGGGTTTGTACAAAGAGTTGTATAAATCAAAGTCTTCTAGTGTATCCTTCCATGAGATGGAAGAAGGGGAGATGTAGAAGTGTTGTGCTTCGAACTTCCAGAAACAAATGCTTGTGTTATTTACTTTACTGCATTTATTTACCTTACTGCTTTTACATACTTTCTTGCATATCTTTAAAATGCCTTTCAAATGTTTAATCGGTTTTAGAGCGGGTTATATCGAGTGTCTTCCGCTCGGTTTTGTAACCGAACTCGATATAATCTCTCGGTACTATTATTTCAAGAACACGAGCTATTGAAGCTCAAGTTGGTTGAACTCGGGTGTGGAATGACAACCCACCCCAAAATCGATCCTAACATTCTGGAAGAACTAAACAGGAAAATGAGCTTTCCCATGCAGCTATATTGTGACAATAAAGTCGTGACAATAACGTAGCTATAAAAATTGTTCATAATCCTGTATTTCATGAGAGGACCAATGCTATTGAGATTGAGAAGCACTTCATTAAAGAGAAACTCGAAGAATGTGTTATCTGCATTCCTTTCATTCCAAGCATGTTACAAGTTGCGGATATACTAACTAAGGGATTGTCGAGACAAGTCTGCGAAGAACAAGTCAACAAATTGGGAATGATAAATATCTTTCTACCAACTTGAGGGGAAGTGTTAGATAAAATAATAAGTTGTGATAGATAAGATATATTTTGTATTTTGAATAAGTTAGTAGGATAATATCTTTTCAGATTTTGTAGGATGTTTCTCTTGTATCTTTTCCTTATATTTATATTTAATGATAACAAATGTAGAAGTCATTTATTATTGAAAAAAACAAAAGAACACATTGTTCTTCCTTTCATAGTATCGGAATCTACAGTCTGCACCCTTGATAATGATTTTTCTTTTAAGATTATGATACTCTATCAATCCACTTCTATCATGTAAATGTCAGTATTTTTTTAACACTCGTGACTTGTAGAATTACACATTGGTGAAATTACAATGCTAACATTAATAGTCTCGGTGGAATTAATGAAGAAATGACCTACACTTACTTTGTATTGGTGGAATTAATGAAGAAATGACCTACACTTACTTTGTATTGGTCTCCTGGAGGCAGAGGCGAATCCAGGAATTTTATTGAGGGGGGGCAAAAATTAATTATATAAAAATTAAACCGAAAGTTCATGTTAAACATCGAGTTTTAAGCTTGTAGATAAAAATTATTAATTACAATGCGATTATTTTAAGAAAAAGATTTGTTTGATTCAAGAAATATACATTTACCTAGTTTAATTGTAATCATATAATTATTATAATGCTCGATTCATTGATATGCAAGGAAGGGACTTGCACGATTTTAAGAAAGACGAAAGTATATTTTTTAGATATAAGGGACTCATTCTTTTCTGGGACGGAGTTATAAGAATGCAGGTGGAAGCAAGCATTTTGTGATAGTTTTTGTGGTTAAATTTTTTGATAATTTATTAATATTTTATATTTATCCATTACTATTAAATGTTATTTTCGATTTTTCATATTAAAATTCATTTGCTTTGCAAAATATCTATATTTAAAAAGGGAGGAAAATGAAAATAACGGGATAAAAGGAGAGTAATGGGATAAAAGGAGGGAATGAACTAGCCCAGTTTCGAACTGCGGCCTATGGATTCATACTTCAATGTCTTCACCAACTTGCCATTGCGCTCTCTGTTGAAGTAGCTTAGTAAAAAAGTATATAATAGGGTTTTTTGAGGGGGGCAGCTGCCCCTCTCAACTTCACATAGATTCGTCCCTGCTTGGAGGGCGAGTTGGCAACAAGGATCTGTTTTCCTCTGCGTAAGAGTTTTTGGAGCCCAAGTCTTTTTTGAGCTTTCATGCTTTGAGCTTTCATGCCATGGGTCCTCAACTAGATCTATTTTTTGGTACTCGTAGTTTTGTAAATTGGGTAACCTTGATGGGATTGGTCACTCCATATATTCTATCAGATTGCATGTGCGATCCGATCATGGAATCATCAAGCCACCCAAGAACAAAACTTACACCACAGGCTTTAGAAGACTTTATAGTTTTATTAGTCAAGAGGTTATATTAGTTACAAAAGATTGTAAATTATGGTAGTTAACAATGTTGAAGAGTTAGTTAGAGAGGGGAACAAGATATAAAAGAGAGAGACTTGTATTTGTTGTGATGCCTGGAACTCAATTACATTAATTAAATGAAGTTGAATGTAATAATTAAGGGGGTAATTTTGAATGAGCATCGTTTTACATTTGGACTCAATTTGAGATAAATCGAGCATGGTTGAATATTATGATGAAATATTGACTTAATAAATGATTGAGATGAATCATGCAATATTGATAAGGATTATGAATTTGAACTTGAGAAGAAATTGTGGAGTTGGTCAATGATTATGAAATTGGGGATAAATAAGAATTGGGATGAAATTATAATGTGGAGTAAAGTTGATGGACTAAATTGCAAAATGGTTTTAAATAAAACCAACACATCTTCACACATCACAACTTAAACACACATGAACTAAATTTCTTGTGGAGCTTGGATCAATGGTTGATCTTGGAAATAAGGGGCTTGTTTTGATTGTGTAGGGGTAAGTATTTGAAGTTATTTATGTGTGATAAATGTTTAATTATAATCAATTGAGTTTGTGATTTGTTTGTGGTAAATTATGAGATATTTGAGATTAAAGTTGTTTTGTTGAAAAGATAAATGTGTTTTAAGGTGTTTAGATGTATTATGGTTGACACATTGAAATAGTATTGTCTGGTATGTGTGTTGGTAGATGTATGAGAACAAAAAATGGAGGATTTTCGCAAAAATAGGACCTCACGATCGATCGCGAGGCAGCGAAGGACTTAGGGTGAAGCTGAATAGTTTCCGCGATCGATCGCAAGTAAGCGGTCCATCGATCGCGGAAGGATGAAGCTTGGCATTGAATTTTGTGAGCTCGAGATCGATCGTGAGGTGGCTAGCGATCGATCGCGGGTCACTCCTAAAAATTACTCGGTGCAGTGTCAGGCACTTCTCGGACACCGACACTCCTCGGGCAGGTGTCGTACACGCCACGTGGCGTGTACTTTATTTTATTAATAAAATAAAATCGGACACCCGTGTCGGACACTCCCCTCAAAATTGGACACCCGTGTCGAACATGGCTGATGGACTCCGAGCCTTGTCCGACACAGAAGTGACACTTTTGGGTACAATTTAAAACGTTTTTGGCTAAAATAAAATTTAGAGGTATCACTTAAAATCTATTTTTGGTATTATATTTTATTTGGACGTGTTGTTAAACTTTATATTAATTAAATTAATATGTATTTAGTGTTAATATGAGTGATATTATGATGATTCCAGTGACATGCATTTATTTATATGCTTCTTGAATTTGGTAAGAATATTTTTGTTAATTTACATGGTTTTAGAATTTTAAAAATGTGAATTTCTAGTATATATATATATATATATATAATGCATGTCCCAGCAGTGTCGTATCCTGAAAATTTTGAAAATCCATGTAGCCGTGTCCGTGTCGTGTCAGTATCGTTGTGTCAGTGTTAGTGTCCGTGCATCGTAGGTTTCAGTTTGACACGACATTATATACTTATGTGCACAGTATGATATGAGATCATGAATGAAAATTGAATTATTGCTAACCATCGTGGTTGCAGGATCGTATGTGATGCGATGAAATTCATATTGAGAAATAACCGGGGTACCAATGAACTTACGCACCGAGTGTGGCATTGTTGAGGAGTACAATAAGCCGGTAACTTGATTAAGAGTATATCATTGATTTGATGTTTGTGGTGGAAATATTGTGTTGTTAAATGAGCAACAAATGATATACTATGTTAATAGTTGTAGTAAATTGATATGATGTCTGGTAAAAAGAATAAATGAATTTTGATTGAAGTTGTATGCACGTTGTATATGTATACAGTGCTAAGAAATATGATTTTGTAGGGAAATTAGAAAATGAGAAATGAAATATGTTGTCTGAGGACAAGAAATGGTGGACAGTGTTGTGCGGTTGATGTGTCGTACCAGACGATGCGATGATCGGGTATGATTACGAAGTGATTATGAGAATGTTGGTATATGTGAAAGTATACACATGCATTCATATTGAATGATTATCGTGATGTTGTGAAATAGAATAATTGTCGTTGTTACACGAAGCGAGGGGTATTGTGACATAGAATACTTGCCGCTGTTACTGAAGCGAGGGGTATTGTGAAATAGAATAATTGTCGCTGATGGAATACTTGTCGTTGTTACACGAAATGAGGGGTATTGATTGTGTACTACCGTTGGACAATGAGTAGTGATTATGTACCGCCATTGGGCGCGTCGTAGGGGAAATTTAAAGGATCAAGTGTGGATCCACCTTGTACAGGAAGTGTTATTACATCTTATTGTTGTAAGTATGTATTTTTATTCATTCTGTTTATGAATATTATTGGTATGCCCATAGTGGTGATGAGATTATGTATGTCTGTAGTGGCGATGAGATCAGTTATGCCGTTGTATATGTAGCAATGAGATTTTATACCGCTATTGTGTTAGCGATGAGTATTGATGATGTGTTAATTGCAGATGGCAATGAACGTCTTGTTATAAACAATTGTATTATTGTCCCTTGGGTACATACGATGTAGGTCCAAGAGGATATCAGAATGGTCCAGGTGGACGAGGTGTCGAGATAAACCATTTCATTCGGTTTGATATGTCGATAAACATCGAATTGAGTTATCTTTGTTGCTTTATATTGAATTATGAGAATAAATTATGCATACAGAGCAGTTGACAATGAAATGGAAATGAAACATATTATTGATATGTTCATTTATTTTAGTGGCATCAACGAGATAATGGCGGGGTAATGATAATTATTCTAAATGATATTACTTTGTGAAAGCATGATTGATTTGTATATTGTGAGATTAACAATTGATTAATCACTTGTTGTATTGAACTAAATGTAATCATGTTGGAATGAGATTAATGAACATGACATGAAATGACATGAAACGTCACGAGATGACGTAGGATCACTATGAATATCCTGTGTGGGCATGTGATCATTGTGAACGTCATGGTTTGACATGAGATTATCGTGAATGTCATGGGTAAGTATGAGATTGTAATGTTATCCTTCGGTGTATGGTGACTGTGATGATAAATAATCATGTGATGATTAATGACGAGTTAGATACAATGTGAGGAACACAATAATAATGTCATTATGAGAATACATGTGATATTTGAACATTCACGATTAAATGATTTATAATGATTAAGATTGAGTTAGTAATTAAAAGGCATGTAGATGATGATATATGCATGTATACTAACGAATGTTTTAGTAATTATTCGACATCAGATATTGGTAGGAAATAATATGCGATGAGACTGATGAATAAGAGTTCATGAATGCTTACTACACTATGATGTATTGTCCATTCGTAAAATAATACCCTGTTGCATACATGATTGACAAAGAATTACGTCGTTGAGATACGAAACTGCTCCATATGTTGAAATTAATCACACGGATATGTGATAGTATGTTGTTGTAGTCTGATATGTACGAGAATACGTGAAATTTTGATGCAAGAATATTCATGTTAATTACTGTGATGTTATGAAAATATGAAAGCGTAATTATGACACGTGTATTTGATAAGTACTAATGTGAGGGCACAGTCCTAATCAGAGGTTTAATTAAAACACGATTGTTAAATTGTCATAAACAACAGAAGATTTAGTTAAAAACTTTCAAAAGTGACCCTCAAAATTTTTCGCATTTTCTTTTTAAAACATTTCAGAATATTGAAAATATATAATTCCAGTTTTACATCTAACATGATATTCATTGTATAAGCATCACATATAAACTTCACAGTAATGTACAACTTAAAACACAGATACTCGGGGCATACCCCGGTAAATTGAATCATAGTTAAAAATACTCTTAACAATTACTGGGACTCAAAACATAAATCATAACCTGAGCTCGCTATAAAGGATCTCCGGTATTCATCGATGCATCATCTCGAGCATCCGCAGTACGTCCACCTGTACCACCTGTCATGCCCATACAACAAAAACATGACAGCCCCCGCGAAGGGGTCAGAACAAGAAACAGATAAATCACAATGTATTACAAAGTATCATGTGATGCATGCCGTGCATGAATGCAAATGCGTATGAGCGGTATCAAATCTCCAATATCAAGGTCTCAGGAGTCCAAAGGAAGATCATCAATCAATCATCAAGCTCGAGCAGGGCGTCAACACGCTCGTCGCTACGACATCTCTCTCAGTCGAGCCATCGGCGGTCCATCATCCCTCGTGTTTGGGCGACGTGGCCACACTCGTCGCTACGGTATCTCTCAGCTCACTCTCTCCGCCGAGCCATCGGAATGCCCATCATCCCCAGACACGCATCACAGATACTGACGAAAGGATAAGGGTATCAACAAAAGGATCGATAGGATCAACATGACATGCTCAATGCCCATGCGTGTCAATGCATCATGCAATATCATAATCTCATGTGATGCATCTAAATATATCATGTCATCATATATCATGCAGTTAATGTATCATATAATTCACATACTGCAGTTCAACATGTCATATAGTCACATAAGGTAATGACAAGTAAATCATGCCCCACATGCCCCAGGAACATCACATGTCTTTGCCAGACATCGTGATAGAACCAGTTTTCTACGTACCTCAAACCGTTAGCTAATTACCAAGTGATCCTCGACTCGATCTCAGGATTAATAAACCTGGTCATAATAGTTTCAAATACAACATAATGTTACATACTAGCCTTAGAATTATCAAAATAATACTCAAACTTAGACCCAAAACCAAATCTCTAAATTTTAGCCTGTGCAACCATAGAGATTGACTCATAACTTGTAAGATACTTAATAAAATTACATGAGTCCAATTTAGTTTAAAAGCTAACTCAAAAATGAACATTTCATCAGTTCAACCCATCTTCAAATTCGTTCATTTATCCTAGGTAAAATGGCCAAGAACAACCAGCTGAGAAAAGCAGGACACTCACCAAATTCCTGCCTGACCCATTCTAATATAAAAATCATAATAAATTCATATAATGTCCAAATGGCTCGATTTCGGTGCTCAAAGTTCAAAAACTCAAAGAACTTCATTTCTTATCTTATGATGTCAAGCTGGTTCCTTCATTTAAAAGTAGTTTAAATGCTAAAAGCGTAGCATTTGAAAAATCTGTTTTCCACTTGAGCAGTCTTAGCAAAAATAATATAACTTTTTCGTTTCAAAACCGAATTGAGTGATGTTAGGATCGGTCAGGAGTGTTTAGAGGGGGAGGGGTGAATGAACACTCCTTTAAAATTAATCCTTTTTGATTTCTCTCGGGTTAGTGAGTGAAATCTATTTCTTAATCAACTTCTGAGCAGAACAGACCACTGAATATAAAAGTGTGGAACGGTCTTTCTTGACTAGTAAGAATGGCTTGATGGCTTAATGAGTGTAACTCAGTACGAAATGAGAATAGACATGATATGTTTCTGGAAGTTCGAAGGTGGTGTAATCCTTCTACGTCTCCCCTTCTTCCAATTAAGGAAGGATACACTAGAAGACTTTGAGTAATACAACCACTTGTACAACCCCGATTCAGCTGGATTTATCCCACTACCAGACTGAAACTCCTAGTCTCTCGATCTGTTCAGACACAAACTGTCTGACAGATACAATAGAATCTCACTCTTCTATTTTAGTAAAAAATACAAAACACAGACTGATTTTGTCTATGCACACAATGATCCTATGACGATCAAATATTGCAATATGCTGTGCTTATGAAAACTTTGAGCAGTTCGGCTCAAGAATATCTGGACTTGTAAGCTTGTGCTGTTTTTTGTTTTCTTTTCGTTTCTTGATTGATCAGTCCGCCCTTTGAGCTCTTTAGTTGCATCCTTATATAGTTGCTTATACCAACGACATTATTTACTTTTCTGTGCAACTCTTGACTCTGTTCAATCTCTGAACAAGTTTCAGTCTTATTCTTTTAGGTACTTTCCATTCTGGTCTGTGCTTTCGGCGTCTGTCGGGTAGGCTCTTCTTTGTCTTCTTACCTTTTAAGGTAATCTTCAGTCCTTGGTTTTTGTCATCATTAATTGCATCATTAAATGCTTCAATAAATAGCCGTTAATGATTCGGACTGAAGAACGAAGCTTATCCAACATTGTCTGCTCTGATCTGATCTTTATTAAGCTGCTCTCGTGCTTCGATCTGGTCAGATGGGTTTACATCGATCCGTTCTGATTTTGCGATAGACCATATCGGTGTGATCTGTTTTGACATGGTTTAACGTCTTGATCGGTCTGATCTGTTTTGTCATCTTTAAAATCCGGAACTAACAAATTCCCCCTTTTTGATAATGACAAAACCTAGCTTCTATGTCTTCTTATTCAATCTTTTAACAAGCTTTGAATAGAATTCTTTGCAGATCAATTAAGTCTTCTTGTTCAAAATAAATGAACACTGTAAGTTGTAGTTTAGATTGATTAAGTCATTTTGTTCAAAATAAATGAACTATTCAAAATAAATGAATAAGACTTAGATAAGTGACAGAAAGACTTTGATTTTATTGAAGAAAAATCTGATAGATATACATTCATATTTCTGATTCAAATAGACATCTATTTCTTTGCTGAGGACTGCTGAGCTGACTTGAAATCCTTATTCTTTTCTGAGGACTGCTGAGCTGACTTGAAATCCTTATTCTTTTCCCCCTTTTAGTCAGCAGCAGTCTCCTGAAGGAAATCTACGATCTGTGTGAGTTGAGCGCAGATAGCAACCAGACAAGTGTCTTGAGCAATAAGGGACTTGGCGACGGAAGTTCGAACTTCAGTGGCCAGCTCGATCTGTTCTTTTCTCAGGCTGTTTTTATATGAAGCTTGCTGAGAGAACAGGTCATTCAGTCCGCGCTGAATACCGCTTATGCTAGCCGTCATCTTTTCTCTGAAGGATTCAAAATCCAAGTGTGTAGACCTTTGACTCTGATGAACGTCTCTGACTCGTTGAGAGAGACAGAGACAGTTATCAGAGAGGTGTTGAAGAGACGTGGCCAGAGATGAGGCTTCAGCAGGTAAGTGGTCCGGAGAGTGATCAGAAGGTGACGCAGTCAGATCAACTTCTGCTTCAATTGGTACGAGTGAAGAGACATCAGATTGGCGTGTATCGGACTAGATCAAAGTAACTAAGTCCGTAGAGAATTTTTCCACAAACGCCAAATCTTCAGCAGACTGATCTGGAGGAGTGATAGGTCTGGAAGGCTCCTCATCCTGTAAAGCTGCAACAATTGTTGACACCACTAGATCCGGATCGATGGAGTCTGGTGAGACAACTTTCGGAGGTGCGTCGTTTGGACTGTGCTGAATATGAGAGACTGAGGACGCCAGAGGGATGGAAGTTGTGGGAGAGTCCAGCAAGACATCCATGGCTTCAGTCTCTGCTGCAGACGGAGCATTGGTCAGTGGCTGCTCCGCTGGATCAGAAGTAACTGGCTCAAAGAATGGTTCTGCCACAGTCTTGCTCGTTGAGGGGTGATCTGGGCTGGGAACGGGAGTGGATATATTGAGCTTCTGTCGTTGAAAACGAACAGTCGTGTGAAGAGTACGAATATCCATCTCCAGCTGAGCAATGACAGCACCGTCATCTTTGGCAGTTGGATTGTTGGCATCAAAGTTCACCTTTTTGGCTGTAATGAGTAGGTTTGCTAGTCTGAGCCTGTGATTAGCCTGGAACAATTCTTTGTGATGCACCGCAATCCGTACGTCATCAGTTTCTGTCCCTTTAAGGACTTCTTGTTCCATTTTGTGGAGCCTCTTGAGCTTGCCGAAGAACAGACCAAAGTGGTTGATCGTTCCGTATGCAACCCATTCATCGAACACCACAGTAAGCTCCTTAACTTTGTCTTCAACATCTTCCATGGCGATGTCAATTGCAGTTTGAGCGGCTGACTTGGGTTGTGAAGAGAGGGGCTCAACTAGGACTGCCTTGCCTTTGCCAATGGTAGACGAGGGTTTAATCCCTGATTGGGTGTAGTCCCCTAAGTCTTTGATAACAATTCCCTTGACCACAGGGGTAGTGGAAGGGACTCGGATGGTGACCCTGGGTACAGTGGATGGAGCTGTTGAAGGTTGAGTTTTTGAAGTTTGAATTTGAGTTTGGGTTGCAGGGGTGGCTTTTGTTGAGAGCAAGGTAGATATGGGTTTGATATTTAAAGTCGATAGAGGCTTGGTGATCTGGGTTTTTGGCTTCTTTGGAGGAGGTTTGGCTGGGGATGAAGGAGCAGAGGGAGACTGAGTTTCCTCTGAATCAGTCTGGACTGTCAGTGTGCGCCTGACTCTAGGTTTTCTAGCAGCAGCCTGTTCCCGTCCCCGTTCAATCTTTACAGTCACCAGATCAGAGGGAGTGGGTGGAGCACCTTTGGATTTAAGTAAGGCTAAACCCTTGGGGTTGAGAATCTTGAAGGGGTTGAGTGCAGACGGCTTCCCTAGCTCGATGTCCATTGTCTCCAAGAGCTTGCTGAGAGGAACAACAAAGCAGACAGCCTGTTTGGATGCAATGACTGTTTCTAGCAGGACTCCAAACAAGATAGTGGACCAGTTCATTTTCTGTCCGGAGTGGATAACAGCCATGGCCCGGAATTTTTCGGCGGTTACGGCGTCATAGCTTCCGGCCTTACCCAACAGTGGCTTGCAATAATATCACAGAGGACTTGAAAATGAAACATCATTTCTTTTTTCTTGAAGGATGACTGCAGTTTTTGGCAAAAAATGGATACTTTGCCCTGAAGATCGGTGAGAGTGGCCTGAGGGATGTTGTAAGGACCCCCGTGCCCTTAACCCGTATTTAGTGTATTAAGCCATACCACTAGTGCATATAATCATACTATCATGGGGAACAACCATATGCAAGTGCAACACCATATGCTATTCAGAAAATTTCTTGCATTTAATCCACATAGTATTCAAATTCCCCAACCAAGATTATTCATATAACATGCACCCTCATAATACACTAACATGCTCTTAGTTCATTTAGCAATTCCATATTTAATTGCATGCGAACCATAAATGAATAGAGAAGAGCCGTAGCCCATTTATACATTCCGTATACACTTAAAATGTACTCACGTAAGAGCACCCAATGAACACGTGTGTATCTAATGTATAAAACACTCTACTAGATACCGTTACTGGTGCTTCGACCCTGGAAGCACCTCCCAAGCGCCACTCGATCTCAACTATGGATCTATGTGCATATCCAACCAGCTCTGGTACCTCGATCCTGGAAGTACCTCTAATCAACAGCCTGGGCTCAACTCCGAAGCCGCTGCTACACCTGTAACACCTGCCCCAACTAAGGCAGCCCCCACACGGGGTGAGCATACCAATACCACCAATCCAATAATCATAACATTGCAATTCATAATTTACAGAATGTAAATGCCATAATTTAAATGATACTCCCTGGATGGTAACACCCTCATCCGGGATCCCCTGTATTGTCCCTGTTCTCAAAATAACCAAACCATTAAATTCCCAAAAGCCAGTTGATCATCTCATTGATCAACTAAAACCATTCCTGATATACCAATTCCATAACCAAATGCGATTAAACCATCAAAATAGAGTACTACAAATATCACATATATTTAGCAATTGGCTCCATATTTCTATGTCATAGCTCGCTCCACAATGGCGGCATTTCGACCCCACGCACGCTCAACAATAGCGGCGTCATAACCGATGGTCGCTCAACGGCGACAACATCCCAATCATTGCTCGCTCAAAAGCGGCACCATATAAATCCCAACGAATGTCCATCTATCGCAATTACCATATACCATGCATTTCACTATCCATTTATAGCAAGTACCGTATACCATGCATTTCAATATCCATTTATGGTAAATACCACATACCATGCATTTCCATATCATTTATGCAAATATCACATACCATGCATTTCCATATCCATTTATGCAAATACCACATACCATGCATTTTACAGTTGCAACATTATAGTAGGTTATGCTCGTACGTCATACGTACCTTAAGTCTCCGTAGTCCAAGCCAAACCTTGCTTGAGTTCCATGCCTCGAGAAATATGTGCTAAAACACATAAACAACCCACAATCAAGAATAAGCATGCGATCACGTGCCCACGCACGTTTGTAACCTCAAAACCCATCGTCAATCCATGACGATTACCAAAATAGAAGCCCCCCGGCTAAGCATGCATAATACCCAAAATAAACAATTCAAAGCGTTTAAAAGATAGCCAAAATCTCAACCGAGAGTTCCGTTTAATTAATTTGGCTCCAAGCATACCATTTTAAAAGTCTAGCATTCCCATTGGAATGTGAACATTGCCCCGAAAACGGCCCCTAAAAACCTCGATTCCAAAATCCGACATTTTCCAAAATTTTGAAAAAAACAAAGGGGACAGGGCCGCGATCGATTGGCGCCCAGCCGCGATCGATCGCCATACCCTACTGTCCGAAAATAAACAAGCCGCGATCGATCGCCACATCTCGCGATCGATCGCCAAGGCCCTCGCGATCGATCGTCCACTTCTCGCGATCGATCGCCGCTACTGCTCATCGCCTTCCCAAATCCAGTAGCATGTCGCGATCGATCGGCGCCTCGGGAAGATCGATCGCGGACTGCGATTTTCCGAAAACTCGAGCTTCAATGGTGTTTTTCACACCCAAACTCCAAACCAACACCCCATACAACCTCAACACCTCAAATACAACATTTAAACTCCATGAAAACACGGAAATCAACATTTTAGATTTTAACCCAAAAAATCCCCAAATTCAAAACCCACCAAAACTTAACCAAAAACCAACAAGATCACTATCAAATCGAAGACAAAGTCGAGGGGAAGAAACTTACCAACTTATCTTCGAGAAATCCGGCTCCTAGGACGAGCCTCCATCGATTTGCTCATCAAAGGAAAAAGGGGAAGGGTTTGGGTGAGAGAGGCGAGAGAGAGGGAGAGGAGAGGAGAGAAATGGATTCCAAATGACGGAATCCCGAGTCCAACTGGTATATATAGCAAAAATGCCCCAAAATACCAATACCTTCACCAATACCTCATGATTCATTAAAAATCATCTGTTACCTAAAACTCTCTCTCCAACAGCAAATCCCCAGACTGGCCCCAACATAAGGCACCCCGGACACCAAGTCCCACTAAAAACCCAACTCAAAGGTTTTCCACCGAAAGGAGAATACAATCTCAACCTTTGGATCCAGCGATCCCAAATGCCCGATTAAACAACCTCGGGAGACCCAAAACCGTAATTAATTCATAATTGCCACAATTAAAAAAAAATCCATCAAGGATTAATACCACACCGGGATTAACACCATTAATCCCCGGATATCACAATTATCCCCCACTAATAAAATTTCGTCATCGAAATTGCACCGGTGTACCCCACGTAACACCAGGACTACACCAACAAAACAAAGCCACAACCCCGATTCTGGACCATATTAGAATCGAATTAATAATCGCGAGAATACCCATCTCGCACCAAGCTCTAAAATAGAGCAAACGCTGAAACCAATACAAATCCGAAAGATAACAACATACCTCGACGTGAAACGTCCCAGAAGTCACACCACGACTGCAAACCAACCAAATCTCCATTGGTTCTGACATAGATATCATCCCGTGACATCCATCACTTGCCCACGATGCTTGACACGCATCGTCATGATGGGGACCACTAGTATACAACAGTATACTCACAGAAAATCCGGTTTCGCTTCCCAGCCCATCTCCTCCAAAGGAGTAGTTGCACCACTTGCAACCCGGACCGGGTTACTCACGGTCACTGATCCACACAAAACACATCACCAAGGATGTTCACACCGGTGTGTTCCAAGAAATCATATCTTGGTCCCGACACACCATCAAGACTCCACAAAGTCGCAAGTTCCACAGAGGTCACGCAAAACAATCAATTGCATCCCCGCCACGCGTGTCAACCACGACACCAAACAATCCTAAAACAGGGAGGCTATCGAATTAACCAGCAGAACTGCCATGGTTTCAAAACACGACAATCCCTCCTTAGGGGGAAGTCAAACAACCCTCACGATCATTCATCAGAATGCATCGTGCCATCCAGATTACCGATCTCGAGGTTCCACAATCTCACACCGGAGATTCACCATACCAAGCATACAAACTCGACTTTCAACAATGAACAAAATAAGGTTGGCATTCGTATACTCACACGACATACATGCCCAACCACCAATCACAACATGCATACACAATGCAATAGACTCGGGAATCTCCAATCATACCCAAATCCCAAAACCAACTGACAAACCTGGATTATTCTCACCCCATGGAGAATGATGGTTGACCAACCAAAACCAAAGGGTGTGATTTCAACATCAACACCACACAACCAAAGCAACGAATCTCCCAAAGGATTCAACCGGTAGGTATATCAGTACCGCATTTCTCTCAAGGGAAAAAGTCATGAATCCATGATCCTCCATTCCTCGAACCACCGTTCGGAAGACCTGGATATATTTATACCAAAACATATCCTGAAACCCAGAAATACACAACTGGTTAGAGTAGTGCATCAATACCACCATTACCCGACTCAAAATCCATATACGCCATGTATACACATCCCAACGATACTCTGTACTAATGCCATAGTACTCCACAATCGAGCATCTCCCCGGAGACGTCTCCTCAAACGTCTCACCGAGGTAAGAAATCCATCACTCGGTCCAACACCAGTAATGCTTACCATGGCTGATTTACAATCAATCCACGACCAATGCAAGCTGTCTCCAAGACAAACCAAATACATAAACATGAATGCATTATTCACCAAAACGACGCCACGCGTCCACATAGACATCCCAAATAACATCGTCAAACATATGACGGTACCTGTCGATACACGACACTCATAATCTCATCGTCAAACACATGACGGCACATGTCGATACACGACATCCATAATCTCATCGTCAAACACATGACGGCACATGTCGATATACGACATCCATAATCTCATCGTCAAACACATGACGGTATCAAACTACACATGGAATTCACAATAATGATATCAAAAGTAATTTGCCATACCTCATCGCTATCAAGATAGCGGAATACCTGTATCCATCGTTCACCAGCGGTACATAAGCAGTATCCATCGCTCGTAGGTGGCATAATCCAGTGCTACACACATAGCGGTATAATCCATCGCTATAGAATCGGCGGCATGATCCCTGGCCATAAAGTCAGCGGCATAACACATCGCTATAAATACCTGACGGTATGAACCATCGCCAATAGAATACCTGGCGGCATGAACCATCGCCAATAGAATACCCGGCGGAATGTACCATCGCCAATAGAATACCTGGCGGCATGAACCATCGCCAATAGAATACCTGGCAGCATGTACCATCGCCAATAGAATACCTGGCGGCATGAACCATCGCCAATAGAATAGCGGAATAATCGTGGACTCAAGATGTACTCACACCCATGTAGTACTTTGTTCCCGATCGCATCGCTACGTCATGACAGCGGCATCATCGCTTCGACGTGACAACGACGTGTATCATCGCTTCGACACGACAGCGGCATCATCGCTTCGACATGACGGTGGTACCATCGCTTCGACGTGACAGCGGCATTTACCATCGTTTCGACACGACAGCGGCATTTACCATCGTTCCGACATGACAGCGGAAATACCCCTCGCTTCGACTTAATAGCGGCATAATATCCCTCGCAATAGTAATATGACAGCGGCATTATCCTTCGCTTCGACATATTTGCGGCAAATATTCTTCATCGCTATAATATGACAGCGGCAAGTATTCACATCGCTACGCCATGCATGCAACCGTAATGCATAATCCGTATTCCAATAATTGTTTCGGCACGACAGCGGCATCATCGCTTTGACGTGACAGCCGCATTTACCATCGCTTCGACACGACAGCGGCATCATCGCTTCGACGTGCATGCAACCGTAATGCATAAACCGTATTCCCATAAACATCACCATGAGTGTATTTTCATGCACCTCGCTCCAACATTTAGCGGCAAAGCATTAAAATCATCACTCTGATGTATATCTATGCAACCGTAATGCATAGTCCATGTCTCATAAGACCCTGCAACCACCATGGTTAGCAATAGCATATTATAATTATGAACACATATCATAAATGCACATAAGCAATATAATTGTGCCACGCAACACTAACTACCATCATGCATAAGTATGTGCTTCTCATTCCCATTATCATTTTCCTAGGCCCTCAACAGCCCCAAAGAGCTAACCACTGCTCTGATACCACTAATGTAAGGACCCCCGTGCCCTTAACCCGTATTTAGTGTATTAAGCCATACCACTAGTGCATATAATCATACTATCATGGGGAACAACCATATGCATGTGCAACACCATATGCTATTCAGAAAATTTCTTGCATTTAATCCACATAGTATTCAAATTCCCCAACCAAGATTATTCATATAACATGCACCCTCATAATACACTAACATGCTCTTAGTTCATTTAGCAATTCCATATTTAATTGCATGCGAACCATAAATGAATAGAGAAGAGCCGTAGCCCATTTATACATTCCGTATACAGTTAAAATGTACTCACGTAAGAGCACCCAATGAACACGTGTGTATCTAATGTATAAAACACTCTACTAGATACCGTTACTGGTGCTTCGACCTTGGAAGCACCTCCCAAGCGCCACTCGATCTCAACTCTGGATCTATGTGCATATCCAACCAGCTCTGGTACCTCGATCCTGGAAGTACCTCTAATCAACAGCCTGGGCTCAACTCCAAAGCCGCTGCTACACCTGTAACACCTGCCCCAACAGAGACAGTCCCCACACGGGGTGAGCATACCAATACCACCAATCCAATAATCATAACATTGCAATTCATAATTTACAGAATATAAATGCCATAATTTAAATGATACTCCCTGGATGGTAACACCCTCATCCGGGATCCCCTGTATTGTCCCTGTTCTCAAAATAACCAAACCATTAAATTCCCAAAAGCCAGTTGATCATCTCATTGATCAACTAAAACCATTCCTGATATACCAGTTCCATAACCAAATGCGATTAAACCATCAAAATAGAGTACTACAAATATCACATATATTTAGCAATTGGCTCCATATTTCTATGTCATAGCTCGCTCCACAATGGGGGCATTTCGACCCCACGCACGCTCAACAATAGCGGCGTCATAACCGATGGTCGCTCAACGGCGACAACATCCCAATCATTGCTCGCTCAAAAGCGGCACCATATAATTCCCAACGAATGTCCATCTATCGCAATTACCGTATACCATGCATTTCACTATCCATTTATAGCAAGTACCGTATACCATGCATTTCAATATCCATTTATGGTAAATACCACATACCATGCATTTCCATATCCATTTATGCAAATACCACATACCATGCATTTCCATATCCATTTATGCAAATACCACATACCATGCATTTTACAGTTGCAACATTATAATAGGCTATGCTCGTACGTCATACGTACCTTAAGTCTCCGTAGTCCAAGCCAAACCTTGCTTGAGTTCCATGCCTCGAGAAATATGTGTTAAAACACATAAACAACCCACAATCAAGAATAAGCATGCGATAACGTGCCCACGCACGTTTGTAACCTCAAAACCCATTGTCAATCCATGACGATTACCAAAATAGAAGCCCCCCGGCTAAGCATGCATAATACCCAAAATAAACAATTCAAAACGTTTAAAAGATAGCCAAAAACTCAACCGAGAGTTCCGTTTAATTAATTTGGCTCCAAGCATACCATTTTAAAAGTCTAGCATTCCCATTGGAATGTGAACATTGCCCCGAAAACGGCCCCTAAAAACCTCGATTCCAAAATCCGACATTTTCCAAAATTTTGAAAAAAACAAAGGGGACAGGGCCGCGATCGATCGGCGCCCAGCCGCGATCGATCGCCATACCCTACTGTCCGAAAATAAACAAGCCGCGATCGATCGCCACATCTCGCGATCGATCGCCAAGGCCCTCGCGATCGATCGCCCACTTCTCGCGATCGATCGCCGCTACTGCTCATCGCCTTCCCAAATCCAGTAGCATGTCGCGATCGATCGGCTGGCGCCTCGCCAAGATCGATCGCGGACTGCGATTTTCCGAAAACTCGAGCTTCAATGGTGTTTTTCACACCCAAACTCCAAACCAACACCCCATACAACCTCAACACCTCAAATACAACATTTAAACTCCATGAAAACACGGAAATCAACATTTTAGATTTTAACCCAAAAAATCCCCAAATTCAAAACCCACCAAAACTTAACCAAAAACCAACAAGATCACTATCAAATCGAAGACAAAGTCGAGGGGAAGAAACTTACCAACTTATCTTCGAGAAATCCGGCTCCTAGGACGAGCCTCCATCGATTTGCTCATCAAAGGAAAAAGGGGAAGGGTTTGGGGTGAGAGAGGCGGGAGAGAGGGAGAGGAGAGGAGAGAAATGGATTCCAAATGACGGAATCCCGAGTCCAACTGGTATATATAGCAAAAATGCCCCAAAATACCAATACCTTCACCAATACATCATGATTCATTAAAAATCATCTGTTACCTAAAACTCTCTCTCCAACAGCAAATCCCCAGACTGGCCCCAACAAAAGGCACCCCGGACACCAAGTCCCACTAAAAACCCAACTCAAAGGTTTTCCACCGAAATGAGAATACAATCTCAACCTTTGGATCCAGGGATCCCAAATGCCCGATTAAACAACATCGGGAGACCCAAAACCGCAATTAATTCCTAATTGCCACAATAAAAAAAATCCATCAAGGATTAATACCACACCGGGATTAACACCATTAATCCCCGGACATCACAGATGTGGCCAAAGTCAGTCAGTCCGGTGTTAGGAAGACCAAAGGTCTTTGACAACGTTGCCTGAGAGATATCGAAAGATTTGCCCTTGACGGAGGTGGAAATGAACGTCTTTTGAGAAATAGCATTGGCGAACAGCTCTCGAATCTCTGACTCGTAAACCACCGTCCCATATTCCAGAAAGTTCCTTAATCCTGAGGATTCCAAGAATTTGAACATAGAAATCATTTCTGGATCTTCAGCCCTGTAAATTTCATCGAACTCAACAGATAGAGAGTTGTGAGTGATATTGGCCATTTGAGTATGTAAGAAGAATGCGGAGAGAATTGAAAGATTTGAAAGTTATAAACAGACAGCAGTAAGTCGTAAAAAGTGAAATGTGAGTGAGATGTACAACCCGCTAAATAGGAGAGATATGGCACGTGTCTGTATCTCGTTGACTGGTATTAAGCAATTCAAAATAAACGGACAGATGAGAGAGAGATAAGGCGGTTAAAATTCGATCAGTCCGGGCTGTTTAAACAATTACTATGTTAAAGACTGGTTGTAATTGAGCAGACAGATCATAGGATAATATCATATTTGACAGAGATCGGTCTGAAAGTTCGGACCGGTCCGTGTCTCTCTGATTGTTGTATTATCGATCTGTGCTAGTATACAGTCTTTAAAACAAAATTAAAGATACCTCTAAGATATCAAGATAAATCTATTAAGCCAAGAATTTGACGAAAATAATTAAACTTAGCCTCAGGGAGTGGTTTGGTGAAAATGTCTGCTGCTTGCTGGTCTGTTGAGATATGCTCAATGCGAATTTCCTTTTTGCTAACGTGATCTCAAATAAAATGATGTCTGACATCAATATGCTTTGTTCGAGAGTGCAAAACTGGATTATACGTTATAGCAATGGCACTAGTGTTGTCACAAAATATCGGAGACTCAGCAGCTTGAATGCCATAGTCTCTGAGCTGATGTTGAATCCAGAGCATTTGAGCGCAACAGCTTCCAGTGGCAAGATATTCCGCCTCAGCTATAGATGTGGCAATTGATGTTTGCTTCTTGCTAAACCATGAGATCAATCTTTCACCTAGAAATTGACAGGTTCCACTGGTGCTCTTGTGATCAATCTTACACCCTGCATAGTCAGCGTCTGAATATCCAATTAAACTGAAATTTGAATCTTTGGGATACCAAAGACCAACGTTCTGAGACCCTTTTAGGTATTTAAGAATGCGCTTAGCAGCAATAAAGTGGGATTGCTTTGGATCAGACTGAAATCGCATATGCAAACTGAAAACATAATATCAGGCCGGCTCGTTGTAAGATATAATAGCGATCCGATCAGACCTCGATACATGGTTACCTCAACTGATGTTCCCCTTCGTCTTTTTCTAGCTTGATTGAAGGACTCATTGGAGTTGACGCAGTTGAACAAGTCTCCATTCCGAATTTTTTGAGTAGCTCTTTGGTATACTTGGTTTGATTGATAAAAATACCATTGCTGAGCTGTTTGACTTGGAGACCCAGAAAAAAATGACAGTTCTCCCATCATACTCATTTCAAGCTGTCCCTGCATTAACTCAGAGAATTTCTCGCAGAGTTTGGGGTTAGTTGACCCAAAGATGATATCGTCAACATAGATTTGAACTAATAAGGTATGTTCCCCCTTAATAAATTTAAATAACGTTTTATCCACTGAGCCGATCTGAAAATCGTGGTTCAGAAGAAATTGAGACAGAGTATCATACCATGCTCTTGGAGCTTGTTTCAGTCCATATACTGCTTTATTCAGTAGATATACATGATTTGGAAGTGAGTGGTTCTGAAATCCAGGAGGTTGCTCAATGTAGACTTCCTCCTGAAGCTTACCATTTAGCACTCTTTACGTCCATTTGATATACTTTGAAGTCTTTAAAAGCAACAAATGCGAGAAATATTCGGATGGCTTCAAGTCTGGCGACTGGTGCAAAAGATTCATCGAAGTCGATTCCTTCTTGTTGTCTGAAGCCTTGTGCCACCAGTCTGGCCTTGTTTCTAACCACTACTCCATCTACGTCTAGCTTGTTTTTGAAAACCCATCTGGTTCCAATAATAGGCAGACCACTTGACCTGGGGGTTAATCTCCAGACTTGATTTTGTTCAAATTGGTTAAGCTATTCTTGCATGGCCTTTATCCAGTTATAATCAGTCAAAGCTTCATTAATCTGTTTGGGTTCCAGATTAGATATAAAAGCGGCGTGAGTGAATTCATCCATCATCTGTCCTCTGGTTCTTATGGGTGCAGAAGGACTTCCAATTACTAGATCAGGTGGATGCCTCTTTGTCCATCGATAGCTTGATTCTGGATAGTCTGGTCCAGATGGATTAGTAGTAGTGACATTATCAGCATCTGCTTTAATATTAGAGTTCAAAACCTCCGGATCGACTCGATCTGGAAGAACTTTAGTGCCTTGATCCGGTCTATCTGGTACTTCAGGTTCCGGTGGATTGTCTCTTGATCTATTAGCTACAATCTCATCATCACTGTTAGCTTCGAGATGGATATATTCCATCCGATTTTGAATTAATTCCTTGTTGCCCTTAATACACAAGGATTCATCGAACACTACATGAACCGATTCTTCTACAGTCAAGGTTCGATTATTGAATATGCGAAAAACTTTACTACTATCCTAAGAATATGCCATTATCTGACTTAGCTTCGAATGTTGTAAGATGATTCTTACCATTATTGTGAATGAAACATTTGCAAACAAATACATGAAAGTGAGAGATAGACGGTCTGTTACCTGTCCATACTTCATATGGAGTTAGATTTAACTTTTTGTTAATCATGGATCGGTTTTGAGTATAGCATGCAGTATTTACAGCTTCTGCCCAGAACTTTTGGGAAATTCCAGAATCTGCAAGCATTGTCCTTGCTGCCTCATTAAGCGTTCTGTTCTTTCGTTCTGCAACTTCATTTTGTTGAGGAGTTCGAGCGGCTGAGAATTCATGCTTAATTCCTTGGTCTTCTAGAAAGGATTCAAGATTCTGATTTGAGAATTCAATGCCTTTGTCACTTCGAATTCTATCTATACTTAATGATCTCTCATTCTGAGTGCGTTTCAGTAGCTTGATCAACTTCGGACCGGTCTGATCTTTACTGCTCAAAAATATAGTCCATGTAAAATGTGAGTAATCATCAATAACAACAAGGGTATACCACATTCCCCCTAAACTTGTAATTGGTATAGGACCAAACAAGTCCATATGTAATAGTTCGAAGCAACATGAGGAGGATTTGGCATTCTTGTTTTTGAAGGATTGATCGCTTTTATTTTAAACAATTAATTCCAATCTAGCGATTTTAGACCGCAAGTGCACGGTGTCAAGTTTTAGTATAGATAGGAAGATACGGATTGTCGAACCCACAAGGACTAACAAGTAAGTACCAAATAAGATGCTTTTGACTATATTTAACCTACAAATTGAAGTAATAATTAAACTACTAATTAATTAAATTAACTACTAATCTAACCAAGTCAATGAAAGTAAACGAGAAAAATCCACAAGATAAGATTATCGAGACTTTGGCTCACCAATGTAATTCCCTACAATTCTCGATTGAATATTCAAATATTTCTAAGGTGACGAGTTCTCCAAATTTATCTAATATACTCTCTCGAGCTATATCAAACCTAATATCAAATTGCAATAAGTCACTCTCGTGCACTCAATTAACAACTCAATATAGCATAAGATCCGTGAAAACTCCTAGCTTTCGATTACTAGATATCTATGGCTATCACACATGTATTTGACATCATCTCTCGAGCTCAGTCTGAAATCCATGGTATGAGTTATTAATTTCGTATCATAAAACCATCTCTCGATCTCAATTACGATACTAACATCATTCAAAGGTGATCAATCCTCTAAAAGCATGAAGAACATAAAACATACGCAAAGAACTATAAGAATCCAATCATTAAATCATAAAATCGAAGGTTCATAACAAAGGATTCGCCTAGCCTCGATAAATAAAATTAGTTCAACATATCAAATCAAAACAAATCAAAACTAAGAATTAAAGACAAAGAAAAACTCCCAGCGTCGACTCCGGTTGTAGATCTTCGCTCCTTCTCTTGCTTCCTTCTCGATCGTCTCTTTTTATCGCCTTGTTGGGTTGTTCCAAATCCTAGGATGAAGGGTTGATGAAGGTTGGTGATGGTGATATATGGAAGAAAGATGGAGGTTATGGTGGAGGTTTTTACGTGTGGTTTGTGAAGGAAAGGGGGGCTGTGGTGATGGTGGATGTGGTGATTGGGTTCCTAGGTTAAAATCTAATCCTCCCCTTGTGTAAGTCTCGCCCCTGCCTTTTAAAAATCTCGTGCATCAAATAAGGAAAGCAGTCCAAAATTTCCAAAATTCGTCAGGCGTAATGACGCCTCCGAAGTGGCGTAGTTACGCCTGTCGATGTGTCAAAAATCTGGCTTCCCGCGTGATAGGCGTAATTACGCCTCCAAAGTGGCGTAATTACGCCACTTAAATTTTCAAAAGCCGTGGGCTAGGCGTAGTTACGCCTCAAAGGAGGCGTAATTACGCCTGTTGAATTAATTCAATGATGTTTCTTCGCCTTTTTTCAGCTTCTGGCGAGTTTCGTATTTTGGCCATAACTTTCTCATATGAACTCCAAATTTGATGAATCAGCTGTCCACGCGAAGATAAGAGAAAGTTCTACAACTTTTATATGGACCACATTTCCAAAACATGGCTCGAACCTATAGTAATTTGAGGAGAAATGAGCAACATGTGTCTTGGATTCTGGTTTTTTCCTCTTTTCTTCAACTTTATTCATTCTTTCATCATTTTTGGTTCATTTTTCTACTTTTATGCAATTTCAACATTGATTCCTGAAATATAGAAATATATACCATAAACCGTAAAATAATCCAAGAATCAACACCAAAACATATACATATCATAGCCTAAAAACACGTAATATTCAACCCTATCAAGGATGATCTGATCTGTTTGCCCATTTTGCAAGCTTCACAGATCTTATCCTTGGTAAAGTTGATCTTGGGCAGACCGACAACTAAATCATGTTTACACAGGCTAGAGATAGTCTTAAAGTTGATATGATTCAAGTGTTTATGCCATAGCCAGTGTTTATTATCATTATTCGCGATGAAGTAAGTAGGATTATCAGGTTGAGCGAAATTCCAGTTAATCTTATATGTGTTTCCATTTCTGATTCCTACAAGCATGGTCGTACCGTCTGATGTTTTGACAGTGCATGTGTGTTTGTGAAATTCTACAGCATAACTATTATCACATAATTGACTTATGCTAATCAGATTATAGCATAGATTCTCAACTAATAGCACATCATTGATAATGATATTACCATGGACAATCTTACCCTTGCCCACGGTCTTACCCTTTGAGTTATCCCCGAAAATAATCTTTGGACCAGCACATTGTGTGACTTCAGGCAGCAGCTCGACGCTTGTTTATTCAGTACCTGTCATCAAGCATAATTACTGTTGGTACCCAATCCTACTTGGGTCCAGAACGGATTAGCCCTTTGGGAACCCACACCTGAATCAGCTTTAATGGCTTGTGTGTGTCTGGTGTGATGTGAGCTGATCTGTTTCGATGTTGTGTATGATGATGTGTGCGATATGGAAGCCTTTGATTGTTGTAAGGTAATCTATATCTTCGTTGAACTGATTTTGAGTTATGGTAGTTGGATGGTCTTCATTGCCTTAGATGTTGCACCTTTAGGTTTGGTCTGATAGACACAAAGCTTGCTGGTGCCTTTTCTTTGGCTTGGTTAACATACCCAATTCCTTTTTCTCAAACCTTGATCTCCGAAGGAGACTCCCGTTTGAATTGTAGGCACTTCGGTTTCATATACTATGCTGGATCTAACAAATGTCATCTGTTTGATTTTGCTTTTTACCAGCAACAATTCAGATTCATCTTTGGTACAATCATTGATGTCAAAGCCTATGCCAGTGATGTCACCGACATTTCTTTGTACCTCTTGCAATTCTTCCAGTGACGCTCTTGATTTTGTCCATGTTTTGAAAATATGAGAAAGCTTAGCATTTTGTGTGCTAATTCTCTTGTTTTATTCATGGAGCTGTTCGTAAGAGATTTTCAGCTTATTCAGCTCGATCTTTAGATTATTGCATTCACCTAGCTCAGAGCAGCTTGGTTTGATATGCTCATCTATTTGATCATTGGCTTTAGCTTTAGTTTTCTCAAGTGATTCAGCTAATATTCTATAATCATTAGCCATGTCTTGCAGTGCAGACATGAGCTCTTCTCGTGTGGATTCATTTGAATCAAGATTGAATACCTCGTCCATTTGACTCATTTCTTCGTCTGCCAATAGACATTGGATTTCCTCTTCGCTTTCGCTGGATGAACATTCTGAGCTTTCTGATTCTGAGTCAGTCTGAGCCCACTTGCCGTTACCTTCCTCTGCTACCAGAACCTTTAGGGACTTTCCATGATGATTTTTATGATCTTTGTAATGCTTCTTTTACTGGTCATCACGATGCCTTTCTTTTCTTTCATCTTTCTTCGGTCTGGTGCAGTCTGCAATAAAGTGTCCGGTCTTACCACAGTTGTAGCAAGCCTGATCATTAACAGCATCGTCTTTTCTCGATTTATAATGATGAGAAGGTTTGAAATTCCGTTTGTTCTTAGACATGAATTTACCAAATTTCTTGATAAATAATGACATAGCATCATTACTTATCTGTTCGATAGATCGGTCTGTTGAAGGGGTGGTTTGGTCTGAAATGGCTGCCAGTGATTTGTTTGGTTGAGAGATGAATGGTTCTGCTTCACCTCTGGTGATCAGTTCGAACTCATATGCCTTAAGATCTGCGAACAGATCATGGAGTTCAACTTTGTTCAGATCTTTAGACTCCCTCATTGCAATTGTCTTGACATCCCATTCCTTTGGCAATGCTCTCATTACCTTCAGAGCAATCTCTTTGTTAGAGTATTCCTTGCCCAGACCATTTAGTTCATTGATAATGCCAGTGACTCTTTCATCAAACTCGTTTAGAGTTTCTCCAAGCTTCATTTTCATGCCCTCAAATTTTTGTAGAGCTACAGTCAGCTTGTTTTCTTTAGTCTGGTCGTTCCCTTCACATAGCTGTGCTATCTTCTCCCAAATTTCTTTGGCAGTTGAGCACATTTTGATCTTACTGAACATATTCTTGTCCAATGTTTTGAACAAGATGTCTTTGGCTACGTTGTCTAGATTGGCTTTCTTCCTTTCTTCATTTGTCCAGGTGGTCCTTTCTTTTTCGATCATCTGAGGTTCGCCACTTAGTCCTCCTAGTGCAGGATTTACTTTTAATATTTTCATTGGTCCGTCTGTTATGACGTACCACATATCGTCATCCTCTGCTGCCAGATGAGCTTGCATTCTGATTCTCCAATCATCATAATCTTCTTTTGAGAACATGTGAATCTTGTTGAATGATGCCATCAGTCCAAGTATCTTTGATGATTAAGACGACCTGCTCTGATACCACTTGTTAGGATCAGTCCGGAGTGTTTAGAGGGGGGTGAATGAACACTCCTTTAAAATTAATCCTTATTGATTTCTCCCAGGTTAGTGAGTGAAATCTATTTCTTAATCAACTTCTGAGTAGAGCAGACCACTGAATATAAAAGTGCGGAACGGTCTGTTCTTGACTAGTAAGAACGGCTTGATGGCTTAATGAGTGTAACTCAGTACGAAATGAGAATAGACAGGATATATTTATGGAAGTTCGAAGGTGGTGTAATCCTTCTACGTCTCCCCTTCTTCCAATTAAGGAAGGATACACTAGAAGACTTTGAGTAATACAACCACTTGTACAACCCCGATTCAGCTGGATTTATCCCACTACCAGACTGAAATCCTAGTCTCTCGATCTGTTCAGACACAAACTGTCTGACAGATACAATAGAATCTCACTCTTCTATTTTAGTAAAAAATACAAAACACAGACTGATTTTGTCTATGCACACAATGATCCTATGACGATCAAATATTACAATATGCTGTGCTTATGAAAACTTTGAGCAGTTCGGCTCAAGAATATCTGGACTTGTAAGCTTGTGCTGTTTTTTGTTTTCTTTTCGTTTCTTGATTGATCAGTCCGCCCTTTGAGCTCTTTAGTTGTATCCTTATATAGTTGCTTATACCAATGACATTATTTCCTTTTCTGTGCAACTCTTGACTCTGTTCAATCTCTGAACAAGCTTCAGTCTTATTCTTTTAGGCACTTTCCATTCAGGTCTGTGCTTTCAGCGTCTGTCAGGTAGGCTCTTCTTTGTCTTCTTACCTTTTAAGGTAATCTTCAGTCCTTGGTCTTTTTCATCATTAATTGCATCATTAAATGCTTCAATAAATAGCCGTTAATGATTCAGACTGAAGAACGGAGCTTATCCAACCTTGTCTGCTCTGATCTGATCTTTATTGAGCTACTCTCGTGCTTCGATCTGGTCAGACGGGTTTACATCGATCCGTTCTGATTTTGCGATAGACCATATCGGTGTGATTTGTTTTGACATGGTTTAACGTCTTGATCGGTCTGATCTGTTTTGTCATCTTTAAATTCGGGAACTAACAAGTGATTCTAGTGGAGCCAACTCGAAGTACTACAATTCCTATTTCTAGACATTTTCTGAAATGCCTAGCCAAAATGCTCAGGAATCCGAAGAAAACACTGCATGCGTATTTTCGTCCACATGCAGGACATAGATTGAACATTTAAAGTATAAAATTCATAACTAATTGAAAATCAGTCCGGTTTAAGTCCTCTTTTTTTTTAAAATTCAATAAAATGAAAAGATCTATACAAGTTTTATTTGAAGACCGTCAACAAATTCGAAAGGAAACTTTGTCAAAAGTTCGGATTTCTACAATGCATGTGCACGTACAGTACATGCGAGTCAATTCTGACACTCCTTAATAAAATGAGCATATCTCACTCATTTGTAGTCCAAAGTGTCTCAAATTTTAACCACAGAAAGACAACGCGATTATCTAGAACTGTTATTAGAAGCACCATTTACAAATTCAAACTCTAAGTAAATCAAAAAGTCTACGCAAATTGCTGCATGTGCTGTTAAAATCTGCAGACTTCAAATTACAGCAACTTACAATAAATTTCACATATGTTTGCACCATAATTCGACCATTAAACATACCCCATTAGCTTCAAGGGTTTAGCACCCAACCATCACCATCATTCCTTCCTAGCTTGAACTCCCCCAAGATGCTTCAAACTTGAAAATCCATGCATCTAACTATCACCCTTGCCTTGTAGCTTCTAAATCTTCAATTGCATGTAACATGTGTAGTACAAAATTTTATGGGTGTGTATCTTAGGAAAGTAGCAAGCAAAAAATAACAAATGGCTTTGTATTAGAATTGTTGAGGCGAGATTTATAATCTTTGTCCTTAAGACAATATTGCCCCGCTACGGTGCTAACGGTTTACTTTGGCAATTTGTCTCCCAAGATAAAACGACTATGATTTGTGATAGGAGCACTCCAAATCACAAATCCTTTAAACCACAAAGGTCTAAAAATGCTCAACCATAGCAATGATGAAGACTCACAAAATTACTCAATTCTGATATTCAAATATGATGTGAATTTCGAAATTCCATGTTTAAAACAAGTGGGGTTATGTTATATATTGTAAGGATCCTAGTTCCTTAAGTGCGGATTAAAGGCATAATTAGAGCTAACATGCATTATCAGAGTATAAAAGTTCGTGTTGAGACTTTGAGCCTTAAGAATTACATGCCAATTTAAGGACTATTAAATGGATTAATTACATCCTCAAACAAATGAATGTTATTCACTATAGCTTTACACTACTCCTAGAGTAGACACTATACAAAATAATCCGGTCCTTCCTTATCAAAAGCGTTCTTCACAAGCTCACCGCCTCAACCCGCCTTAGCCCCTTTATCATGCCCAAAAAGTACCTACAAGGACAACCCCCAAAACATGAGCATATAATAATTCATATCCAACACAATATGAATATAAGGCGTAAATGCATAAACCGTAATAAAACACTTCCTGTTTTTCCAATGAATTTTAAACGCTCCCTTTTTGGTTGTCGCTGTACCATAACTCATGAGTATAATCAATAGATTATTTAATGGCTCACACATGTCACGACCTAACACCATTTCATTATCATCACTCACCAATCCCTAGTCTGTTATAATAGTGTATTTTAATGCACCTCGCTTGTCATGACAACGGCACTAATACCCCTCGCTTCGACATATTAGCGGCATTGAATAACCTCACGCAAATGCGACATGCGGCAATACCTCGCTTCAACATTTGGCGGCAAATATTCTTTCCTCGCTACAATATGACAGTGGCAAGTATTCTATCATTGTTTCAAGTGACAGCGGCAAAGCATTAAAACCATCACTCTATATAACCATGACTCATGGGATGTGCACCAACAATCATCATATGCATATACAAACATAATGCATAATTCAACATGTATTTGCATCCACAATGCACAATTCAATATACACTTGCATCCACAATGCATATCCCAATGCGTATATAAATTACATGTTACCGTTGGGTGCCTGTACGTCTTCTAAGTACCTTTCCAAAAGTAGGATGTGGTAGGACTTCACTTCCTTGGTTGTGTCGCCACCTGGGATGGTTCTACACATTCACACAAACCAATATTAGAACCCAATAATAGCCCAATACCAAAATCCCACAAACATAACCAAAAACGTACATTTTGGTGTCTCGCGATCGATCGCCATAAAGCCCAAATCGATCGCGAGATCACACTGTCTCGGCCAACAAAAATTTTCAATCCGCGATCGATCGCCGAGTTAATGCCGATCGATCGCGGCCTCGGCGATCGATCGCGCCAAACTCACGATCGATCGCGGAAGGCTACTGCTGCCTTCCCTGATGCTCGCGATCGATCGGGAGAATGTCCCGATCGATCGCCGAAACCTGTACATGCGATTTTCGGGCACTATTCACATTTCTTCTTCTCCAAATCAAACCAACTCAAAAAAACCATTAATCCAACAACACAAAAACACCATAAACCTCTAACATACACCACAATACTACCAAAAATCCAACATCCATACCAACCCAAAACAAACCCATTTCAAAAACTTGGAATACCATTTCAAAATAAAAACCAAACACCATTAAAACACCAAGGAGGGTTCCATACCTCTTATGGACTCCAAATCTCACTAGAAATCTTACAAACCAAGCTTTTGTGAAGATTTCTCCTCCTCTTTTGAGCAAGTTTCAAAAATGGTGAGGGTTAGGGTTGGGGAGAGTGAGTTGGGGATTGGTAAAGTGAAAGGTGAGGTGGGGGTTAGTGGGGTATAAAGGTGGGGGTTTAATTAAAAACAAGTACCCCAATTATTAGCATGATGTATAAAATACCCCAACATGGTATTTTAAAAGCATTTTACCAAAATGCACCAAAACTTCAATTAAATCCATGCCTTCCAAATTAATTATCAACCATTATAATTAAATCATGCTAACACCCAATTTCTCAACATGCACAACATGCATCGTGAAATGCACTACCGGGTCACGCCTACCATGTGACTAAGCATTTCAACAAGATAATTAATTCCAACACATAATTTAATTATCTCGACAATTAATCACGTAACCATAATTAATGCCCAAATTGCAATTAATTATTTCGGGGATATCACAATACTCCCCTACTTAAAGGAGACGAAATCGCATGCACTTACCCAAATGAAACTAAACATAAATCCCATACCAGAAAATAGTTCCGGGTAGTGCTGCACCATATGCCGCTCCGTCTCCCACGTGGCCTCCTCGACACCCCTGCGATCCCACTGAACCTTGATCATAGGTATCACTTTGTTCCAAAGCCTGCGGTCTGCTCTATCCAGAATCCTGACTGGCCGTTCCTCATAGGATACATCAGAATCTAACTGAACCTCGGAAGGCTGCAACACATGCGACGGATCCGGCTCATACTTCCGCAACATAGACACATGGAACACATTGTGTATACCAGACAAAGAAGGTGGCAAGGCCAGCCGGTAAGCTAAGGTGCCAATGCGCTGTAAAATCTCATACGGTCCCACATACCTCGGAGACAATTTCCCACGCATCCCAAATCGTACAACACCTCTGAAAGGTGAGATCTTCAAAAAGACCTTATCCCCCAACTGAAATTCTAACGGTCGCCGCCGTTTATTAGCATAAGCTGCCTGTCTGTCCTGGGCTGCCTTCATTTTCTGCCTTATCACATTTACCTTCTCTTCCATTTCCCGAACCAGTTCTGGTCCTCCGACCGATTTACGATCCAAGTCATCCCAACACAAGGGTGATCTACATCGTCTGCCATAAAGGGCCTCAAAAAGGAGCCATCTGAATGCTTGCCTGATAGCTTTTGTTATATGAGAACTCTACCAAGGCCACTGAATCCTGCCATGAAGTATCAAACTCCAAAACACATGCCCTCAACATGTCCTCGAGCGTCTGGATAGTACGCTCTGTCTGGCCATCCGTCTGAGGATGATAAGCAGTGCTCAACCTCACCTCAGTTCCCAAAGCTGACTGAAGACCCTCCCAAAAATGAGATGTGAATCGCGGATCTCGATCTGACACTATAGAAACAGGGATCCCGTGCAATCTCACCACATCTCTAACATATAACCATCCTCAGATAGGTGAAGGTCATACCATAGGGAATGAAATGAGCTACTTTGGTCAATCTGTCCACAATCACCCAAATGGCATCTAAACCCGAAGCACTCCTCGGCAAGTGGGTCAAAAAGTCCATGGAAATGTGTTCCCACTTCCACTTCGGTATCTCTAAACTCCTCAATTCACCACCAGGTCTCTGTCTCTCTTCCTTAACCTGCTGGCAGATCAAGCACCTCTTAACAAAAGCGACGACATCACACTTCATTCTTTTCCACCAAAACTGATCACGTAGATCCTTATACATCTTATTCCTGCCTGGGTGGATACTAAGCCTGCTACTATGAGCTCGCTCCAAGATCCCTCTACGCAACTCCGGCGTACTCGAAACCACCCAACGGTTACCTAATCTCAAGGATCCGTCCTCAGCCACTCTGAACTTCGATGGCTGTCCAAGATGTACTAGTGATGACCATCTCTGAATCTCATCGTCTGCCTTCTGAGCTCTCCGGATATTCTCATAAATATCCGGCTCAGCTAATAAGGTCGATACTCATACCGGCAATGTATCCACATCATAATCATAGCCCAGATGGCAATAAGAAGTCATCATGGACGATAAACACATGGCGTCCTCAGCAGTACTCTTCACCTTCCGACTCAAGGCGTCTGCTGTCAAGTTTGCTTTTCCAGGATGGTACTCTATCTCACAGTCATAGTCCTTGAGTAAATCCATCATCTCCTCTGCCGCATATTCAGTTCCGCCTGAGTAAACAAGAACTTCAGGCTCTTATGATCCGTGTATATGGTAAAAGATGTACCATACAAATAATGCCTCCAAATCTTCAGGGCAAAGATAATAGCCGCCAATTCCAAATCATGGACTGGGTACCTAGTCTCATGCGGCTTCAACTGCCTCGATGCATAAGCTGCCACGTGCTTATCTTGCATCAATACACACCCAAGGCCCTGAAGTGATGCATCGGTATAAAGAACAAACCTCGTGTTCTCCGTAGGAATCACCAACACGGGTGCCGTAGTCAACCGGTGTTTCAACTCTTGGAAGCTTTCCTCACAAGCCTCAGACCAAAAGAATGGTACTCCCTTTTGGGTCAACTGTGTCAACGGCTTGGCAATCTTCGAAAATCCTTCGACGAAGCGTCGATAATAACCAGCCAAACCAAGAAAGCTCCGTATCTCGGGCACAGAAGTGGGTGCAGCCCACTCCATCACAACCTCAATCTTCCTGGGATCCACCGATATCCCATTACTAGATATAACATGCCCCAAGAACACCACACTGCTCAACCAAAACTCACACTTGCTGAGCTTGGCATATAACTGGTGATCTCTGAGAATCTGGAGTACTGTCCTCAAGTGTTTCACGTGCTCTTCCTCGCTCCGGGAGTAGATGGGTATGTCGTCAATAAATACAATGACGAACTGGTCAAGATATGGTTGAAACACTCTGTTCATCAAGCTCATAAAGATAGCTGGGGCGTTCGTCACACCGAACGGCATAACCAGGAACTCGTAGTGCTCATACCGAGTCCGAAATGTTGTCCTCTGCACATCCTCCTCTCTGACCCGAATCTGGTGGTACCCTGATCTCAAATCAATCTTGCTATAAAGCTTGGTACCTTGCAACTGATCAAACAAATCGTCAATCCTTGGGAGAGGATATTTGTTCTTCACCGTGGCCTTATTCAGTTGCCGGTAATCGGTGCACAACCGCATCGAACCATCCTTCTTTTTCACAAAAAGAGCTGGTGCGCCCCATGGCGATACGCTAGGTCGTATATATCCTTTGTCAAGGAGTTCCTGCAACTGCTCCTTCAATTCCCTTAACTCCGCCGGTGCCATCCTGTAAGGTGCACGAGAGATAGCGGATGTCCCCGGTAATAACTCAATCCCAAACTCGACTTCTCTAGCCGGTGGGAATCCTGGGATCTCCTCCGGGAACACATCAGCAAATTCTGCTACCACGGGTACATCCTCCACCCTTAATTCTTTATTCTTTCCCGTCGTGTCCACGGCATAGATGAGATAGCCCGTGTGACCACGTTCCAACAACTGGGATATTTTGATTGCCGAAATCAACGGATCTTCGCACGAGAACCGTTCCCATAGAAAGTCCACCGCATCCCCAAATCAGATCTGAATCGAACCGTTCTCTGCCGACAGTCCACGACTGCCTGAAATCTGTTCAGAATGTCGATGCCCACAATGCAGTAAAGTCTGACATACCCAACACGATCAAGTCTGCCTTCAACTCGTTTCCCTCAAAATAAATGAGGCAATCCACAATAAACTGATCCACAACAACATTTCTTCCAGTGGGTGTAGAGACCATAAGAGGCGTGGGTAACGAAGACGTGCACATATGGTGTCTCTCCACAAAGCCAACAGATACAAAAGAGTGGGAGGCACCTGTATCTATCAAAATAAAAGCAGCGTGCGTAAAAAAATAGCACGTACCAGCGATCACCCCCTACGGGGCTGCCTGGGCCTGCTCTCTAGTCAGTGCATACACCTGCCCCTGGGACGGTCCCACTGTCTGACCTCCCGATGGTCGAGGCATAATCTGTTGTCTCTGATGCACTGTCCTGTCCTCAAATCTCTGCCTATTCCCTTGGAAATCTGGCTGTCCTCCCCGAGTGGGGCAATACCGAGAGATGTGACCCATCTTACCACAACTGTAACAAGCTGGGCAGTTGATCGAAGAGTGTGGCCTTCCACAGTTGTCACATCTAGTTTCCCCCGCTCTATTCACTTGCATAGGCCCCCGGTTGGCCTATAGATTGCCCTTCCTATTTTCATGTCTCCGGTTGAAAGATTTCTTCCCACTAAACCGAGAGGATGAAGAAGCACCACGAGGCTTAAATGACTCTCCTCGTGGCCTCAATCTATCAGAAACTTGCCTCTGCGGTGGCACATGTGGGGGTACAGCATTAGGATAGGCCCCAACTCCGATCTCCGCAAGCTCTGCTCTAGTAAGAGCATCATCGAAAGAAGTGGGGTTGTTGGTGATAACCCGGTCAAACAATTCTGGCCGTAACCCCTTCAAGAAGTGCCTCATCTTTGCATGTTCGTTTGTGGCAATATGAGGGACATACCTCAGCAATGAAGAATAGTGCATAGCATAATCTGATACAGTCATAGCTCCTTGCTTCAAGTTCGTGAACTCATCCTCCTTTATCTATCTCGCAGCAGCAGAAAAATACCGGTTCAGAAACCGGGTTCTGAAGAGAGTCCAATCAATCAATATGGAAGGTTTCTTTGCTTGAGCCCTCAATTCCAATCAATCAATATGGGCTCAATCACCTTGAGCCCTCAATTCCATCACCGTAGTCTTCCACCACATGGAAGGTTTCTTTGCTAGCTGGAACTCTGTCAATCTCAACCATGCCATCCTAGTACAAGGAGCGGACACAAATATCTGCTCTAGTCTCTCAAGCCACTCCTCAGCCTCTTCCCCTGTCTCTGTCCCCTCAAACATGGGCGGGAGGAAAGTCAGAAACTGAGTAAGACTAAGCTCCCCGGGCAATAACAGCTGAGCTACCGGTTCTACTCCCACAGCTGGTGGTGGTAAGGGATTTGTCTGACCAATACTTGCATTAACACTCCCAACATCACCTACCTCTTCATTGAGGTTCCCCAAGTTCATAGCCGCCATGCTGTAACACAAGGGTTAACAACAATTCCACAACAATACATATGTTATACCGTTAGATGACATGAAAGATAATAAGCATGTTAGTATAACAATTTATACAGCAATATGCACCACATGCATAAACATGCCCAAATGTAAGCATCTAGCCAATCATGCTAAGGCTACACTTCACTCGTTCCCGGGTTCTCTAACCACTGCTCTGATACCACTAATGTAAGGACCCTAGTTCCTTAAGTGCGGATTAAAGGCATAATTAGAGCTAACATGCATTATCAGAGTATAAAAGTTCGCGTTGAGACTTTGAGCATTAAGAATTACATGCCAAGTTAAGGACTATTAAATGGATTAATTACATCCTCAAACAAATGAATGTTATTCACTATAGCTTTACACTACTCCTAGAGTAGACAGTATACAAAATAATCCGGTCCTTCCTTATCAAAAGCGTTCTTCACAAGCTCACCGCCTCAACCCGCCTTAGCCCCTTTATCATGCCCAAAAAGTACCTACAAGGACAACCCCCAAAACATGAGCATATAATAATTCATATCCAACACAATATGAATATAAGGCGTAAATGCATAAACCGTAATAAAACACTTCCTGTTTTTCCCATGCATTTAAACGCTCCTTTTTTGGTTGTCCCTGTACCATAACTCATGAGTATAATCAATAGATTATTTAATGGTTCACACATGTCACGACCTAACACCATTTCATTATCATCAATCACCAATCCCTAGTATGTTATAATAGTGTATTTTAATGCACCTCGCTTGTCATGACAACGGCACTAATACCCCTCGCTTCGACGTATTAGAGGCATTGAATAACCTCGCGCAAATGCGACATGCGGCAATACCCTCGCTTCAACATTTGGCGGCAAATATTCTTTACTCGCTACAATATGACAGCGGAAAGTATTCTATCATCGTTTCAAGTGACAGCGGCAAAGCATTAAAATTATCACTCTATACAACCATGACTCATGGGATGTGCACCAACAATCATCATATGCATATACAAACATAATGCATAATTCAACATGTATTTGCATCCACAATGCACAATTCGATATACACTTGCATCCACAATGCATATCCCAATGCGTATATAAATTACATATTACCGTTGGGTGCCCGTACGTCTTCTACGTACCTTTCCAAAAGTAGGATGTGGTAGGACTTCACTTCCTTGGTTGTGTCGCCACCTGGGATGGTTCTACACATTCACACAAACCAATATTAGAACCCAATAATAGTCCAATACCAAAAATCCCACAAAAATAACAAAAACGTACATTTTGGTGTCTCGCGATCGATCGCCATAAAGCCCCGATCAATCGCGAGATCACACTGTCTCGGGCAACAAAAATTTTCAATCCGCGATCGATCGCCGAGTTTATGCCGATCGATCGCGGCCTCGCCGATCGATCGCGCCAAACTTGCGATCGATGGCGGAAGGCTACTGCTGCCTTCCCTGATGCTCGTGATCGATCGGGAGAATGTCCCGATCGATCGCCGAAACCTGTACATGCGATTTTCGGGCACTATTCACATTTCTTCTTCTCCAAATCAAACCAACTCAAAAAAACCATTAATCCAACAACACAAAACACCATAAACCTCTAACATACACCACAATACTACCAAAAATCCAACATCCATACCAACCCAAAACAAACACATTTCAAAAACTTGGAATACCATTTCAAAACCAAAACCAAACACCAAGGAGGGTTCCAGACCTCTTATGGACTCCAAATCTCACTAGAAATCTTACAAACCAAGCTTTTGTGAAGATTTCTCCTCCTCTTGTGAGCAAGTTTCGAAAATGGTGGGGGTTAGGGTTGGGGAGAGTGAGTTGGGGATTGGTAAAGTGAAAGGTGAGGTGGGGTTAGTGGGGTATAAAGGTGGGGGGTTTAATTAAAAACAAGTACCCCAATTATTAGCATGATGTATAAAATACCCCAACATGGTATTTTAAAAGCATTTTACCAAAATGCGCCAAAACTTCAATTAAATCCATGCCTTCCAAATTAATTATCAACCATTATAATTAAATCATGCTAACACCCAATTTCTCAACATGCACAACATGCATCGTGAAATGCACTACCGGGTCACGCCTACCATGTGACTAAGCATTTCAACAAGATAATTAATTCCAACACATAATTTAATTATCTCGACAATTAATCACGTAACCATAATTAATGCCCAAATTGCAAGTAATTATTTCGGGGATATCACATATATATAGTAAAGCAAAAACAAGTCCGAATGGACACCATTTGGATGTACTATATAGCCAAAAATCATACCCGAAACGTGAATGGACATACCATTTCACAAAACAGATACAATGCTCGATCAATCGAGCAAAGAGCTCGATTGATCGAGCTACTGTTCCAAAAGACACAAATTTTCCTAGCCCGCTCGATCGATCGAGCATTAATTTTTTTCACAATTTTCCAACAATCCCCCACATGAATTAATTTAATGAATGTATAAAATTGGGCGTTTTTAACGAACTATTATGGCATCTGGAGAGATAGCTTGCGGCTTTGAATCTTCCGTAGTAGTATTCAATCGGATTTACTTGACTTAATAGTGAACTTATAGTCTTGAACTATTTAGTCGTTACTTTGAGTACATGTCTCATTCCATGTAGTGAGCTCTCTTCGGAGACCTCTACGCGGTGTAAATCAAGACAATTGAACCCACACCATAATAATTCTAACTTTCGTATTGGTTTCTGTAAGGCCCCAACCCCTTAACTCGTCATTAGTGCATTTATGACGTCGTATGAGTATAAAAAAAATTCATTCTCTAAAAGAATCATTACATGCTTCACATATTCTCCATGATATAAATAATACTCAGCATGGAATGATCACTTCTCCCAACAATAAGACTCAAGGTTCACCCATTATCATCACCATTGCACCACTTCTACATTGTGGGGTTTTATAAAAATTTGGGCAGAGTCTCCCCATAAATTGAGCTATCCGAAAATGAAACACATCACAAAATAACTCACATCCAGGGAAAAACACAATACTTAAAAGAAACCAAAACCCTAAGTAAGTTCCCAGCCAGGGAAAACACAATACTTAAAAGACATCAAAAGTGGGTTTCAACACCCTTATACAGTCCACATACATGCATCCATGTGCTCACACACGAGCAACGAATAATTGAATTAATTCTCAATGCATAAGTAGGATGTGCCATCAATCAATACTTGTACCATAATCCTGCGAGCACTATTTTCCATGAGCTTAAGCTTTCTTCTCGAGACAACGTCGTACCTGTTATACCTGTTTCAACAGAAACAGCCCCCCACACAGGGTGAGCATACTCCAACTCAATAATCATTCACACATCAATATACGAAATTGTAAAGCAACAATTAAGGTTATTGAAAATCTATAAAATATACTCCCTGTACAATTCCAAACCGGCATAGCCATCACTAACTGTTCCTGTTCAATCTTATACACTTTCATAAACATCAAGTTCAGTATCATTATTGAAAATATGGTACTCAATCAATGCAATAAATTCAATATAATCACAATTCAACCTTTTATGCTCAATCACAACGAATCTCATGTCGAAGGCAACTATTCCTATCAATTAATCTCATTCTCAACCATTTCTCATATCGATCATGCCAAATGCATCAATATTCAACTCGTATACCCGGATCACGTACATCTACGTATCCACCATTCCACGTATATTAAACTCAATTCTCATGCTCAAATACTTAATCTTAGACGGCACATTCAACAATACATGTATTCATAAATATATAAGTACTGGGTATACCTGCTCGCACGTCACCACGTACCTTGTCGCTAGAATTCACAGTTAGGCAAACTTTCTTTTTATCCAAAGGCTCTCTACATTATTTCAATATCTCAATATTAATTCAATATCAATGGTCATACATACCCAGCCTTACACTCGTATATAAACCCACGTTTATATTGTGATATTAATCAATGTGATAAGCAATTAAACTAGGAGGAGATTTCTGAACCAAAACCTAACAATTAACATTAACCTTTCATCAAAAGAGTAGTAATTTCGACCATGACAATAGCGTAATTCGATTCTCATTTCAGCAGCTAATTCAATTCATTTCAGTACATAATTTGCTTTTACAGTCGTGCAATTTAATCACTAGTGGCATACTCTTTGACCGAAAATCAGCATGATTTCTGATAGGCTTAGATTTTGAGTGTTTTTAACTGTAATTTCTTCCCATTTTCCGTTCTTTTTCCTGGATGATATTATGCTTTTTGGTGTTTATTCATCTGTTTCAGGAAATTAGATCGGAAATGGAAGAAATGAGCTTATATGAAGATAACGGGCGAAATCGAGGCAAGAAAGGGTTGAAATGAAGAAGTGAGAATTTCGAAATCTCGATCGATCGAGATTATGTCTCGATCGATCGAGACAGACAGTGCGCTGAGAAGATATGAATTTCAAGTCTCGATCGATCGGAACAAATTTCCGATCGATCGAGCGAGGCAGTGACTCCAGAGCAAATTTTATTAAAGTCTCGATCGATCGGTGGAAAATCTCGATCGATCGAGCGAGACAGTGAGTTTCAAAAGCTGGCATGAACAGTGCACCGATCGATCGGTAGCAAATCTCGATCGATCGGGACGCGAAATCCTGAAGATTTTATTTTCCTTTTTTATCGGGATTGTGGGGGGTTTTAAGCGGGAGTTGATTCATTCCAAAGAGGGAAGAACATATCAGACGATTTTTCTGGACAAAAGAAGTGCCCTAGCCGCCGCCCAGCCGCCGCCAAGGAGATCCGTTCGTCCGGTTCTTCGCCCGAGTCAAAACCAATCAATTCCGGAGTGCAAGGAAGGAACAAGAGAAGAAATCACGGTGCAACGCACGGATTCATCCACCGTTTATCGTATTTCTAAACTTTAATTTATTTGATTTTCAATTCCATTTGATGTTTTTGAGGTCGAGAGACAATAAAACTCTTATGTATTTGATTTGAATTAAATTTAGTTTATATTATTGAGTTTTAGTTTCGTTGTGGTTGATTATTGATTCATTGGTATTTGAGTGCATTGATTGTTATTGTTCATAAATTAATTGCTTGTGTAGATCAAAGTCTAGCTAGCTTTGATTGAATTTGAGGGTTACAGCCGAGATCGAGAGATAACGTTGTAACACGCTCCATTAATTTATGATGTATGTTACGATTGAGATCGAGAGATGATATCGCATACGTGAGAACTTGGAATCGAGAGATTTAGAGTTATAAGGTTTTGATAATCTATGCAACTTTGAATTAGTAAATAGGTGCACGAGAGTGACTTGTTCTAATTTATCGTTAGTTTCTTTACAGCTCGAGAGAGTGTATCGAATAATATCGAAAACCGTTCACCTTTAAAATCAATTGGTTGATAATTTGAGAATTCTATTGAATCATTAGAGATAACATAATTGAACGACGAGCTCGGTAATTTTCTCGAGTAACTTACCTTTGCATTTCCGGAACCATCCTATTCATTATTTCTAGTTTAAATCTTTATTCTTTAGTTTAATTTAGCTCTAGTTAATCAAACTTCTTAAATCGTAGGCTAAATATAATTTTATTAATCTTATTTGGTACTTATACGTTAGTCCCTGTGGATTCGACAACCCGTACTTAATTTTCACTATACTAAAACTTGACAACCGTGCACTTGCGGTAGAATCGCTTCACACCATTCTTTGAAATATCTTTTGTTTAAAAATAAAGCGGTCAAGTTTTTGGCGCCGTTGCCGGGGACTAATCTGTATAATATCATACGAGATTAGTTAATTGTAATTTAGCCAATTTTATTATTGCGTTTTTGTTTTCTTTTTCTTTTTGTTATTTTCGAAAAAACAAAAAAAATTTATTTAATTATGTTATTTGTTTTTCTTGCGAGGTACTTGTGATGCTTCATCAACAAGTCTTCACAAGATTTGCCCAACAATTTTCAGAGCCGTTTTATTCTGCGTGGGAGAGATTCAGTGAACTGGCAGACACATTCAGGTATCACAACTTTTTGAACTATACTCTTCTGCAACATTTCTTCAAAGGTTTGGATGCACAGACACGAGGATGGGTATTCAGAGGAGCACTGGTGACTGGGAGTCCTCTGGTTGATAGAGTTGAGGACAGTGTATTACACCTGTTCAATGATATGGCGGACTTCGATTACCACTGGCATTTTGATCCTTCCTTGCAAGGTTGGAGTCACCAATACCCACCAGAGCCTCACTACCCTAATGATACGCACCAAACCTTTGAGCATCACGGCGAGAAGAAAGATAGTTTTGTAGAAGGAACGGCTCAATCAGAGAATATGTTATTTAGACTCATGGCATCAACTGAGCAACGTTTAGAGAACCAGACCAATTATATACGTCATCTAAAACAGCAATTTGCAATTCTAGTGGAAACCATCTCAATGAGCTGCCAAGAGGAGGAGACGAGATCTACAAATCAGGCCTGGTTACATGATGATGATCACTCAACCAATCAAGTTTGGGGGAGTGATCCGACTCATGGGGAAGAATCAAGGGAAGTTGAGCCTATGGAAGTGATTGAGCCTACAGTGGAAAAGGCATCTGAGGAGATCCTATGGGACAACGAGCCAAGAGTGAAGTTGGATGTTGAGATTTTCGAGAAATTTGATATCCACCCATCGATGAAGGCATGTTATGGGCCATATGTGGATATATATTCCTCATCGATGCCACCAACTTCACCGCACTACGCCATCCATGAGATGAAGCCAATTCAAGAATCATTCTCCCATGCTCACTATGTCATGAAGAAAGTTGTTGGAGCAACGAGCTCACACTGTTACACTCTTGCCAAGCTTGAGGGCATACTATATGAAGACCCATTAGTAGTATCATACGATACTTACTATGGGCGGCAACCGCTCTTTGATGGTTGCTTCTGATGGTCAAGCCGACGACTAGAAATCAGCGCTTCTTGGGAGGCAACCCAAGCGTATCCTTTTGCATTTAGCTTTGTTTTATTTTCAATTTTGCATTTAGTTTGTTTTTCTCTCTTGTCGATTTTTTTTTCTAGCATCCTTCTTTTGCGAGGTACTCAAGTGGAGCGATGAACCCCTACAGCAGTGGAGCTTTCAAAAGCCAAACTTCCTCAACCCTCATGCAAGCGTCTTGATCAGGGGAGTTTACTTTTTCCCTTTTGATTCTTTTAAACATGGAGGACAATGTTTCAGTTAAGTTTGGGGGAGTGGCTTGCGTGTTTAATTTGTTTTATCCACATGTTGTGTGCTTAATTGTCACTTGATTCGTCCTTGAGCACTATACAAAATTTTTTTTTAGTGATTGAGTTATTCTTGAGAATTGATGAATTAGATTTGCAACGGTAATACATGATGAAATTAATCCTCATCTAGATAGGAGTCATGAAAATGTTTAACTTGTTTGTATATATCCTTTGTTAACTATATGTCAAAACTGAGGAATAATTTGAGCACTTATTGAGTCATGATTGAGTGAAGTATGTATTGATTAAATTGAAAATTTGTGTTAACTATGATGAGTCTTGAGTATCTTAGATAACTCTACAGTTTAATTGAAAGCACTTTGAGGATAATTTATAATTAGGAACTAGACTTGGAGATGATTTAGGCGATCTTTGGACCGTTTGAGCCTTTCAAGCCTACCTGGTATACATTATTCCTTAGTGTCCCCTTTTGAGCCTTCTTGAAAAAGAATGGTATATGCATTGCATATGATTAGACCCCCATTCGGCATTCTTGGCAAACTCATTATACCCACCTTGGTTTGAGCCTAAAAGAACAAATTTATCCATCCCTAGGAGAGTATAATGAATCTCATTCATTGCATTAAATTGTTATATGTTGAGAAGTTCATTGTGAAAGAAATGAAATGAACGAAAGAATGAGCATAGAAAAAAGAAAAAAGTTGTAGAAAAAGCCTTGAAAAGAAAATTTAAATAAGACCCAAAGTGGCCAAGGCTAGAAAATGTGAAGAGAAGCTCAATGATTATGTGAGAAGATAGTTGAACTGATTTTATTATACTCTCTTCTTTGAATTCATCCTACCTTTTCTTTGGAGCCGACACCAAAAGGCCTAACGTTATAAGCTTTTAAGACCTTTTGATCCAAGTCTAGGGAATAATTACATTAGTGGAGAAGTGCTGGATAGTAAATTTGTAGAGCAATTCAAAGTAATCTTGACTAGGAGTTGATATGGCACATGTTGATCTTAAAGATATGTATGTAACTCATTTTGACAATAGCACACACGCACGTTCCGATGTTGCGATGTATTGTTTAACTTAGGAGAAATTGCTTCTTGTTAAAGTGTTGAATGACTTCTATTGATGTGTAAGTAGGATTTCTGAGTTTTTACGTATGTTGTAAAGATGATTCATGCTTAGTATCGAGTTTAACTTTTCTTTTTGAGCTTATTGCTTGCTCGAGGACGATCAAGTCTAAGTTTGGGGGAGTTGATAGGCTTAGATTTTGAGTGTTTTTAACTGTAATTTCTTCCCATTTTACGTACTTTTTCCTGGATGATATTATGCTTTTTGGTGTTTATTCATCTGTTTCAGGAAATTAGATCGGAAATGGAAGAAATGAGCTTATATGAAGATAACGGGCGAAATCGAGGCAAGAAAGGGTTGAAATGAAGAAGTGAGAATTTCGAAATCTCGATCGATCGAGATTATGTCTCGATCGATCGAGACAGACAGTGCGCTGAGAAGATATGAATTTCAAGTCTCGATCGATCGGAACAAATTTCCGATCGATCGAGCGAGGCAGTGACTCCAGAGCAAATTTTATTAAAGTCTCGATCGATCGGTGGAAAATCTCGATCGATCGAGCGAGACAGTGAGTTTCAAAAGCTGGCATGAACAGTGCACCGATCGATCGGTAGCAAATCTCGATCGATCTAGACGCGAAATCCTGAAGATTTTATTTTCCTTTTTTATCGTGATTGTGGGGGGTTTTAAGCGGGAGTTGATTCATTCCAAAGAGGGAAGAACATATCAGACGATTTTTCTGGACAAAAGAAGTGCCCTAGCCGCCGCCCAGCCGCCGCCAAGGAGATCCGTTCGTCCGGTTCTTCGCCCGAGTCAAAACCAATCAATTCCGGAGTGCAAGGAAGGAACAAGAGAAGAAATCACGGTGCAACGCACGGATTCATCCACCGTTTATCATATTTCTAAACTTTAATTTATTTGATTTTCAATTCCATTTGATGTTTTATTGGTCGAGAGACAATAAAACTCTTATGTATTTGATTTGAATTAAATTTAGTTTATATTATTGAGTTTTAGTTTCGTTGTGGTTGATTATTGATTCATCGGTATTTGAGTGCATTGGTTGTTATTGTTCATAAATTAATTGCTTGTGTAGATCAAAGTATAGCTAGCTTTGATTGAATTTGAGGGTTACAGCCGAGATCGAGAGATAACGTTGTAACACGCTCCATTAATTTATGATGTATGTTACGATTGAGATCGAGAGATGATATCGCATACGTGAGAACTTGGAATCGAGAGATTTAGAGTTATAAGGTTTTGATAATCTATGCAACTTTGAATTAGTAAATAGGTGCACAAGAGTGACTTATTCTAATTTATCGTTAGTTTCTTTACAGCTCGAGAGAGTGTATCGAATAATATCGAAAACCTTTCACCTTTAAAATCAATTGGTTGATAATTTGAGAATTCTATTGAATCATTAGAGATAACATAATTGAACGACGAGCTCGGTAATTTTCTCGAGTAACTTACCTTTGCATTTCCGGAACCATCCTATTCATTATTTCTAGTTTAAATCTTTATTCTTTAGTTTAATTTAGCTCTAGTTAATCAAACTTCTTAAATCGTAGGCTAAATATAATTTTATTAATCTTATTTGATACTTATACGTTAGTCCCTGTGGATTCGACAACCCGTACTTAATTTTCACTATACTAAAACTTGACAACCGTGCACTTGCGGTAGAATCGCTTCGCACCATTCTTTGAAATATCTTTTGTTTAAAAATAAAGTGGTCAATTTCGGATCAATAACAGTAGCATAATTTGATCAACTCTAGCAAGCCTATTTAGTTTATTTCAGCACACAACTTTGATCCATAACAACACATAATTCAATCACAAACCAGCTGCATAATTATCGAAACAATAGCCATCAATTTCGATCCAAAATAGTTGGAAATTCAACCAAGTAAAGTAGCAATATTCTCGAACTAAAATGGTAGCAGGTTTTCAAACTAACCATAGTATATTTTTTATTCATCTTAGCAAGATTTTCGAATACATAGCAGTAAGAAATTTAAGTCAAACAACCAGATTTTCAAATCATAAAATGGCATGCTTTTCGAGCCTAGCAGCACCATGCTTTTCGAGCAAAGCAACATCATAATTTCGGCGAAACAATAGCATAAATTTTGACCCAACATCAGTATAATATTTCAAACTATAACATTGAAATTTTCGAGCCCTAGCAACATAAATACTCAAGCTATAACAGCAGGAAGTCCCCCCTAAAATCATGTACACAAATCGCTCCAAACAGCAAGAACTTGAGCAGAAAAATCGAACCCAACAAGCAAGATATTAGCACCATAAGAGTAGCAGAATTTCGATTCTTCATCAGCAAATTTTGGAACCAAATTGCAAGATTTTCGAACCAATCTATAGCAGAAAAATATCGAACAAGTTACAACAGGTTTTAGACCCAAAATGCATCAAGATTCTCGAACACATTCCATAAAATTTTCAACCAAAACTGCTAGATTTCGGGACAAGAACAGCAGCTAATTTTTGAACCCTAAACCTCATCAGATTTTCGAACCACGTAGAAAAACATTCAAGGGAAAGAAGGGTTTTGGTGTAATAAGATATTACCTCCACAAACCTGAGTAAATATCATGTTTAACACCGAGGGATGGTCGATTCTTGCTGCTGGCAGAGGTAATGGCGTGAAGGTGAGGGAGAGATTTGGGTGAAATCGTTTCTTAAGAGATGGGGAGAGGGAGAAATCGTTTTTTAAGGTGGGGGAAATGAAGGAGTGAGAGTTGTATTATTATCTAACACTAGTATTAGATTAAATCACCACCATTCAATTTTAATCTCATCTCAATTAAAATTATTTAATCTAGTTCTCACTAATTTATTATTACAAGAACTCCTTTAAATTTAATTTACACTACAAGCTCGACCCAAAATTAATTATTCCAACCTGGACCAAAATCGGATACCAAGAATTAAATCCCGACACATCATATACATATCATAATTAAATCCATTTGACAATTAATATTTATTCCGGACATCACAGTTTCTTACGGTTGTGTCCATTTCGGCCATGGACCACGCTTGGTTTCATATGTGCTTTTCATCTTTGAAGCGGCCACACTTCGCACTCACGTAGGTGATCTCCTAGAAGAGTTTCCCGCTATACTCCAACATATTCTTATATGTCTTAGGAATAATTAAAGGTATTTTGCCTATCCTCGTATCCCTTTTACAGGATACATCGCTTATCATAGGAATGGGTTGGAGAATGATCTCCAAGGTGTTTATACAATCTCATAATTTAGTTGTCCATTTTGAACCTAGATCTTGGGATCTCCAGTCAACAATGTTGGGTATCCACTATGAGATTTTGATTATAGGCTTTTAAACTCATTCCCCTCGATAAACTTCCACATGATCTCTCGGTTAACCATTTCATATGCGGATCCGCGGTTTCACATAATCACTCACGATTATGCCATTAGAGATCATTTTGTCATATAGCATTATTGCAACACATTTTAGTTGCATGCACATGATTTTTCTCTAATAATTTATAAATTCACTCGGCCGAAGAAGCTTTATATGTTTGCATAGAGAATTTTCCACAACAGTATATCTTCAGTTTTGGTAATCACACTACATCTTTTGCACATTTTATCCTTTTAGGATATTTTCATCATCGAATTTTAAGCGTTGTTAACGCGTTATTTCTAACAAAATTCGAGACCAGAGGAAATACTCAACTTTAAGTCACAATTCATATTTAAGCGCATAGATTCTCAAAAAATTACAAGTTCAAGATTCTATTTCTTGTAAACTTGAAATTTAAGAGCAAAGCTTAAAATTTGAAACTCGAATTAATCCTTGAGATTTCATTCTTCAAATGTCTTGGAAACTTTAATTCCAAGCATTGTTCTTGATGCACATATGTCAAAATGTCTCGTTAATATTTTTCTTTGTTACTTGATGATTTCTAAATTGCTTCCCCAATGAGCATCTCATCAATACACAAGCATATCTATGCTTTAAGTGTGTACACATTTGTCACACTAGTTAATCTATTTGACAACATGATTTGTCAAACTCTTCACGTCTTTAATTTGACGTTATGACTTTACTTTGGCCTTCATATTTCTAGTTTAGGCAAGCACCCCCCCCCCCCCCCCCCCCCCCCACATTTCAAATATTGTAGGAAACTATATTTTCCTTCAATCACAAGGTTTTTCATCATTGCCTAAATGTGGTACTTAGTATGTGATTGACTCATAGAATTGCAACCCCCACAACTTTGGGATAATCACGAATTGCACTGGCGTTCAAACTTTCGTGTTTCGAGTTCTAAGCGTTATTGTCTTACAAATCTAAAGTCAAGATTTTATTTCTTGAAAATTTAGGATTTAAGCGTACTTGCTTACAAAAGTTGAAACTTGGATAATATTCTCAAACTTGGTTCACAATTTTCAATTTAAGCGCATTAACTTAGAAAACTTGAATTCAAGATTTTAAATCTTGCAAATTTATGTTATAAGCGTACTAGCTTAGAAATTCAAAATGAACCAATTTGAGATATTACAACGCCTAGTCAAAATTTGTGGCTTCGATTTATCACTTGTATTTTAAGTGTACAAAGCTTAAAAACTCGAATTCAAGATTTTTAGTATTGCAAATTCAAAGCTTTAAGCGTCAATTTCTTAGACAACACAAGTATAATATACTCACAATTTCCCATAGCAAAACTCATTTGCTAAATTTTATTGCAATCTCACTCTTAAAGTGTTTAAACACCTCACTGGCCTCGTTTTTGCTTCATAGCAAAAAAGTCACAACAATATCATGTGCAAATATTGATAAAGTAACAAATTACTTTTCTCACATCTCTAGTTTGCACAATATTTCCATCACAAACATCATTGTGAGGAAACTCTAGAGATGTTACGATCCTTCTAACAAATAAATGACGATTTTGTCAACTTAGTGCCCACACAAGCAATAAATTTAACATTACAATTTGTGCTACGAACTATGGTTTAAATGATCCTAACAATCATGTCACAAACCATAAGATTCAATACAAGAAGTAATAACATAAATTTTATTGCTTTCAACAAATATCGCCATTACATTTATTTAGAATCACTCCATTCTTGAAGTTTACAACATTCAAAGATACACAATCTAATTAAGCAGTAAGCGCTAGATCATCCAACTCATTTGAGAGACGATCTTCTTCGGTCACATTTGCTTGATCCATAGCCTTCCCACGATTGTCTTTATTGCGACAATTCTTCGCCATGTGATTGGGTTTTTCACATTTGTAGCACTTGCCTTTGAACTGCTTTGCCTTCCAGCTTTGGAGGCCATGCCGTCAAACTTGCGCTTTGTTCCGGCGTGTTTTTCCACTAAGTTCATTTGTGCTTCATGTTGGTGCCAATTTTCCTTCCTTTCAGAAATTGTGTTATCCTCTTCGATTCTCAAACGAACCACAAGGTCTTCAAGATTCATCTCTTTTCGTTTGTGCTTAAGATAATTCTTGAAATCCTTCCATGACGGAGGCAAATATTCAATCATGGCAGCCACTTGGAATGAGTCACTTAGAACCATACCCTCCGCATGGATTTCGTGCATGATTACTTGCAAATCTTGCACTTGCGATATCACCGGCTTTGTATCAACCATTTTGAAATCCAGGAATCGTCCAACGATGAATTTCTTTATGCCGGCATCCTCGAATCTATATTTTTTCTCCAAGGATTGCCACAATTCCTTGGCCGTCTTTACTAGACAACACACATTGTACAATGTGTTGTCTAGTCCATTGAGAATATAATTTTTGCACAGGAAATCACTTTGTTTCCACGTATCAACTGCAGCCCTCTTTTGGCTGTCGGTTTCACTCTCCATAATAGTAGGAGAATCCTCATTAAGGAACCTTGTCAACCCCAAGGTTGTCAAATAAAACAACATCTTTTGTTGCCATCGCTTGAAGTCAGTCCCATTGAAATTTTCAGGTCGTTCACCATGATGAACTGGAGTCGTTGTTGCACTCGACGAAGCCCTTTGTTGCTAATATTGTCTTAAGTTTGTAGTACAAAATTTTATGGGTGTGTATCTTAGGAAAGTAGCAAGTAAAAAACAACAAATGGTTTTGTATTAGAATTGTCGAGGCGAGATTTATAATCTATGGCCTTAAGACAATATTGTCCCGCTACGGTGCTAACGGTTACTTTGGCAATTTGTCTCCCAATATACAACGACTATGATTTGTGATAGGAGCACTCCAAATCACAAATCCTTTAAACCACAAAGGTCTAAAAACGCTCAACCATAACAATGATGAAGACTCACAAAATTACTCAAATTTTGATATTCAAATATTACGTGAATTTTGAAATTCCATGTTTAAAACAAGTGGGGTTATGTTATATATATAGTAAACCAAAAACAAGTCCGAATGGACACCATTTGGAGGCACTATATCACCAAAACTTGCACCCAAAACGTTAATGGACATACCATTTCACAAAATAGATACAGTGCTTGATCTATAGAGCTCTCGATCGATCGAGCAAGGAGCTCTAGCTCGATTGATCGAGCTACTGTTCCAAAAGGCACGAATTTTCCTGGCCCGCTCGATCGATCGATCGATCGATCATTAATTTTTTTCACAATTTTCCAACAACATGCACTCAAGATTTCACAAGAATTTTGGTAGGAAAAGGGCTAGAATTTTCGAAAATGCAAGAAGAGAGAAGGAGGAGGATTTTGGTGGGGAAATGAAGAGAGATAAATGATCTTCCAAAATGAAAAATCCAATGCTGAAAAAGAGGGTATGAGGCATGAGTTTCCATGTGATTTTAAATGGTTTTTAATGTATTTGATGTATTGTGGAATCCATGTGTCAATACATCACTATCTTGCAAGATTAATGGTCCAAAATCATGTATTAAACATGAGTTAAATTAATTAGTGGCATGTGTTCTCCAAGTGCCATGTGATCATGCACATGCTTAAGCACTAAAAACATGTTCCACTAGTTGTTTGATTTATCGTAGTCCAGAATACCTTAATTCAAAGTTTGTACTTTCTATTATCTGAGTTTGCTTAATCATCGTTAATCCGGATTAATTAGCGTCGGGCCTTACATTTCTCCCCCCTTATAAGATTTCGTCTTCGAAATCACAAAATTACGAATTCCAACACATAAATTACATTTGTTCGGCTTTACAAATGCATTGTTTGCTCGTATAAACTAGATATGGGATACAGATCGGTATTTCGGATAATTATGGCCATACATGTCACATTCTGGCCTCCAAATCCCATGGTTTCTAAGTACCTAGGTAATTCATTAATGGTTACGATTACTGTGGTACCTTCTTATTACCGTTCACAAATCAAATACGTTGTCTCTCAAGGACAAGGAACTGTTCATCTCAATCTCTCTCGGCTAAAGCATGCCAGATGGATATGGTTCCAACTTCCTTAGTATAAGTACATGAAATACATCATGTATTATTTGAATCTACCAAAGTCAGGTAAAAACCAGTGTATGAGGTGACAGTCTACCTCGACGTCCAAACTGTAACGTCCCATTAAGAGATTCTAGAGAATACTCCATTGCTGATCTCCAATTCTATTGATCTTTTTCACTTGTTGGCAACACTGGACTGCCAATCATGGGCTACCTTCATATATTTTATGAATAAAACAATCTTGCCAGCATTTCATCTATCAAATCAGGCTGTCTAAGGATTGTAGATAGTACCCAGCCCAAATTTTTGTATCCATGGATTGCTTGGAAACTCCAAACCTCGATACAAATTTCGAATCTCTGTCGACAATAATGAAAACTGGTACTCCGTATACACGAATCACATTATCAATCGTGATGTTTTCATGTAGGTAAAGTACGATTATACGAGAGATTGTGTTGATTATCAGTCTGTCAATCCCGACCCATTTTGCATCGAAACTTCTATTTGATTTGGGTAAGTGAGTCACAAAGTTCAGAGCAATGCGCTCTTAATTCTACTGTGACACTTCTAATCAAAACATAACGTCTAGTTTCATTCTTTTTCCGCTTTAAGCTCTTAACATGTTTAACATTTTGCCACACATTCCAAAAATTTCTTTTCATATTTTGTCCAGAAGTGCCTCCTCGAGGTATCTTGCGGTTTTTGAATGGATACTAATAGGACCGCGGTACCTCGTGAAGTAATCATTTCTTCGTAAGATTTGGTACCATCAATCATTTACTCTTTCGCCATTCAATTACTAGACAATACATTTGTGATATCCCCGAAATAATTATATGCAATTTGGGCATTAATTATGTTTATGTGATTAATTATGGTGGTAATTGATTTATGTGCTGGAATTAATTATCTTATCGAAATGCTTAGTCACATGGTAGGCGTGACCTGGGGGTTGCATTTCAGGGTACATGTATGCATGTTGGAAAATGAGGTGTTAACATGATTTAATTATGTCGATTTATAATTATGTGGAAGATATGAAGTTATTGAGAGTTTGGGCATTTTTGTAAAATGCTTTTAAAATACCATGTTTGGGTATTTTATACATCATGTTAATTGTTAGGGTACAATTTTTATTAACCTTTATAACCATTACCCCACTACCCCCCACCTTTATCAAACACTTTACTAATTCCCCAAATCTCATCCCCAACCCTAACCCACTTCTCATTTTCGAAATTGAGCAAAAGAGGAAGGAGAAATCTTCTCAAAACCTTTGTTTGTGAGATTTTTGGTAGGATTTGGAGTCCTCAAGAGGTATGGAACTTCCTAAAGTTTTTATGATGTATCGTTTGATTTTGAAATGGTTTTTGATTGTTTGAAATGGGTTTATTTTGGGTTGGTATGATTTTTGGATGGGTGTAGGATTTTTGGTTGTTCAATGATGTAAAATGAAGGTTTGAAGTGTTTTTATGTTTTTGGGTTGTTGGTATAAGTATTGTTGAGGTTGGTGAAGAAGTTATGGTGCAAAAATGGTGTTTTCCGCAACACAGGCAGCGGCGATCGATCGCCCGTTTTTGGCGATCGATCGCGCGCAACCAGTAGGCGCCAGAAGCATTTGGCGATCGATCGCCACATTTGGGCGATCGATCGGCGAGGCTGGCGATCGATCGCGCCAAAAGTGGCGATCGATCGCCAAGGGCTGAAAATTTCAGAATCGGCCAGTATGATCTCGCGATCGATCGGGCCTGGGCGGCGATCGATCGCGAGATGCAAAAATATGTGTTTTTGGTTATTTTGTGGGATTTTTGGATATTGGACTATAATTGGCTTCTAATATCGATTTGTATGGTTGTGTAGAACCATCCCAAGTACCCACAACTTCAAGGAGATAAAGTTCTTCAACTTCTCCACTTTTGAGATTAAGGTACGTAAGAGACGTACGGGTATCAAACGGTAAAACACACTCTTATACTATGACTATGCAATGATTGCATAAGTATTTATGTAACAGGTTGATGATGTTAATGATAAGTAAGTGTACGATGATGATTATGATAAGTAAAGATACGATGATGTTTATGATAAATGAGAATGATGTTTATGATGAGTAAAGATGATATGATGATGATGATGATGATGTATGTTAAACTATGTTATTGGGAATGGTAGAGTGTTCCGGTGGTTGTTATGGGCAAGCGAGGAAGGTACTTACCGCTGACATAGCTAGCGATGAGATACATCCGCTATCAAGGTGTAGCGAGGGGTATCACAGTACCGCTATATGTCGAGCGAGGGGGCCAATTGTGCCGCTGACATAACAGGACCCGAACATTCCCATTTCTAATTAACATTGTTGATTATGGGCATATAAGTGAAGTATGATGTTAATCATTTATGTCAAGATCTAATGATTATATGCATGAATATTTGAAACAGGGACAACAAAAGTGGGTTAATGCGATTAACCAGGAAGTACATGTTAACGGTTATTTCATGCATTTATTCATATGCCATTTTCTTATGATGTTAAGTAATGATGCACATGCTCATGATGGGTTGTCCCTGTAGGTACGCTTTTGGACTGAAGGGCTAAGGGTCGGGTTTAGACAGTGAGCAAAGAGGAGCACAAGGATGGATAGGATTCAGGATATGATTAGTATCTACTCTAGGAGTAGTATAAATCTAAAATGTTAGCATTCATTTATGGGAATGTAACTAATAAGTTTTGAAGTTTTATTTTTGGCCTGTAATCCTGTTAGCTCACGTAACAACCGGAACTCTAAGATGTTTAGTCCATATTATGTTATTAAAACACTGTTAAGATAGGAAGACCCTACAACATTGAATCTAGATGGTTGCTATGACATCGCCTGTTCTCTCAAGAATGGATGTTGGAGTCTAATTCTTGAGCCCTCAAATCATTGAGCTAAACGGTGGCTAAAAACGCAAAAACTGATAGAATAAAAAGCCCTCTTCGTGGCTAAAATATCCATAAGGATGCGCATAATTTGTCGTAATTCAGTCATATATGCATATATGATACTTTGGCATCTAGAGTTTTACGACTCAACAAAATCCGTTTCTTGATCCGTCTTTCCTAGATGCTACTGTACTTCAGAGTAAAAGTCCTTCAATAGTTTTAATCATCACCTCTGATCTGTATTCAACTCTCACCGAGTGCATAAATTTATATATATCAACTTCTTATAGTCAGGTTGAATACTGAACTGCTTTCCATCCAAGTAGTGGTGCCATAACTTCAGCACAACGATGATAGCGGCAACTCGAGATTATAGACAGTATGCCAATTATCGTGAGTTTTCAATTACCTTGAAGCATTGGTAATATTTCCCATACCACCTAAGGATGCATTTCAAATTCTCTAGTTGATGTGTTTGCATAATCACATATTCTCTTGATCCAGATGACTACGCTAATACTGGAGTTGTAGTCAATTGTTGCTTCAGTTCATGAACACATTCTTCATATTCATCTGACCAACTTGACCCTGATTCTTCTTGGTCACTTGGGTAATAGACTTCGCTATCTTCAAGGATCACTCTATGCAACGCCTGCAATGGTCTGCCATACCCTATAAATTTCGAATCTCTAGTACATTTGTTTGTCTGGACCAATTTATCACTGCCCCAATTTTACTTGGATCAACTGATCATCTGGAACAAATACATCATGTCCTGCCTAGGAGATTTCTGAACACTAGATTCATCAACACTGTAGGCGCATTCTTCAGACCAAAAGGCATTACTCAAAATTTAAAATACCCAAAATATCTGGTCCTTAACTGTCTTAGGAATATCATCCTTACTGATTCTTAAGAGGAGTGAAGATTTATCTTTTCATAGACTGTTACTCCTTGAAGTTGATCAATTAGATCATCAATTCTAGACAGCATGTATTTATTCGTGACAGTAACTTGATTCTGTTACATGTACTCGATGCATATCGTCATCGTACGATATTTCTTCTACTTAAAAGCATAGATGCTCCACATGGTGACTTACCCTAACGTATGTAACCTTTACTCATAAGATTCTGCAACTGCTTTATCAATTCCTTGAATTCTGCTGATGCCATCTCGACAGTGTTTTAGCAACTGGCGTCGTACCTGACATCATTTGAGTGCCGAAATGATTTCCCTCTCTGGTGGGGAACCCCGAAATCCTATATGGCTAACACATTAGGACGTTCTCCATTACTTTGAAATGTCGGGTAATTGCTACTCTTCCATTGTGGTATCAATCGTTTATTCGTATATCCTTAAGTATGCCTAGCCTTGCATACTAGGCCATAGCAATTTCTCATAGAACCATTATATGATTGAAACCGTACTGTATCCCTGAAATAGTGCACATTATCTCGGTACTCTGTGCAATGATTCAATCAGATTGGTACGCTGGTAGTACCATCAAGTTCTTGGTCATGAACTCTTATCATACCGTATACCACAGTTAATGTAACATAACTCGCTTGAGTGAACCTATTAGCTGATGTGATAGTTGAAGTTTTCTTGTATCTCATAAATTCGTCTAGTGCGATCGAAATTAAAATGTATGCTTGCGATCACACTTCCTGAAATCTCTCCAACTAATCCTCTGTCAAAGCGAACACCCTGGCTTGCTGAGGGTTTTGGAAAAAGCTGTGGAGTATTACTCCAACGCTGCGATTGACTGAACTACTGGTAGGAGTGAGTGGATCAAAACCGAGAGCCACTTTCAAAAACCACTTCCAGCAAAGAGTATCTACTATTGTGGTCGTATTCATCCCTAATGGTCAACGTTAGGATAGTACTCTATCCGACCACAGTCTTACAAGACTTCCAAAACTTTACACATTTATCAGTAGGTTGTCTTCAACCTCAATAATTCACAAGATCTATACCCATAATTACTCCTAGAACCACAACCCTTCCGGATGATCTGAAGTAATATCTTCTCAATCTTCGTACGATTCGATTATATCTTAGCGGTTTCTAAAATTGTGGGGTCCTCGTTACTTAATCCGTTATGTATCAGTTCATTATACATATGTGAGTAAGAATTAAGTAAATCATACACTGATTAAGAGTTTACTTATGCAGGTTGTTACAAGTTGACAAAACCATGTCATAATATACATCATATGTACCGTAAAACAACCTAGACTAGTACAACTCTTATACAGTGGTTCAACTCGCAACGGAATAAGACTCACAATCCCGTCCTCCCACATCTATGAGTCCCTACAGAAACAATCACACAACATGAGTATAGATAAATAACCATCTCAGTGCTATCTCAATAAGAAACATAAAACGATAAAACACTATAACATTCCCTGTGATTGTTTTATAACATGCATCATCAAATGCAAATATGTCATGACATGTCTCACTTATTACCCTGTTAGAACGAGACCGATATGATATGCCTATCTCAGCTCAATATGTCAGTGGAACCTCCTCACATCTTCATATTAGCAGCACATATCATAGCACCGTCCTCATACGTTATAACAGCCAGAGCATGTACTCAACCGGAGTATATCTCTCATGCCAAAGCATATACAGCATACCTATCGTGGCAATAATCCCTAGCCAAAGCATATGCCCAACATTGGTATACCTATCGTGGCACTGATCTCAGCCAAAGCATATGCTATAGACCTATCGTGGCATCCATCTCAACACTATGGACATCATGAATGTACATGCATATGATACCACAACTCATATGTTACAATGTCCATATCATCATCACAATCATATCATAAACTCGTACGTTAACACGTACCTATCGTGCGATATAAACGATATAAATCAGGAGTCAATGTCTAACCGCCTCGTTGCCCCGTCCCCTGTGATGATGCTAGAACAATATCAACCATATATCATGTTACAAGAGGCTTTGAAAACGAAGTCCACAAAATAATACATTTTTCAAAATATTAACCCTAGCGATCGATCGCCACTTTCACCGATCGATCGCCAAACTGTTCTGTTTTATCACGATCGATCGCCACTATCTCGTGATCGATCGCCAAAGTGTTATGTTTCCTCGCGATCGATCGCCATGTTTTCACCGATCGATTGCCAAGTTATTTCACCGCCTTATATGTGCTTGTGTAGAGATTTTTAGGTGAGAAATGGGGTTCTATATGTTTGAAATCTGATTTATCATGCTATATATACTCTCCAACTTGCACACAAATGCAGATACAATTCCTCTCAAATTCATGTCAAATGTAGATTCCAACTATGTAAGGCATTTCAAGTCTCTTTTCCACTTTAACACAACAATGTTAAATCCCTCACACATGTCTATGTTATGAACTCACCATCTTTGATTTCTCACATATACATATTCATTGTCTTAATTTCCAACTAGGTTTCATTCATACATGGCATCACTCCTGCTCGGCTCAATCCGAACCCGAGGCCACATCATACCTTAATTATTCATAATTACGCCATAACCATATCACACGTGTATACGTCATATCGAGGCATGACATTTCTCCCCTACTCATTGAATTTCGTCCTCGAAATTGCATATACATAACAGGAACAAATACTCAATCCTACCACCTTACTACAAGAAGGCAAGAAACATAATCATATATGCAACATTGCAGTAAATACTCACCAACAGTATCATAAAAAATGTAAAGTCATACCAGAAAATAACTCAGGATACTGTTGTATCATATGCTGCTCCGTCTCCCACGTTGCCTCCTTGACACCCCGTCGATCCCACTGTACTTTTACCATTGGTATCACTTTAGTTCACAATGTCCGCTTAGCTCTATCCAGAATATTCACAGGTCATTCCACATAAGACACGTATGTATCCAACTGCACTTCAGATGGTTGTAATACATGACTCGTATCTGGTTCATATTTCCTCAACAGCAAAACATGAAACACATCGTGGATACTACTCAATGCTGGCGGTAATGCCAATCGATATGCCAATGTATCAATACGTTGCCATACCTCATAAGGACCAACATACCGTGGAGACAACTTTCCACGCTTACCAAATCGTATCACACCATTAAAAGGTGAGATTTTCAAGAATACTCGGTCTCCAACTTAAAATTCAAGTGGTCTACGTTGCTTATTGGCATAAGCAGCTTGTCGATCCTGAGCAGCTTGCAATTTCAATCTGATCAGTTTCACTTTCTCTTCCATTTCATGTATCATATCCGGTCCATTTAGTGAAGACTGATCCACATCATCCCAATACAATGGCGATCTACATCGTCGCCCATACAGTGCCTCAAACGGTGCCATCTGTATACTAGTTTGATAACTATTATTATATGAAAATTCCACCAATGGCAACGACTCTTGCCAAGAATTATCAAACTCTAATACACATGCCCGTAACATATCCTCAAGCGTCTGTATTGTACGCTCTGTCTGTCCATCTGTCTGAGGAGGATACGCTGTACTCATTCGTACTTCCGTTCCCAGTGCTGACTGTAATCCTTCCCAAAAATGAGAAGCAAATCTCGGATCTCTGTCCGATACAATGGAAACTGGTATGCCATGTAGTCTCACTACATTTTGAATGTATAACTGAGCCATCTTCAAATAGGTAAATGTCATACTGTGTGGTATGAAGTGAGCTACTTTTGTTAGTCTGTCAACGACTACCCAAATCGCATCAAAGCTAGAAGAAGTCCGTGGCAAATGGGTAACAAAATCCATGGTAATGTGTTCCATTTTCCATTGAGAAATTTCTAAACTCATCAATTCACCTCCTGGTCTTTGTCATTCTGCTTTTACTTGTTGGCAGATCAAACAACGTTTCACAAAGTCTAGTACATCATGTTTCATGTGTTTCCACCAAAATCGAGTACGCAAATCTTTGTACATTTTCTTTCCTCCAGGATGTATACTGTATCTACTACAATGAGCATGTTGTAGTATTTCTTGGCGTAGTCCTAGTGAAGCAGGTACTACCCAACAGTTTTTCCATCACTTGTTAACACAAATAGGGATGTTTGTCCTTGACATATCCTTTCTTTCCAATGTTGTACCCTCATCATCAGTAGTTTGTGTCGTTCTGATTTTCTCAAAAATATTGAGTTCAACTAACAATGTTGATACTCTTACTGGCATTGTCTCCACATGAAACTCGTAGCCTAAGGTACAACAAGAAGTCAACAAGGCTGATAAATGAATCATATCATCAGCAGTATTATGTACCTTGCGACTTCAGGCATCTGTTGTCGGATTCGCCTTTCCTAGATGATATTCAATCTCACAGTCATAATCTTTTAAGAAATCCATCAATCTCCTTTGCCTCATATTCAACTCTGTCTGAGTGAATAAAACCTTTAAACTTTTATGATCAGTATATATGTTAAACGACATACCATATAAGTAATGTCGCCATATTTTCAACGTAAAGACAATGGCTGCCAACTCCAAATCATGTATTGGATATTTCATTTCATGTGGTTTCAGTTGTCTTGATGCATAAGCCACCACATGTTTATCCTGCATCAATACACAACCTAACCCAAGTAATGATGCATCAGTATAAAGAGCAAACATGTCATGCTCTGATGGAATAATCAACACCGGGGCAGTAGTTAACCGATGTTTTAATTCCTGAAAACTGTGTTCACAAGCCTCTGACCATCTAAATGGTACTCCCTTCTATGTCAGGTGTGTTAACGGTTTAGCAATTGTTGAAAATCCTTCAACAAACCGTCTATAGTATCCAGCCAAACCCAAGAAACTACGAATCTCTAGTACAGAAGTAGGTGCTAACCAATTTAACACCGCTTCTATCTTTTTCGGATCGACTGATATACCATCTTTGGAAATCACATGCCCTAAAAATCCAACTCTGTTCAACCAAAACTCACACTTACTGAGTTTGGCATACAATTTATATGTTCTCAACAGTTGTAATACCAGATGCAAATGGTGGACATGTTCTGTTTCACTCTGGAAATAGATCAGTATGTCATCGATAAACACAATGACGAATTGATCAAGGTATCCTGGAAAACTCGATTCATCAAACTCATGAAGACAGCTGGAGCATTCGTCACACCAAATGGCATCACTAGGAATTCATAATGTCCATAGCGAGTTCTGAATGCTGTCTTCTGTACATCTCCTTCCCTCACACGTATTTGATGATAACCAGATCATAAATCAATCTTAGAATATATCATAGATCCCTGTAACTGATCAAACAAATCATCAATACGAGGAAGATGATATTTATTCTTTATGGTTACCTTGTTCAACTGTCTATAGTCAATGCACAGTCGCATTGAACCATCCTTATTCTTGACAAACAATACCGGAGCACCCCAAGGCGATACACTAGGACGTATGTACCCATTGTCCAATAGATCTTGTAATGAGTTTTCAACTCTCTTAATTCAGATGGTGCCATTCGATATGGTGCTCGTGAAATTACAGAAGTACCAGGTAACAATTCAATACCAAATTCCACTTCTCGACTTGGTGGCAATCCAGGAATCTCATCTGGAAATACATCTGCATACTCTGCAACCACTGGTGTATCCTTTACTCTTCTTTCTACTTTCTTATCTGTTACATCAACAGCATATATCACATAACCCGTATGTCCATGTTCTAACAAACGGGACATTCGAATAGCAGATGTCAAAGGAATCCTTGCACGTGATCCTGTCCATAGAAGAGCCATTGATTTCCAGTATCAGACTGAAATCTCATTGTCTACATGACAACAATCTACAACCGTTTTATATCTGCTCAACACATCAATACCAATAATACAATCAAAATCCATAATATCTAGCATAATCAAATCGGCTTGTATCCCATACTCAGTATCAAACTGAATAACACAATCAGACACTACTCTGACAAGTCCTCACAGTAGTTCCCATGGGTGTCGAGACATACAGAGGCATCAACAGTGGAGACAAGCATATATGATAATGGTCCATAAACGCTTGCGCAACAAATGAATGTGATGCACCAGTATCAATCAAAAGTAAAGCGGGATAAGTAAATAAACTACACTTACCCGCGATCACATCATCAGGAGCTGCCTCTGCTTGCTCCTTGTTCAGTGCATACACCTGAGCCTGAGGTGGTCTTGCTCTATGTCCTCCACCAGTCCGTGGAACACCCCGTGGTCTCTGCTGCACTGTACTTTCTGACATATTCCCTCTCATCTATTGTCCCCCAGCTTGAGGACAATTTCTTATCATGTGTCCTGCCCTCCCACAGCGAAAACAAATCAGAGTATCAAGTTGTGGGCAATCTCGTTTAAAATGTGGTCCTCCACATTTAAAACATTGTAAACCCCAACCATTGCTACTACTACTGCCTTGGGACTGTCCCTTGGTACCTCGTTCGCCACCCTCCCGCATAGTAAACCGCTTTCCACTAAATCTAGAGGAAGATGCACCTCCTCGGGATGCTTTAAACGGTTCCCCTCTAGGTCTCATGCTCTCTGATGTAGGTGGTTGGGATTTTCCTACATCCCTATACACTCCAACTGCAATCTCAGCCATTTCAGCTCTCGTCAACGCTTCCTCAAATGAAGTAGGGTTATTAGAAATCACCATATCAAACAACTCAGGTCTCAAGCCCTTCACAAACTGTCTGATCTTTGCCTTTGTGTTTGCAGCGATATGCGGTACATACAGTAACAAGGAAGAATACTGCAAAGCATAATCAGACACTGACATGATTCCCTGTTTCAGATTAGTAAACTTATCTTCTTTCCTCTGCCTCGCAGCCACAGAGAAATAGTCAAGAAAACGAGTTCTGAAAACATCCCAATCCACAGTCTGTCATTGAGCTCTCAACTCAATCAATGTGGCTTTCCACCACATCATTGCTTTCTTTGCTAATTGAAACTCAGCCAAACGTAACAACGCTAACTTGGCACATGGTGCTGATACAAAGATCTGTTTAACACGTTCCAACCATTCATCTGCTTGTTCCCCTGATTCAGTACCCTCAAAACGAGGTGGCTGATAACTCAGAAATTGGGTCAATGTTAATTTCCCAGGTAACAGTACCTATTCTACTGGCCCTTGCCCAAGTGGTGGTGGTGGCACAGGCGCCAATCCAACACAAGCATTGCCACTCATGGCGTCCCCAATGTCATCATGAGGTACTATGTCTGCCATTACTGCAAATACAGGGTTACCAGCAACAAACAAATATATAAAGCATGTCAGTATAATCATCATATCAATACTCACAACATGCTTTCAAGTGATTAGGCAACTCCCTAATACACTTCCTCTACCCTTGTTCACCCCGTTCTCGAACCACTGCTCTGATACAACTAATGCAGGTTGTTACAAGTTGTTACAAGTTGACAAAACCATGTCATAATATACATCATATGTACCGTAAAACAACCTAGACTAGTACAACTCTTATACAGTGGTTCAACTCGCAGCGGAATAAGACTCACAATCCCGTCCTCCCACGTCTATGAGTCCCTACAGAAACAATCACACAACATGAGTATAGATAAATAACCATCTCAGTGCTATCTCAATAAGAAACATAAAATGATAAAGCACTATAACATTCACTGTGATTGTTTTATAACATGCATCATCAATGCAAATATGTCATGACATGTCTCACTTATCACCCTCTTATAACGAGACCGATATGATATGCCTATCTCAGCTCAATATGTCAGTGGAACCTCCTTACATCTTCATATTAATAGCACATAGCATAGCACCGTCCTCGCACGTTATAACAGCCAGAGCCTATACTCAACCGGAGTATATCTCTCATGCCAAAGCATATACAACATACCTATCATGGCAATAATCCCTAGCCAAAGCATATGCCCAACATTGGCATACCTATCGTGGCACTGATCTCAGCCAAAGCATATGCTATATACCGATCGTGGCATCCATCTCAACACTATGGACATCATGAATGTACATACATATGATACCACAACTCATATGTTACAATGTCCATATCATCATCACAATCATATCATATACTCGTACATTAACACGTACCTGTCGTGCGATATCAACGATATAAATCAGGTGTCAATGTCTAACCGCCTCGTTGCCCCGTCCCCTGTGATGATGCTACAACAATATCAACCATATATCATGTTACAAGAGGCTTTGAAAACAAAGTCCACAAAATAATACATTTTCAAAATATTAACCCTAGCGATCGATCGCCACTTTCACCGATTGATCGCCATACTGTTCTGTTTTATCACGATCGATCGCCACTATCTCGTGATCGATCGCCAAAGTGTTATGTTTCCTCGCGATCGATCGCCATGTTTTCACCGATCGATTGCCAAGTTATTTCACCGCCTTATTTTTGTCTGTCTTCCGCGATCGATAGCCATAGGGCTCGTGATCGATCGCCGATGTCTGAACATTTCAGAACATGGCGATTTTGAGCATATCCTCATGGTTCTTCTTCTACAACTCAATTCAAACCATGAAAACTTACTCACCAAATTACCTAGCATCATATAAACATCTTTCTAGCATATTTCCAATCATTGCTTTGCATGATAACAAGTCTTAATGCAAGTCATAGAAGAATAGTAACCTCACATGCTTCAAGTTTTCATCAACTAAGCGCATATACACCATATGCTATAAAATTCTTACCAAGAAGATATGAAGTCACTTCACTCAACTTTCTAGCTTGTTTACCAAGTGAAATCCAAGCAAAAGATGCAAGAACAAGCAAGGGTTTTGAGAGGTGCTTGTGTAGAGATTTTTAGGTGAGAAATGGGGTTCTATATGTTTGAAATCTGATTATCATGCTATATATACTCTCCAACTTGCACACAAATGCATATACAATTCCTCTCAAATTCATGTCAAATGTAGATTCCAACTATGTAATGCATTTCAAGTCTCTTTTCCACTTTAACACAACAATGTTAAATCCCTCACACATGTCTATGTTATGAACTCACCATCTTTGATTTCTCACATATACATATTCATTGTATTAATTTCCAACTAGGTTTCATTCATACATGGCATCACTCCTGCTCGGTTCAATCCGAACATCATACCGTAATTATTCATAATTACGCCATAACCATATCACACATGTATACGTCATATCGAGGCATGACAAAAATTGTTGAGGCCTGTGCTGTTATTGATATACTATTGGAGCTACTATTGAATTGCTCCAAACATGAATATTCGGGTCCTGAGACAACTGGGGAACAACTAAGTGCTTCCTCTAATCAATTTGCTCTCAGCTTTCGATCTATCGGTTAAACAGATTCAAATCGAAGCCTCACTTGAAAGATTCTGCCGTTATAGGTTCTTCTATAATATTACGAACGGATTCGTCCTCCTTTTGTGAGAGACCAACCTCAAGGATCCAACTCCGGAAAAGTGTGCTAAAATAAAGATTCTTATTGATTGGATTCACTTGATAAGATCCAAAAGATAAAGTTTACGATTTTGCCCTTGCTCTAGAGTCAATAAAATTGGGCAGACACAAAGACGGTGATCAAGATACTATATTCGCAATATAGTGCTACGAATAGCTAAAATTTTTGAGAAAGAATTAGATGGAAATCTTATTCTGGAAGAAAGATACGTTGATCCTCGTCTTCAAGTTCTCGATTGGCTAAGAATCTGGCTTTACGAAATGGTTTAGACGTATGTGTCCTTCGGCATGAATCATTGTCTCACAAGTATCTAGTTCCCGTTGTTATTTGACAACGCACGAAGGTTAATCCTCAGAAGGATAATAACTCATTACTTATCTACGTCTGGTATAGGCTATTCTAAAATCATTGTTAACGATCCAGTTAATATTTATGCCTATACAAATTACATCCATACCTTCTAACCTTATCGATCACATCAATGCTATGAACATGGATTTATCCCAGAATAAAAATAGCATGGGTGTGATAGACCATTAACAAATCAGTTAATATCCATGTCTACTAAAAGTACATGCTTAACTTCAAATGTAGGCCATTAACAAACTCATTTAATATTCAGACCTTCTCAGATTTACATGCCTAGACTCAATTACCTATCATGAGGTCATATCAGACAAAACAGATAATAGCATGTAAAATCATGTAGTCAAGCACATGCGCAACATTTTATTTGTGCCTAAACACACCTGCCCTAACTCTAGTTCGAGCATATCCCAGATTATGCTCTGATACTAACTGTGAGGGCCCGGCCCTAATAAGAAGTTTAATTAACACACAGGTTGTTATATTGTCGTAAACAGCGGAAGATCTAGTTAAAAACTTTCAAAAGTGGCCCTCAAAATTTTTCGCATTTTTTTTTAAAACATTTCAGAATATTGAAAATATATAATTCCAGTTTTACATCTAAAATGATATTCATCGCATAAGCATCACATATAAACTTCACAGTAATGTACTACTTAAAATACAGATACTCGGGACATACCCCGGTAAATTGAATCACAGTTAAAAAATACTCGTACTGGGACTCAAAACATAAATCATAACCTGAGCTTGCTCTAAAGGAGCTCTGGTATTCATCGATGCATCATCTCGAGCATCCGCAGTACGTCCACATGCACCACCTGTCATGCCCATACAACAAAAACATGACAGCCCCCCCGCGAAGGGGTCAAAACATAGTACGAGAAATAGATAAAATCACAATGTATGACAAATTAGCATGCGATGCATGCCGTGCATGAATGCAAATGCATATGAGGGGTATCAAATCTCCAATATCAAGATCTCAGGAGTCCAAAGGAAAGATCATCAATCAATCATCAAGCTCGAGCAGGGCGTCGACACGCTCGTCGCTACGACATCTCTCTCAGTCGAGCCATCGGCGGTCCATCATCCCTCGTGTCTGGGCGACGTCGGCACACTCGTCGCTACGGCATCTCTCAGCTCACTCTCTCCGCCGAGCCATTGACGAGCCCATCATCCCCAAACACGCATCACAGATACCAACGAAAGGATAGGGGTATCAACAAAATGATCGATAGGATCAACATGAAATGCTCAATGTCCATGCGTGTCAATGCATCAAGCAATATCATAATCTCATGTGATGCATCTCAATATATCATGTCATCATATATCATGCAGTCAATGTATCATGTAATTCACATACTGCAGTTCAACATGTCATATAGTCACATAAGTAGCAGATAATTACAAGTAAATCATGCCCCGCGAACATCACATGTCTTTGCCAGACATCGTGATAGAACCAGCTTTCTACGTACCTTAAACCGTTAGCTAATTACCAAGTGATCCTCGAATCGATCTCATGATTAATAAACCTGGTCATAATAGTGTCAAATACAACATAATGTTACATACTAGCCTTAGACTTATCAAAATAATACTCAAACTTAGACCCAAAAGCAAATCTCTAAATTTCAGCCCGTGCAACCGTAGAGATTGACTCATAACTTGTCCGATAGTTAATAAAATTACATGGGTCCAATTTATTTTAAAAGCTAACTCAAAAATAAACATTTCATCAGTTCAACGCATCTTCAAATCGTTCTGTTAGTCTATGTAAAATGGCCAAGAACAATCAGCTGGGAAAAACAGGACGCTAACCAAATTCCAGCCTGTCCATTTTTGTATAAAAATCATAATAAATTCATATAACGTCTAAATGACTTGATTCTGGTGCTCAAAGTTCAAAAACTGAAAGAACTTCATTTCCTATCTTATGATGTCAAGCTGGTTCCTTCATTTAAAAGTAGTTTAAACGCTAAAAACGTAGCCTTTGAAAATCCATTTTCCAAATTGAGAAGTCTTAGAAAAATACTATAACTTTTTCGTTTCAAATCCGAATTGAGTGATTCCAGTGGCACATTACAGCCAACTCAAAGTACTACAATTTTCATATTTCTAGATATTTTCTGAAATGCCTAGCCAAAAATGCTCAGGAATCCGAAGAACACACCTGCATGTGTATTTTCGTCTACATACAGGACATAGATTGAACACTTAAAGTATAAAATTCATAACTAACTGAAAATGAGTCCGATTTAAGTCATCCTTTTTTTAATTTCAATAAAATGAAAAGATCAACAATTTTTATTTGAAGACTGTCAACTTTGAAAGTAAACTTTGTCAAAAGTTCGGATTTCTACACTGCATGTGCACCTACAGTACATGCAGAGTCAATTACGACACTCCTTAGTAAAATGAGCATAGCTCACTCATTTTAAGCGCAAAGTATCTCAAAGTTTAACCACAGTAAGACAACGCAATTATCTATAACTTTTATTAGAAGCACCATTTACAAATTCGAACTCTAAGTAAATCAAAGTGTACGCAAGTTGCTGCATGTGCTGTTAAAATCTGCAGACTTCAAATTACAGCAACTTACTATAAATTTCACATATGTTTGCACCATAATTCGACCATTAAACATAATTTCATGTTTATAAAACTGAAAAATCATGTTATACCTTCCATTAGCTTCAAGGGTTTAGCACCCAACCATCACCATCATTCCTTCCTAGCTTGAACTCCCCCAAGATGCTTCAAACTTGAAAATCCTTGCATCTAATTATCACCCTTTCCTTGTAGCTTCTAAATCTTCAATTGCATGTAACATGCACTCAAAATTTCACAAGAATTTTGATAGGAAAAAGGCTGGAATTTTCAAAAATGCAAGAAGAGAGAAGGAGGAGGATTTTGGTGGGGAAATGAAGAGAGAGAAATGATCTTCCAAAATGAAAAATCCAATGCTGAAAAAGAGGGTATGGGGCATGAGTTTCCATGTGATTTTGCATGGTTTTTAATGTATTTGATGTATTGTTGAATCCATGTGTCAATACATCACTATCTTGCAAGATTAATGGTCCAAAATCATGTATTAAACATGAGTTAAATTAATTAGTGGCATGTGTTCTCCAAGTACCATGTGATCATGCACATGCTTAAGCACTAAAAACATGTTCCACTAGTTGTTTGACTTATCGTAGTCCAGAATACCTTAATTCAAAGTTTGTACTTTTTATTATCTGGGTTTGCTTAATCATCGTTAATCCGGATTAATTAGCGTCGGGGCCTTACAACTAATGATATTGTTCCTAGTGCTTATTTTACACCAGATGGCAGTGGGGTAATGAGATGATCGCTATTTTATTTAAATAGAAAATTCCAATATAGTGATTATAATGTGCATGGTGTCAAGTTTTAGTATAATGATATGAAAGTAGGGATGTCGTACCCACAAGAACTAGTAGTAATTACCTGATATAATTAGTTTAATTATATTTAACCTACAAATTTGTTATGAATAATTGACTAATTTACTCAAATTTAGGAAATAAGCAAAACACAAAGAAAGAATATAATAAACAATAAAGATAAATATCGAGTCTTTGGTTCACTTAAATAATCCCCCACAATTCATCTACTAATCCTAATCAAGATTAATACATCTAAGGTGACAAGTTTTTTGGTTATATCTAATATACTCTCTCGAGTTATATTAAACCTAATACCAATTTGCAGTAAGTAACTCTCGTTCACTTATTTAACAAATCAATATTGTATACGCTTTATGAAAACTCATAGCCTTCGATTACTAGATATCTATAGCTATCACTCATGTATTTGACGTCATCTCTCGATCTCGGTCTGAAATCCACGGTTCGTGTTATTTGTTTCGTATTACAATCTTATCTCTCGATCTCAATTGCAAACTAACATCATTCAAATGGTAGCTAATCTCTTAAAAGCATTAAAAACATAACACAAACTCAAAGATAGCAAAAACTCAATCAAACACTAGAATTAAAATTGTGGGTTCATACAAAAGATCCCCTAATCTCGATAAACGACTTAGCCTAGCATAATAAAGAAAGAACAATGTTGTATCATATTAAACAAAACAATAAACGTTGAAACTTGAATAAACAATCAAAACTAAGTTCAGAAATACATAAAATCGCTAGGCGTTAACTCCTTTGCGTTGATCCGATATCCCGTCTCCCGCTACGTTGCTTGAATCTCCAACTTGTATGTGGTGGCCTCTCCCAAATCTAGGGTAAAATCAGATGTCAAAAGTCCAATCTTTGATGCAAAAAAACTCCATTTTATAGTGAGAAATCCGAGCCCATCCAAATCTGAGACCAAAAGTAGCTCATAACTTAAAAAAGGAAGTTTTCTCGCGCAGGACTCTGTTGGCGATCGATCGCTATGTCCATGGCGATTGATCTCTTTGACTTTTATCTCTATCGTGATCGATCTCTGTCTGAGTGGCGATCGATCGCCTCCTGTATAAAATTTTCCACACTTCACTGCATCATGGTGATCGATCTCTTCATCATGGCGATCGATCGGCATCTTCAATTTCAGCCACATCAACTCTTTTCACCTTCATTCCAATGTCTTGGCTCGTTCTGTTCCATTGTCACCTTTCAGTCCATAAAATGAGGTTTTTCAGGTATTTCTTGCACTTTCACTGGATTCCTGAAATTATACAAAAACACAACCAAAATCATAAAATCGTACAAGAATCACTATAAAAATGGCAAGAAACATATGCAAATATAAGTGCAAAAATGAAACTTATCATGAGACATGGAAAGGTTGATGCTTTAAGAGCACATGAGTACTGTGATGAGCAGGATAATATGATGTTGATATACTTTAGTGATGATTGCATCTATACAAGTATGAGATTGGTTGATGCTTTAAGAGCACATGAGTACTGTGATGAGCAGGATAATATGATGCTGATATACTTTAGTGATGATTGCATCTATACAGGTATGAGATTATGTGTACAAGAGTAATACTAGTGCAATTTCATAAAGTTATTATTGTGTAAAGAATAATATGAGATTGTGTGGAATTGATATTTGATAAGGATGAATATTACGTGTATTTTTGCAATGATATGTATATATTTTTGTGTTGATTCCGGGATGATGTTACGTTTTTTGGTATTTATTTGGTTGTTTCAGGAATCTAGGTGGGAAGTGGAAGAATTGAGCTAGAAAGAAGAAAACGGATCAAACCGAGGCAAGAAATGAAGAAATTGGAATCTGACATAACCGATCGATCGGTAGTGGAGCGCGATCGATCGAAGGAACAAGAAAAAGAGGAGCTCGATTGATCGGTAATTTATCTTGATCGATCGAGCATGGCAGAGATTTATCAAGCGAGATTGAAGAATGCTCGATCGATCGGAAGTTGATGTTCGATCGATCGAGCGAGGCAGAAGAATTCCTGGACGAGAAATAAGAGTGCTCGATCGATCGAGACAATTTTACCGATCGACCGAGCAACAGAAATTTTAGAAGAAAAAAAGACTTTATTGAGCTTGATCTATTGGGGAACACTTCCATCCACCTCCTCTTCTATAAATAAGAGACCTAAGGCACGAATTTGAAAAACCAATATCATATTATACACAATAAATCAGCCTCCTTTCATCCTCCAACATCCATACAAACTAAGAGAAAAAGCCTTTGAAGTGCAAGGAAGGAAGCAAGGGAAGAAGTAACGTTTCAACGCACGGATTCAACTCCTACGTTATTGTACTTCTAAACTTTATTTATTTTGATTTTCGAATTTATTGATTTTTATGAGGTTGAGAAACAATTATTCATCATGTTAGTTTGATTTGAACATAAAATAAGTTTATTTTATCAAGATTAGGGAAGATTGTGATTGAGTTATTGATTTGAATGTTGTTTGAGTGGATTAATTCTTTTGTGCATGATTTATACTCTTAATGCTATCAAAGCCTTGCTACCTTTGATTGATTTGTGAATTATAATTGAGATCGAGAGATAAAATTATAATACGCTATTATAATTCATGTTGTATGTTAAAGATTTAGATCGAGAGATTAAACCACATACGTGATCACTTTGAATTGAAAGATTTAAAGTTAACGGTTTTCATCGAGATTTATGCAATATTAAATTGGTTTAAGTGAACGAGAGTTACTTGTTTCAATTTAGTATTAGTTTCGATATAGCTTGAGAAAGTGTATTGATTATTCTAGGGAGTCCGTCAGCTTAAGAATTAATTGGTTAGTAATTGTTTTTACAAACAAATCATTGACGATAACACAAGTGAACCAACATCTTGATAAATTTCTCGAGTGGAATTCCTTCGCATCTTCAAAGGAGTTCATCTAATTTTGAGTTTTTAAGTTTTTATTTAATTAGATATTTATTCATATATTTCGTAGGCTAAATATAAGTTTTCTAATTTTATTTGGTACTTATATGTTAGTCCATGTGGGTACGACATCCCTATTTCTAAATCACTATACTAAAACTTGACACCGTGCACTTGCGGTCTAAAATCGCTACACTGGAATTAATTGTTTAAAATAAAAGCGATCAAGTTTTTGGCTCCGTTGCCGGGGACTAATTTGTATAATATCATACGAGATTAGTTAATTGTAATTTAGCCCTATTATTTTTTTTGGTTTGTTTGGTTGACAATTTTGACTATTTGGTTTACTACATTTATGTTTCTCCTTTTGGGTTGATTTTTACAGGTAATCATCTTCTTGGTGCATGCTAAGGAGTAGCAATCCCACACACGAGCCGTTTGACCCAGAAATTGAGTGAACGTTTCTAAGGAAAATACGGGAAGCTCGAACAATGGCGGATAACAATCAAGAAGGAGACGCGAATAATGAAGCACCGAATCCAAGATCTATGATGGATTTTGCTCAACCAGCTTTCCATGGATCACTGTCAAGCATTACGAGGCCAAGTATTCAAGCTAACAATTTTGAGATAAAACCTGCAATAATTCAGATGATCCAGCATTCAGTGATGTTTGGGGGAGTAGCCACTGATGACCCAAACGCTCACATCTCCAACTATTTGGAGATTTGTGACACCTTCAAACACAATGGCGTTTCTGACGACGCCATCAGGTTACAGTTATTTCTCTTTTCATTAAAAGATAAAGCTAAAGCATGGTTAAATTCTTTACCTGCAGGATCTATTACCACTTGGGAAGGGATGACACAAGCGTTCTTGTCTAAATATTTTCCCCTTCCAAAACTGCGAAGATGAGAAACGATATCACCATGTTTGGGCAATATGATCCTGAAACTTTATATGAGGCGTGGGATCGTTTCAAGGACCTGCTTAGGAGATGCCCACATCATGGTCTTCCTATTTAGCTCCAGGTACAAACCTTTTATAACGGTTTATTTTCAGCTAACCTTTCCATGATTGATGCAGCCACACGAGGATCCATCATGCGAAAAACACCTGAAGCAGCTTATGATGTCATGACCCGAAACATGATCATGCATACGAATCATGACACATATTTTGACATTTCATATGTGCATTGGAAAGCATAAAGGTATGCATACACATCATGACATATATTTTGACATTTCATATGTGCATTGATAAGCATAGAGATTGGGCATAGAAGAAATGTGAAAAAGAAGAAGAAAAATATATATATTATTATAAAAAATTAATAATAAGAAGACATAAAGTGATAAATTGGAAAATATTGAGTAAATTTAATGATGAATATAGATAATGAATAGATTTTAATTGACTAAAAGTACGATATTGATTAAATTGAGTAAATAGATTATATATTGAATAAAAGTGAAAATATTGATTAAAATTTAGTGAAATATGGAGTAAATTTAGTGATTAAATATTTGAAGGGTCAAGTGTTAATTTCAAAAATTAAAAGGGTTAAGTTGTAATTTTCGAAAAGTAAATATAAAAAATTTTAAATCGGGAACCGACTCGCAAAATACAAGATTTACACACACATACACCATATACTGTGTGAAATTTCCGTGAGTTTGTGAGAGGAGAGAAGAGATAAGAGAAAAGAAATTTAGGGTTTTGTTGATTTTCGGACTTCGAAACGATGCCAAAACTTAAAAATAAGTACATATCTGGAATCCTCGCCTCGCTGCCTTCCTTTTGAGGTAGTTTTTCTTTACTTTTTCTTATGTTTAGGGTATGACTTAATTTGAAATAATGCCCAAAAATTATGATATTCATATATGTGATAGATTAAACAATAATAAACAATAATTAACAAGAAAATTGAGATTATGTTGTAATTTTGAATTTATACAAATTTTATGGGTATAAAAAGCCATGTGCATATACCGGTTACACTAAAATTAAATTGAGAAAACATAATTGTAACTTTGAGAAATAATGAATAGTAGAAAAGTAATATTGCACTTGGTATGAATATTTTATGCATAACTATAATTAATTCATATTGAACATATGATATTGAGTTGGATTGCACATTTGATATGCACTGATAGGTTCTACTTTCGATACCGGCACCAGTAAGGCGAAGTAAGCACAGCATCAAGATAGGTGCCATAACTTGTGAGTATATCCTTATAACTTAGCATTTAATTTTATATGAGTATGTGATTTGTGTTATATAAGTACCTTGAATTGGTGAATGAATTGCAATGAATGCAATATGATGTGCAAGAACTAAATTGAGTTCTGAAATGTACATGTTGAGACCTGATGTTATACGTTCTATATGATGTTATTTACCCTATGAATTGATGTTATGCATATGATTATGACATGTGCATTTATAAGAGATTAAAGAACTCTGTTATGGCCACTAATGACCTTGAACCATGTGTTATTTCATTCTGAGTATGGTCAGAATTACAGAATCAAAGAATATCGATCCCGAGTTAATTGAGAACACAAAAGGGGATCTACAGAGTGTCATGGCCATATCGTGATCACGGATTGTTCTTGGTATTAGTTGGGTCATAACAGAATAACAATACGGACATACATGTGCATCATTTCATTTTATATGAATCATGTGAATTGATGAAAAGATTATGATGAATCGTGTGATTATATTCATGTGCTTATGTGGATATGAATTATATGCTTATGTGATGTTAAATACTACGTTATTTGAATATGCTCATTGAGAATGCAACTCACCCAAATGCAAATGTTATTTTTCAGTTGCTGTAGATAAAGTTTGAACATACAAGGTGTTTCTGCATATTTTGGAAGTATGGATCCAAGGTCGGCTGGCTGACTCTAGTCCTTCTACCTCAGCTCATCATTTGCATATACTGTATAGGTTTTTGGTTGGGTTGTGAGGGGTACAACCTTGGTCATTTTTGTGGCATGCATATCTCTATATGCCTTGTAAATTATATTATGATGTTATGAGATTGAACTTTCCGCCGCCATTAAATATTATGCTATATGATTAATGTGTATGTGTTATATGTATTATATGTGTAAGGGGTGTCACAGTTGATTTGGTATCAGAGCAAAGGTTTAGAGGTTCTGTAGACTGTCACATGTGCATTGTCATTATGTAAGGACCCTAGTTCCTTAAGTGCGGATTAAAGGCAAAATTAGAGCTAACATAAATTATCAGAGTAAAATAATCGTGTTGAGACTATGAGCCTTAAGAATTACATGCCAAAAATGAGGACTATCAAATGGATTAGTTACATTCCCAATCAAATGAATGTATTTACTATAGCTTTACACTACTCCTAGAGTAGACACTATATAAAAGTAATCCTGTCCTTCATCTACCAAAGTGTTCTTCACAAGCTCATCACCTCAACCCGCTTAGCCCCTTCTTATCATGCCAAAAGTACCTACAAGGACAACCCCCAAACATGAGCAATGATAACATTCATATTCAACACAATATGAATATAAAGCGTAAATGCATAAATCACAATAAAACACTTCCTGTTTTCCCATGCATTTCAAACGCTTCCAGTTTGGTTGTCCCTGTACCATAACTCATGAGTATAATCAATAGATTATTTAATGGTCCACACATGTCATGACATAATACCATCTCATCAATACCAAATACCAGTCACCAATCCCTAGGCTGTCCATCACAATGTATTTTAATGCCCCTCGCTTATTTACATATAGGCGGCATAGAATAACCTCGCTTCAATGGACATGCGGCGCTCCCACCCCTCGCTTCACATTGAGCGGCAAATATTCTTTCCTCGCCCTATATGATAACCACGCTCAAATGTGACATGCGGCGCTCCCACCCCTCGCTTCACATTTAGCGGAAACAAACCAAATAGCGGCAAGCATTAAAATCATCAAGGGATGACCACGACTCATGGGATGTGCACCAATAACCATATGCATATACAATCATCATGCATAGTTCAACATGTATTTGCATCCACAATGCATAATTCCACATATACTCTCATCCACAATGCATAAACAATGAGTATATTAGATACATGTACTGTTGGGTGCCCGTACGTCTTCTACGTACCTTTCCAAAATGTAGGATGTGGTAGGACTTCACTTCCTTGGCTGTGTTGCCACCTGGGATGGTTCTACATATTCACACAATTCAATATTAGAACCCAATAATAGTCCGATACCAAAAATCCTACAATAAAATCCAAAAAACATCATATTTTGTGACTCGCGGTCGATCGCGGCAAAGGGCCGATCGATCGCGAGATCACACTGCCCGAACATGAATTTTTGCTCTTTCGGCGATCGATCGCCACATTTGGCGCGATCGATCGCCACCCTCGCCGATCGATCGCGCAAATGTGGCGATCGATCGCCATAAGCTATTGGAGCGTACTGCCTCTTCGCGATCGATCGCCAAAAACGGGCGATCGATCGCCGAGCCCTGTGTCGCGAAAAATCGCCATTAATGCTCCAAAACTCCATTCCAACCCATACCAACTCCCCTACCATCAAACCAATAACATTAAACACATAATAACCTTCCATAAACACTTTAAGCACCTCAAAAACTCAACATTCAACCAAAACCACAACAACCCAAAACAAACCCATTTTAAACCATTTCAAATCCAATCCAAACACAACAAAAATGACATGGAGGCATCCATACCTCTTGGGGACCTCAAATCTCCCAATAAACTCCACAAATCAAGGTTTTTGGAAGGATTTCTCTTTACCCCTAAGCTCAAACTCGAAAATGAGGAGGGAAGGGTTTGTGGGAAGTGATTTTGGGGGATTTAGTAAAGTGTTTTGGTAAAGGTGGGGGTAGAGGTTTTAAAACAAGTCCAATTGTATCCCCCACAACTAACATGATGTATTAAACATCCCAACATGATATTTAAAAAGGCATTTCACCAAAATGCATCATAATCACAATTAAACTCATGCTTTCCATTTAATTGATAATCATAACAAATAAATCATGCTAATATACAATTCTCCCATCATGCACAACATGTACCCAGAAATGCACTCCTAGGTCACCCTTTCCATGAGACCATGCATTTCCATAAGATAAATAAATCCAACACATAATTAATTACCACCATAATTAATCATATAAACACAATTAACGCCCAAATTGCAATTAATCATTTCGGGGATATCACAATACTCCCCTACTTATAAGATTTCGTCCTCGAAATCACATGCACTTACCCCCAAAAGAAACTAAACATAATCACATACCAGAGAATAGTTCCGGGTAGTGCTGCACCATATGCCGCTCCGTCTCCCACGTAGCCTCCTCGACACCCCTGCGATCCCACTGAACCTTGATCATAGGTATCACTTTATTCCAAAGTCTACGGTCTGCTCGATCCAGAATTCTAACAGGCCGTTCCACATAAGACACATCGGATTCCAACTGAATCTCGGAAGGCTGGAACACGTGAGATGGATCGGCTCATACTTCCGCGGCATCGATACATGAAACACATCATGTATACCAGATAAAGAAGGCGGCAAAGCAAGTCGGTAAGCTAAGGTGCCAATGCGCTGCAAAATCTCGTACGGTCCAACATACCTCGGAGACAGTTTCCCGCGCATCCCAAATCGCACAACGCCTCTGAAAGGCGAGATCTTCAAGAAGACCTTATCTCCCAACTGAAATTCCAACGGTCTCCGCCGTTTATTCGCATAAGCTGCCTGTCTGTCCTGGGCTGCTTTCATTTTCTGCCTTATCATCTTTATCTTCTCTTCCATCTCCCGAATCAACTCCGGTCCTCCGACCGATTTGCGGTCCAAGTCATCCCAACACAAGGGTGATCTACACCGTCTGCCATAAAGAGCTTCAAAAGGAGCCATCTGTATGCTTGCCTGGTAGCTGTTATTATAAGAGAACTCTACCAAGGCCAATGAATCTTGCCAAGAAACATCGAACTCCAATACACAAGCCCTCAACATGTCCTCGAGCGTCTGGATAGTACGTTCGGTCTGGCCATCCGTCTGAGGATGATAAGCAGTGCTCAATCTAACTTCAGTTCCCAAGGCTGACTGAAGACCTTCCCAAAAATGAGATGTGAATCGTGGATCTCGATCCGACACTATGGAAATGGGGATCCCATGCAATCTCACCACATCTCGAATATACAACTGCGCCATCCACAAAAAGGTGAAAGTCATGCTATAGGGGATGAAATGAGCTACCTTAGTCAGTCGATCCACAATCACCCAAATAGCATCAAAACCTGAAGTACTCCTCGGCAGGTGAGTCACGAAGTCCATGGAAATGTGTTCCCACTTCCACTTCGGTATCTCCAAGCTTTTCAACTCGCCGCCAGGTCTCTGTCTCTCTGCCTTAACCTGCTGGCAGATCAAGCACCTCTTAACAAAAGTGACGACATCAGATTTCATCCTTTTCCACCAGAACTGATTACACAGATCTTTATACACATTCTTTCCGCCTGGGTGGATGCTAAGTCTGCTACTATGAGCTCGCTCCAAGATCCCTCTACGCAACTCCGGCGTACTCGGAACCACCCAACGGTTACCCAATCTCAAGGACCCATCGTCGGCCACTCGGAATTTCGTTGGCTGACCAAGATGTACTAAAGATAACCATCTCTGAACCTCATCATCTGACCTCTGAGCTCTCCTGATGTTCTCATAGATATCCGGCTCAGCTAACAAGGTCGATACATACACAGGTGATGCATCTACGTCGAAATCATAGCCTAGATGGCAATAGGAGGTCATCATGGCCGACAAATGGATGACGTCCTCAGCAGAACTCCTCACTTTCCGGCTCAAGGCGTCTGCTGTCAAATTAGCTTTTCCAGGATGGTACTCAATCTCACAATCATAGTCCTTGAGTAAGTCCATCCACCTTCTCTGCCTCATGTTCAGCTCCGCCTGGGTGAATAAAAACTTGAGGCTCTTGTGATCCGTGTAAATGGTAAACGACGTACCATACAAATAATGCCTCCAAATCTTCAGGGCGAAGATGATAGCCGCCAATTCCAAGTCATGGACCGGGTATCTGGTCTCATGCGGCTTCAACTGCCTCGATGCATAAGCTACCACATGCTTATCTTGCATCAGTACACACCCAAGGCCCTGAAGTGATGCATCGGTATACAAAACAAATCTGGAGTTTTCTGTATGGATCACTAACACTGGCGCCGTCGTCAAACGGTGCTTCAACTCCTGCAAGCTCTCCTCACAAGCTTCTGACCAAAAGAAAGGTATTCCCTTCTGGGTCAACTGTGTCAACGGTTTGGCAATCTTCGAAAAGCCCTCGACGAAGCGTCGATAATAATCGGCCAAGCCAAGAAAGCTCCGTAACTCAGGTACAGAAGTGGGTGCATCCCACTCCATCACAGCTTCAATCTTCCTGGGATCCACAGATATTCCGCTGCTTGATATGACATGCCCCAGAAACACTACACTGCTCAACCAAAATTTGCACTTGCTTAGCTTGGCATACAACTGGTGGTCTCTGAGAATCTGGAGCACTGTCCTCAAATGATTCACGTGCTCTTCCTCGCTCTGGGAATAGATGAGAATGTCGTCGATGAACACGATGACGAACTGATCAAGGTACTGCTGGAACACTCTGTTCATCAGACTCATAAAGACCGCTGGAGCATTCGTCACGCCGAACGGCATCACTAGGAACTCATAATGTCCATATCGAGTCCGAAATGCTGTCTTCTGCACATCCTCCTCTCTGACTCGAATCTGATGGTACCCGGACCTCAAATCAATCTTGCTATAAAGTCTGGTACCTTGTAACTAATCAAACAAGTCATCAATCCTTGGGAGAGGATATTTGTTCTTTACTGTGGCTTTATTCAGTTGCCGGTAATCGATGCACAATCTCATCGAACCATCCTTCTTCTTCACAAAGAGAACCGGTGCGCCCCATGGCGATACGCTCGGGCGTATATATCCCTTGTCAAGGAGCTCCTGCAACTGCTCCTTCAACTCTCTCAACTCTGCCGGTGCCATCCTGTAAGGTGCACAAGAGATAGCGGATGTCCCAGGTAACAATTCGATCCCAAACTCAACTTCTCTAGCCGGTGGGAATCCTGGGATCTCCTCTGGGAATACATCAGCAAATTCTGCTACTACTGGCACATCCTCAACTCTCAATTCTTTATTCTTCCCAGACGTGTCCACGGCATAGATGAGATAGCCCGTGTGGCCACGTTCCAACAGTTGAGTCATCTTGATCGCTGAAATCAACGGAATCTTTGCACGAGAACCGTTGCCATAAAAAGTCCACTGTATGCCCGAATCAGATCTGAACCTCACTATTCTCTGCCGGCAATCTACCACTGCCTGATATCTGTTCAGAATATCAATACCCATGATGCAGTCAAAGTCTGACATGCCCAACACAATCAAGTCTGCCTTCAACTCGTTGCCCTCAAAATAAATGAGGCAATCTGCCATAAACTGATCGGCAATAACATTTCTTCCAGTGGGTGTCGAGACCATGAGAGGCGTGGGTAAAGAAGACGTTCGCATATGGTGTCTCTCCACAAAGCCAACAGATACAAAAGAGTGGGAGGCACATGTATCTATCAAAATAAAAGCAGGGTACATAAATAAATGACACGTACCGGCGATCACCTCCTCCGGGGCTGTCTGGGCCTGCTCTCTAGTCAGCGCATACACCTGCCTTTGGGACGGTCCCACTGTCTGACCTCCCGATGGTCGAGGCACAAACTGCTGCCTCTGGTGTACTATCCTGTCATCAAATCTCGGCCTGTTTCCCTGAAACTCTGACTGTCCTCCCCGGGTGGGGCAACACCGAGAGATGTGGCCCATCTTGCCACAGCTATAACAGGAAGGGCACTTACTCGAAGAATGTGGCCCTCCACAATTGTCGCACCTTGGCTCTCCCGATCTATTTCCTTGCGTAGGCCCTCGGTTGGCTGACCAATTGTTCTTCTTGCCCTCTTGTTTCTGCCCAAAGAATTTCTTCCCACTGAACCGTGAAGATGAAGAGGCACCACGAGGTTTAAATGGCTCTCCTCGAGGCCTCAAGCTATCAATAGCTTGCCTCTGTTGTGGTACTTATGGTGGCACAGCACTAGGATAAGCTCCAACTCCAATCTCCGCAAGCTCTGCTCTTGTGAGAGCATCATCAAAAGAAGTGGGGTTATTGGTGATAACCCGGTCAAAGAGCTCCGGTCGCAACCCCTTCATAAAATTTCTCATCTTTGCGTGTCCATTGGTGGCAATGTGGGGAACATACCTCAGCAACGAGGAATACTGCATGGCATAATCTGACACTGTCATGCTCCCTTGTTTCAAACTTGCAAACTCGTCCTCCTTCGTCTGTCTCGCCGCTGCAGAGAAGTACCGGTTCAGAAATCGGGTTCTGAAGAGTGTCCAATCAATCACAGCACCCTGTGCTCTCAGTTCCATTACCGTGCTCCTCCACCACATTAAAGGTTTCTTTGCCAACTGGAACTCCGCCAGCCTCAGCCATGTTGTAACAGCACAAGGAGCCGATACAAATATCTGTTCAAGCCTTTCCAACCACTCCTCAGCCTCCTCTCCTGATTCTGTTCCCTCAAACCGGGGTGGGTGGTAAGATAGAAACTGAGTCAAGCTAATCTCACCAGGTAGCAATAACTGAGCCACTGGTTCCATGCCTACAGCTGGTGGAGGTAGAGGGTTTGCCTGACCAATACTAGCATTAACACTGCCCACATCGCCCACCTCTTCATTGAGGTTCCCCGCGTTCATAGCAGCCATGCTGTAACACAAAGGTTAACAACAATTCCAAAACAAATATACATGTTATGACGTTAGATAACAGGAATGATAATAAGCATGTTAGTATAACAGGATATACATCAATATGCACCACATGCATAAACATGCTTCAAATGTAAGCACCTAGCCAATCATGCTAAGGTTACCCTTCACTCGTTCCAGGGTTCTCTAACCACTGCTCTGATACCACTAATGTAAGGACCCTAGTTCCTTAAGTGCGGATTAAAGGCATAATTAGAGCTAACATAAATTATCAGAGTAAAATAATCGTGTTGAGACTATGAGCCTTAAGAATTACATGCCAAAAATGAGGACTATCAAATGGATTAGTTACATTCCCAATCAAATGAATGTATTTACTATAGCTTTACACTACTCCTAGAGTAGACACTATACAAAAGTAATCCTGTCCTTCATCTACCAAAGTGTTCTTCACAAGCTCATCACCTCAACCCGCTTTAGCCCCTTCTTATCATGCCAAAAGTACCTACAAGGACAACCCCCAAACATGAGCAATGATAACATTCATATTCAACACAATATGAATATAAAGCGTAAATGCATAAATCACAATAAAACACTTCCTGTTTTCCCATGCATTTCAAACGCTTCCAGTTTGGTTGTCCCTGTACCATAACTCATGAGTATAATCAATAGATTATTTAATGGTCCACACATGTCATGACATAATACCATCTCATCAATACCAAATACCAGTCACCAATCCCTAGTCTGTCCATCATAATGTATTTTAATGCCCCTCGCTTATTTACATATAGGCGGCATAGAATAACCTCGCTTCAATGGACATGCGGCGCTCCCACCCCTCGCTTCACATTGAGCGGCAAATATTCTTTCCTCGCCCTATATGATAACCACGCTCAAATGTGACATGCGGCGCTCCCACCCCTCGATTCACATTTAGCGGAAACAAACCAAATAGCGGCAAGCATTAAAATCATCAAGGGATGACCACGACTCATGGGATGTGCACCAATAACCATATGCATATACAATCATCATGCATAGTTCAACATGTATTTGCATCCACAATGCATAATTCAACATATAATCGCATCCACAATGCATAAACAATGAGTATATTAGATACATGTACCGTTGGGTGCCCGTACGTCTTCTACGTACCTTTCCAAAATGTAGGATGTGGTAGGACTTCACTTCCTTGGCTGTGTTGCCACCTGGGATGGTTCTACATATTCACACAATTCAATATTAGAACCCAATAATAGTCCGATACCAAAAATCCTACAATAAAATTCAAAAACATCATATTTTGTGACTCGCGATCGATCGCGGCAAAGGGCCGATCGATCGCGAGATCACACTGCCCGAACATCAATTTTTGCTCTTTCGGCGATCGATCGCCACCCTCGCCGATCGATCGCCCAAATGTGGCGATCGATCGCCATAAGCTACTGGAGCGTACTGCCTCTTCGCGATCGATCGCCAAAAACAGGCGATCGATCGCCGAGCCCTGTGTCGTGAAAAATCGCCATTAATGCTCCAAAACTCCATTCCAACCCATACCAACTCCCCTACCATCAAACCAATAACATTAAACACATAATAACCTTCCATAAACACTTTAAGCACCTCAAAAACTCAACATTCAACCAAAACCACAACAACCCAAAACAAACCCATTTTAAACCATTTCAAATCCAATCCAAACACAACAAAAATGACATGGAGGCATCCATACCTCTTGGGGACCTCAAATCTCCCAATAAACTCCACAAATCAAGGTTTTTGGAAGGATTTCTCTTTACCCCTAAGCTCAAACTCGAAAATGAGGAGGGAGGGGTTTGTGGGAAGTGATTTTGGGGGATTTAGTAAAGTGTTTGGTAAAGGTGGGGGTAGAGGTTTTAAAACAAGTCCAATTGTATCCCCCACAACTAACATGATGTATTAAACATCCCAACATGATATTTAAAAAGGCATTTCACCAAAATGCATCATAATCACAATTAAACTCATTCTTTCCATTTAATTGATAATCATAACAAATAAATCATGCTAATATACAATTCTCCCATCATGCACAACATGTACCCAAAAATGCACTCCCGGGTCACCCTTTCCATGAGACCATGAATTTCCATAAGATAAATAAATCCAACACATAATTAATTACCACCATAATTAATCATATAAACACAATTATTGCCCAAATTGCAATTAATCATTTCGGGGATATCACACATTATTTGGTAAATGGTTGCATAAGTCATCATTTATGTCATATAGGTTTAATGATGAGCACAGTATTCATGGAGGTGAAGGATCAGCCGAGCTTGAGTCACATTCATCATTTTCACTTCCACCTCATGCACAAAGAATACCAGCTGAGGAATATCGGCAGTTTCCACCTGTTTATCCTCTGGAACCACGTGAGAGGAGGTATGATAAATTAAGAAAAATGGGAGCTGTTGATTTTATGGGTACTACTGATCCAGCTAGGCAGAGACTTGGCTGAAACGTACAGAAAGAATTCTGAACTTGATGAAATGTACACCTGAGGAGAAATTTGATTACACAGTGTCACTTCTCCAGGGTAATGCTTATGATTGGTGGGAGACTATTCCACATAGTACTGATCAGCCATCTATTTTGACATGGGATGACTTTCTGTTGCATTTTAATGATGCTTACCTACCTGAAGTTTATAAGGATCAGAAAGAGGGAGAATTTCTTGATCTGAAATAGTGGAATCGATCAATAGCGGAATATGAGGTATTCTTTAACCAGTTATCTCATTATGCTCCACATATGATAGCCACAGAAAAGAAGAAGTGTAGCAGATTTGAGGCAGGACTTCGATTTACTATTCGTGATCGCCTCACACCTACAGACATGGAATCTTTTAGCAAGTTGAAAGCTGCAGTTGTACGTGCTGAAAAGTTGGAAGCTGAATCAAAAGCTTTCCAATTGAATAAAAAGAGACAAAGTGAGGAAGTTGGAGGATTGGGAAAGAAGAAGGGATTCAATGCACCTACACAGAAAAGTTTTCCTAGTAGTTCTAAAGGTGTCAGTTCCAGTGGTGCAACATCTGCTGCTAAAAGTTTTGGTTCTACACCATCAGTTATGACTTGTGTGAATTGTGAGAGAAATCATTATGGAGAGTGCAGACTGCTTACAAGAAAATGTTTTAAATGTGGAGAACCGGGCCATATAGCAAGATATTGTTCAAAGCCACGTGAAGAACCTACAGTTGAACAAACCAGGTCAAGTGGTTTTACTCCTAACAGAGGAAGAGACCGAGGATGATTTGGTATGGGCAGAGGAATCCGTACAGAGGAGAGTAAAGCCAACAATCAAGCCCAAATTTTTGCTATGACACAGGAAGAAGCAAATACAGCACCGGCTGTGATTACCGGTAATTTATCCATTTCTGGTTTAACAGCTTATGTTTTATGGTGCAACACATTCACTCATATCACAAACATTCATGATGCATTTGCATGATAAACCAGTATCATTGGGTTATGATTTATTTGTTCAAACCCCAGTAGGGAGCATGATTGTTATAAATACTGTGTATCAGAATTGTAAAATTTTCATTGAGGATATTGAACTGCATGCTACTTTACTGGTTATGCCGTTAAAGGATTTTGATGTGATTCTGGGTATGGATTGGTTAACTGAATATCATGCTAAGTTGGATTGTTTTACCAAAGAAATAGTACTGCAACTTCCTGATCAGTCACAAATAGTTTTTAAAGGAGAAAGAAAAATCTTACCTACAAGTGTAATATCTACATCTACGACATTCAGATTGGTGAAGGGTGGTTGTGAAGCATATTTAGCTCACATTATAGATAGCAGATTATGTGGTTTGAAACTTGAAGATATTCCAGTGGTTAGAGAATATCCCGATGTATTTCCAGATGATTTACCAGGATTACCCCCAGATAGAGATACTGAGTTTACCATGGAATACCAGTGGGTACAACGCCAATTTCTATTTCTCCTTATATAATGGCACCTATTGAATTAAAAGAATTGAAAACTCAGTTAGAAGAACTACTGGATAAAGGATTCATTAGACCGAGTGTTTCACCATGGGGAGCACCGGTATTGTTTGTTAAAAAGAAGGATGGTACTTTGAGGTTATGCATAGACTATCGACAGTTGAATCGAGTGACAATAAAGAATAAATATCCACTGCCTAGAATTTATGATTTATTTGATCAGTTGCAAGATGCTAAAGTCTTTTCAAAGATTGATCTGAGATCAGGGTATCATCAGTTGAAAATTGCTGAGTCTGATGTGTCGAAAACAGCTTTCAGAACAAGGTATGGCCATTATGAATTTTTGGTAATGTCTTTTGGTTTGACTAATGCACCTGCTGCATTTATGGCATTGATGAATGATGTGTTTAGACCGTATCTGGATAGATTTGTGATTGTCTTTATTGATGATATTTTGATATATTCCAAATCTGCTAAGGAACATGAACGACAATTTAGAATTGTGCTGCAAACCTTGCGTGAGAAACAGTTGTATGCAAAACTTAGCAAATGTGAATTTTGGTTAGATCAGGTTGTCTTTTTGGGACATGTTGTTTGTAGTGATTGTATTAAAGTTGATCCAGTGAAAATTGAAGCAGTAACTAAATGGGAGTGTCCGAAAAATGTTGCCGAGGTTCGTAGTTTTCTTGGTTTAGCCGGGTACTATAGGAGATTTGTTGAAAATTTTTCTCTTATAGCAACTCCATTGACAAAATTGTTGCGCAAGGGTATTCTTTTTAAGTGGACAGATGAATGCCAAAAGAGTTTTGAAGAATTGAAAGAACGACTCACTACTGCTCCAGTTCTGGCAATACCTTCAGGTATTGATGGTTTTGTTATTTATAGTGATGCTTCTTATCAAGGTTTGGGATGCGTTTTAATGAAACATGGTAAAGTTATCGCTCATGCTTCTCGGCAACTTAAACCATATGAGATGTCTTATCCTACACATGATCTTGAACTTGCCGTAGTTGTTTTTGCATTAAAGATATGGAGACATTATTTGTATGGTACCACATTTCAAATCTTTACCGATCATAAAAGTCTGAAATATCTGTTGAGTCAGAAAGAATTGAATATGCGTCAAAGAAGATGGCTTGAATTATTAAAAGATTATGACTGCACTATTGAGTATCACCCTGGAAAGGCAAATGTTGTTGCTGATGCTTTGAGCAGAAAATCATATGGTACCGTTTCTTATCTTTCAGTACATTCTGTGCCATATGTTCTAGATTTGAGAAAGATGAATGTTACCTTGAATGTTGATGAGACTGTTATTATCTGTGCTTCGCTTTGTATCCGTCCAGTAATGACTGAAAGGATTAAAAAATGCTCAATTTCGTGATGATAAACTAATCAGTATTGCAGAAAAGGTGAAACAGGGAAATAGTACAGATTTTGTTATCAATGATGATGGTAGTTTGTCAATCAATAATCGACTATGTGTTCCTAATGTGAATGGCATAAGGCATGAAATAATGGAGGAAGCAGACATTGCACCTTATGCGATGCACCCTGGTAGCATAAAGATGTATCAAACGCTAAAAACCCATTATTGGTGGCCTAGGATGAAGAAGGATGTGGCCGAGTATGTATCAAAATGTTTAACTTGCCAACAGGTTAAAGCCGAACATCAAGCACCGGTGGGTAAATTACATCCACTACCGATTCCAGTTTGGAAATGGGAACGTATAACAATGGATTTTGTTTATGGTTTACCTGTAACTCATAAGAAGAATGATGCAGTTTGGGTGATTGTTGATCGATTGACAAAATCAGCTCACTTCTAACCATTTAGATGGGGATCTACACTTGAAAGTTTAGCAAGAAGGTATGTAAATGAAATTGTTAGATTACATGGTGTGCCTTTATCTATTGTATCCGATCGAGATCCTTGTTTTACATCGAGATTTTGGGGAAGTTTACAAGAAGCTTTGGATACTAAATTACATTTTAGTACTGCATTTCACAAACAGATGGACAATCCAAAAGAACGATTCAGACTTTAGAAGAGATGCTTCGATCATTTTTTCTTGATTTTAGAGGTTCATGGGATGATTATATTGCTTTGATGGAATTTGCATATAACAATCAGTATCATAGCAGTATTGGTATGTCACCATACGAAGCCTTATATGGTAGAAAATGCAGAAGTCCAGTATGCTGGGATGAAGAAGGAATGCGAATATTAGAAGGTCCAGATCTCATTCAAGAGACAGTTGAAAAGATAAAAATTGTGAAAGATCGATTGAAAGCAGTGCAAGATAGACAAAAGAGTTATATTGATCAGCATAGAAGAGAAATGGATTATCAAATTGGTGAAAATGTATTTCTTCGTGTTTCTCCTTGGAGAGGTATTCTTAGATTTGGAAAGAAAGGCAAATTCAGTCCGCGATACATTGGTCCCTATGAGATACTTGATAATGTTGGACCATTAGCTTATCGTCTTGCCTTACCTCCTGAATTGTCCCAGATTCATAATGTATTCCATGTTAGTATGCTTCGGAGATATAGATCAGATTCGTCTCATATTCTTCAAAATGAACCGATTGAAATTTCTGAAAATTTAAGTTATGTTGAAGAACCGGTTGAGATATTAGAATACAAGGACAAACAGTTAAGGAATCGCGCAATTCCTATGGTAAAGGTTCTATGGAAGAATCATTCTGAACGCGAAGCTACGTGGGAAACAGGGGAACACATGAAAACACAATATCCGTGGTTATTTCCTGATACATGTATAAATTTCGAGGCCGAAATTTTCTAAGGGGGGAGGAATTGTCATGACGCGAATCACATGATCATGCATACGAATCATGACATATATTTTGACATTTCATATGTGCATTGGTAAGCATAAAGGTATGCATACACATCATGACATATATTTTGACATTTCATATGTGCATTGGTAAGCATAGAGATTGGGCATAGAAGAAATGTGAAAAAGAAGAAGAAAAATATATATAAAAAATATTAATAATAAGACATAAAGTGAATAAATTGGAAAATGTTGAGTAAATTTAATGATGAATATAGATAATGAATAGATTTTAATTGACTAAAAGTATGATATTGATTAATTGAGTAAATAGATTATATATTGAATAAAAGTGAAAATATTGATTAAAATTTAGTGAAATATGGAGTAAATTTAGTGATTAACTATTTGAAGGGTTAAGTGTTAATTTTCGAAAATTAAAAGGGTTAAGCTGTAATTTTCGAAAATTAAATAATAAAAAAATTAAAATCGGGAACCGACTCGTAAAATACAAGATTTACACACATATACACCATATACTGTGTGAAATTGCCGTGAGTTTGTGAGAGGAGAAGAGAAAATAAATTTGGGGTTTTGTTGATTTTCGGACTTCGAAACGACGCCAAAACTTGAAAATAAGTACATATCTGGAGTCCTCGCCTCGTTACCTTCCTTTTGAGGTAGTTTTTCTTTACTTTTTCTTATGTTTAGGGTATGGCTTAATGCTCAAAAATTATAAAATTCATATATGTGATAGATTAAACAATTATAAACAATAATTAACAAGAAAATTGAGATTATGTTGTAATTTTGAATTTATACAAATTTTATGGGTATAAAAAGCCATGTGCATATACCGGTTACACTAAAATTAAATTGAGAAAACATAATTGTAACTTTGAGAAATAATGAATAGTAGAAAAGTAATATTGCACTTGGTATGAATATTTTATGCATAACTATAATTAATTCATATTGAACATATGATATTGAGTTGGATTGCACATTTGATATGCACTGATAGGTTCTACTTTCGATACCGGCACCAATAAGGCGAAGTAAGCACAGCATCAAGATAGGTGCCATAACTTGTGAGTATATCCTTATAACTTAGCATTTAATTTTATATGAGTATGTGATTTGTGTTATATAAGTACCTTGAATTGGTGAATGAATTGCAATGAATGCAATATGATGTGCAAGAACTAAATTGAGTTCTGAAATGTACATGTTGAGACCTGATGTTATACGTTCTATATGATGTTATTTACCCTATGAATTGATGTTATGCATATGATTATGACATGTGCATTTATAAGAGATTAAAGAACTCTGTTATGGCCACTAATGACCTTGAACCATGTGTTATTTCATTCTGAGTACGGTCAGAATTACAGAATCAAAGAATATCGATCCCGAGTTAATTGAGAACTCAAAAGGGGATCTACAGAGTGCCATAGCCTTATCGTGATCATGGATTGTTCTTGGTATTAGTTGGGTCATAACAGAATAACAATACGGACATACATGTGCATCATTTCATTTTATATGAATCATGTGAATTGATGAAAAGATTATGATGAATCATGTGATTATATTCATGTGCTTATGTGGATATGAATTATATGCTTATGTGATGTTAAATACTACGTTATTTGAATATGCTCATTGAGAATGCAACTCACCCAAATGCAAATGTTATTTTCCAGTTGCTGTAGATAAAGTGTGAACATACAAGGTGTTTCTGCATATTTTGGAAGTATGGATCCAAGGTCGGCTGGCTGACTCTAGTCCTTCTCCCTCAGCTCATCATTTGCATATACTGTATAGGTTTTTGGTTGGGTTGTGAGGGGTACAACCTTGGTCATTTTTGTGGCATACATATCTCTATATGCCTTGTAAATTATATTATGATGTTATGAGATTGAACTTTCCGCTGCCATTAAATATTATGCTATATGCTTCATGTGTATGTATTATATGTATAAGGGGTGTCACATATGAACTCTTGGAAGAGATGGCTTCTAATAGCTATCAATGGCAATCAGAGATGAATGTGCCAAAGAAACCGAGTGGAGTTCATCAAATTGACGACATCACCGTTCTTTCGGCACAGTTGGAAGCATTGAATAAAAGATAGATAGCATGAGCATGACAGCGATGCAAGCTCAAGTTATCACCTGTGACTTATGTGGAAGCAATCATCCAAGCATCGAATGCTAGGCAGGTAATCCATTTACTCAGTCTAATGAGTCTGCTAATTATGTAGGAAACAGACTGCCCAATACCCCGTACTCAAACACTTACAACCCGGGATGGAGGAATCATCCAAATTTGCAATGGTCCAACCAAAACAACGTGTTGAACCCACAACCACAACCGGGATATGTACCTAAGCCGAGTATGGAGGAGCTCTTGACCAAGTTAATATCATCGACAGAAACTAGGATGCAAAATCAGGATGCTTCTATAAAAAATTGGAGGTACAAGTAGGGCAACTTGCAGCAATAATTCATGAACGAGCTCAAGGGACACTACCTACTGAAACAGTGAAAAACCCGAAGGAGCAAGACAAATTGGACCACTAAGAAGGAGGTGGCAGTCCAGCTTGGGACTATAAATTAAGAATTTTCTTCTCTCTATCTCTTGTTTAATTGTTCATTTTCTTTCTTGTTATTTTAATTTTTCAAGCCTAACTCCGTGCGTTACTTTTCAGATGCAGGAAAATGGAATGAATCAAATTGGTGGGGCAGATCGAACATTGGAAAAAAAAATTTAAAAATTGTTCTGGAATGGTCGATCGATCGAGAATAAAGCTCGATCGATCGACCTTGGGTTACAAAGAAAAAAAAATTTCTGGAGTCGTCGATCGATCGAGAGCTCACGTTCGATCGATCGAGTAAGGTTATAAGAAGAAAAAAACTTTTCTGTCTCGCTCGATTGATCGAGCAGAAACTCTCGATCGATCGAGCAACAGAAATTTTCATTTTTTAAAGGATCGATTTCAGCAGAAATACAAAACCTTCTCAGTATTTTCATAGAGAAAATTCATTTTTTTTGCCCTAATCCCCAAATTCCTTCTATAATCTTTCCCACAACTCACAGATCTTACAATTTATGCTTCAAAGCTTCTTCTAGTTACACTTTTTGCAACAGATTTGAAAATCCAAAGCTGAATTGGGAAATTTCATCAAAAATGAGGAACTCAAGCCAATTCTACAATATCTCCTAGATTTCCATGGTATTTGGCTTCAACCCTTCTACATATCCATAAATTAGTGAATATTTTTGTTTGGGTATACAAGGATTGGAGTTTTGGTGAATTAAGATAGTTGATAGCTATTTTGGGGAACTGAAGTGTTGGTTGGTTATTTTGGTGAGTTCTTGTTGTGGTTGGGTGAAAAATGGCTCCAAAGAAAAAACAGAAGCAAGCGAAGCCACCACTTCGTCTCAAGATTATGATGAGCGTCGATTTGTGAATTCCATAGCGGCGGAATTATACCCCAGTTATCACCGAAAACCCCTCAGTCGCGAAAGGGGAATGAGTATAGAACAACTTGAATGCCCTGTGATTCAAGAAGCAAGGCGGCGAGGTTGGTTTGAGTTTATTCAATAGCCTATTGATGCGGTGGTCCCTATTGTGCGGGAATTCTATGCAAATCTAAGGACAGTCCACCAAAATTCAAGGGAGGTTGTGTTTGTACGGGGTAAGGATGTGGAGTTTGATCAGTTTAAAATTAATGCAATTTTTCGGATGCCATCAATAAAGAACAGTGAGTACAAAGCTTTCAAGAAGAGCCAAATCAACTATGATGAGGTACTCTCTGTAATCAGTGTTGAGGGGACTGATTGGCAAAGGAACAGCAATGGAGAGCCCCAGTTGGTCCTAAAGAAACATTTGAAACCAGGGGCACAAGCATGGTTTTCCTTCATAGCCTCCTGGGTCATGCCATCGACACACACTTCTGAGGTCACCAAGGAGAGAGCTGCCCTGGTATTTTCCATACTCATTGGGCAAACGGTGGATATGGGGTACATTATAAAGGACCACATCAGTGATATCGGCATGAGTCCGCCCACCTCCGCATTACCTTTTCCATCTACTATCACTGCTCTTTGCAAGAGATGTGGAGTGAAGTGGGGTGCCGATGAAGAACTCCTACCACCAAAAGGACCAATAGTGGTTGATGGACCAACACCGCCTACAGGCCAACGTAGGGCCGAGCCATGGCCTTTGAGCAGCAGACTTGATGGGCCTTCCTCATCTTCCGCTGCAGAGCATTCATCTATCACCTTGGACTCCCTCCACAGGGATCTCCAAGACATACGCCTGGAACATGAGGGCATCCAAAATTTGCAAAGGGAAATACGGTGGGACCAAGAGCAGATAAGTCAGCGATATATGGAGTTCATGCATTATCAGTATGCATGGAACACTGCCTTGGCCCAAGGTTTCCCAGCTATCCAATTTCCACCTGAGCCACACTTCCAGCCATACCCACCACCACCTGATTATCCGCCACATCCACCGTACCAGCCAGAGGAGCCTTATTACCCAGTACCCCCACTGGAGCATGATGAGGACGACGATCACTGACGATCGTCGTCGAGTTATGTGTTTTGCTTTTGCGCTTATTGTTTAATGTACATTGAGGGCAATGCATGTACTAAGTTTGGGGGGGGGTGTTTACTGGTATCTGTTGTTTTCTCTTGTTACTTATCTTGCATGCTTAGTCTATCATGAGATTAGATTGTTTTTTAGCACATACAATTTTTTATTTTTTTTGAAAAAAATGAGTTAATCATTAAGAAATAATGAATTAGACTTGCAACAGTATTGCATTATGATATTAATCCCCATCTCAACTAAAGTCTTGAAAATTTTTGACTTGTTTGTGAATATCTGTGGTTGAGTTAATATTTCAAAATTGAGGAACATCTTGAGCACTTTTGAGTCATGATTGAGGGAAATATATATTGGAAAAATTTTGTTAACTATGATTTGTCTTGAGGATCTTAAAGCACTCTATAACCTATTTGAGGGCACTTTGAGGTGAAATTTTATAATTAGGAACTTGACTTGGACATGATTTAGGCGATCTTTGGAACGCTTGAGCCTTTCAAGCTTACCATGTATATATCAATCTCTAGTATCCCAATTTGAGCCTAATTGAAAAAGAATGGAGTATGTTTAACATACTATTAGCCCCCATTCAACAAATTTTTTTTGCAACTCATTATACCCACATTTATGAGCTTAAATTGAAAAAAAAAAAAGGTATCCTTACCTAAAAGGAGTATAATGAATCTCATTAGATGCACATAAATTGCTACATTTGGATGAGCTTATTATATAAAAAAAATGATGAATGAGAAAGAAAAAGATAGATATAAAGCCTTGAGAAAAAAGTGACTAAATAAGACCCAAAGTGGCCAAGGCTAAAAGAAAAAGAAGATAAGCTCAAGTTGTGCTGAAAATTTGAATTTTACATGATTATACTCTCTTCTTTGTGTTACCCTATCTTTTCTTTGAAGCCAAACACCTAGGCCTAACATTACAAGCTTTAAAAAGACCTATTGATCCAAGTCTAGGGAATAATTACATTAGTGGAGAAGTGCTTGAAAAGTAGGCTTATGGAGTATTTAATAGTAATCTTGACTTTGAGTTTAATAGCATTATTTGATCCTGAAAGTATATATGAAACTCAAGATTGACATTAACACACACGCACGTTCCGATTTTGCGATATATTGCTTGGCTTAGAAGAAAACACTTCTTGTTGATTTTTGGATTGAGTTATGATTGATGTGTTAGTGTGATTTCCGAGCTTTTACATTTGAGTTGCTAAGTTAATTCATTTAAAGTATTGATGATGAACTTTGCATTTTGATCTTAATGCTTGCTCGAGGACGATCAAGACTAAGTTTGGGGGAGTTGATAAGGATGAATATTACGTGTATTTTTGCAATGATATGTATATATTTTCGTGTTGATTCCGGGATGATGTTACGCTTTTTGGTATTTATTTGGTTGTTTCAGGAATCTAGGAGGGAAGTGGAAGAATTGAGCTAGAAAGAAGAAAACGGATCAAACCGAGGCAAGAAATGAAGAAATTGGAATCTGACATAATCGATCGATCGGTAGTGGAGCGCGATCGATCGATGGAGACAGAGTTTTGGCCAACAAGAAAAAAAGGAGCTCGATCGATCGGTAATTTATCTCGATCGATCGAGCATGGCAGAGATTTATCAAGCGATATTGAAGAATGCTCGATCGATCGAAAGTTGATGCTCGATCGATCGAGCGAGGCAGAAGAATTCCTGGACGAGAAATAAGAGTGCTCGATCGATCGAGACAATTTTACCGATCGATCGAGCAACAGAATTTTCAGAAAAAAAAGACTTGATTGAGTTTGATCTAATGGGGACACTTCCATCCACCTCCACTTCTATAAATAAGATACCTAGGGCACGAATTTGAAAAACCAATATCATATTATACACCATAAATCAGCCTCCTTTCATCCTCCAACATCCATACAAATTAAGAGAAAAAGCCTTTGAAGTGCAAGGAAGGAAGCAAGGGAAGAAGTAACGTTTCAACGCACGGATTCAACTCCTACGTTATCGTACTTCTAAACTTTATTTATTTTGATTTTCGAATTTATTGATGTTTATGAGGTTGAGAAATAATTATTCATCATGTTAGTTTGATTTGAACATAAAATAAGTTTATTTTATCAAGATTAGGGAAGATTGTGATTGAATTATTGATTTGAATGTTGTTTGAGTGGATTAATTCTTTTGTGCATGATTTATACTCTTAATGCTATCAAAGCCTTGCTACCTTTGATTGATTTGTGAATTATAATTGAGATCGAGAGATAAAATTATAATACGCTATAATAATTCATGTTGTATGTTAAAGATTTAGATCGAGAGATTAAATCACATACGTGATCACTTTGAATTGAAAGATTTAAAGTTAACGATTTTCATCGAGATTTATGCAATTAAATTGGTTTAAGTGAATGAGAGTTACTTGTTTCAATTAATTATTAGTTTCAATATAGCTTGAGAAAGTGTATTGATTATTTTAGGGAATCCGTCACCTTAAGAATTAATTGGTTAGTAATTGTTTTTACAAACAAATCATTGACGATAACACAAGTGAACCAACATCTTGATAAATTTCTCGAGTGGAATTCCTTCGCATCTTCAAAGGAGTTGATTTAATTTTGAGTTTTTATGTTTTTATTTTAATTAGATATTTATTCATATATTTCGTAGGCTAAATATAATTTTTCTAATTTTATTTGGTACTTATACATTAGTCCATGTGGGTACGACATCCCTATTTCTAAATCACTATACTAAAACTTGACATCGTGCACTTGCGGTCTAAAATCGCTACACTGGAATTAATTGTTTAAAATAAAAGTGATCAATATTGTGGATTTTGATGACTAGTTACGTTGCATGAGGTAGACGTAAAATGTTTTGTTATTAATTGCTATATGTCTTGAAAATGAGAGGAAGAATTGCATGGAATGATGGAATTGCATAATGATAGTTTGGAGAATGTGATTGAATACACCTCGTATATAAATTGTGTACATGATAGGGAGTCCTCTAAGAAATTGTCTGACACGAAAAGTATAACTAAGATGGTGTGCATGTATACTCATGAGCGAGTAATAATAAAGATGTGATTAATAATTGGTAGTGTGTTGACACTAATCTAAGACAATAGATGATAATGGAACGTTGGTAAACGAGTAATGATATAGATTGAATAAAAGAATTAGCAAGGGGAATGAGATCATTATGATTTTGTTATGCTAATAATGTATTAAGGGCTGACATTGTGTAAAATGAAGGAACCGACATATGTGACATAAAAATTGTCTTGAATGATCTTATAAGAACTCTGTCTATCATTGAATAATGAAACAATGTAGTAATAAGTGGAAAGCTAAAAGAAACAGTGAATTTGAAGATTATAGTAAACTGGAAATAATTAACATCAAGGAAGAGACATGTTTATAATATATCTTAAATGATGATGTTATCACTTGATGTTGGAGATTACTATATATGCAGGATAGATGATTCTTAAAGAAAGTGTTTACATGAAAGCACAACTGGGATTTTGTGCATAAGTCATAGCCTGTGTACTAATGAACGGGTAAGAGTACGTACGCGACACCTGATAATTGATAGTATGTTAATGTTACTACTAGACAATGCTAGTAAAAATGGTGTCAGTGTTGTAAATCAGGGGAAATTAACCAAATAGACAAGAGATGTTTTTAATGATGATTATTTAAATGAAGAGATGCATGTCTATGTCATGAAATTTTATGAAATGGTGTATTGTTTGTAACGAAGTGAAAGCAACGAGATTGGATATCAAATAAGATAGCATGCTACTATTGTGTAACGAAATGATATGTATATAGAATCAAGAGTTGTAATGATAGTGCAAGAATCATACCTATCAATTGAAAACGGGTGAACAAATAAAAATTGAATGAAAAAAGAAGCACTGTGTGTTTTTGTGCCGTAAATTTGGAATAATGATTAATACGGACTTAGTAATGCTACCTCAGGAAATAATGATTTGGAATATCATGTAAATTGGGTTGTTGCATGTTTTGCGAACTTCGAGGGTGAAACGAAAGTTTGATGTTTGATATTTGGAACTTGTCGTCCGGCCTTTAGTTTTGACAGACAATGTGTGGTCCAGTGAGATATTTCGACGGTATGTCGACTCTATCTTTGGCTCTTCTATTTTGGTAAGTGTGTATATTAAATTTCAAGGATCGAATTTTAATAGTATGGGTGAATTGTGATGCCTGGAACTCAATTACCTTAATTAAATGAAGTTGAATGTAATAATTAAGGGGGTAATTTTGAATGAGCATCGTCTTACATTTGGACTCGATTTGAGATAAATCGACCATGGATGAATATTATGATGAAATATTGAATTAATAAATGTTTGAGATGAATCGTGCAATTTTGATACGGACTATGAATTTGAACTTGAGAAGAAATTGTTGGAGTTGGACAATGATTATGAAATTGGGGATAAATAAGAAATGGGATGAAATTATAATGTGGAGTAAAGTTGATGGACTAAATTGCAAAATGGTTTTAAATAAAACCAACACATCTTCACACAGCACACCTTAAACACACACAAAATCCCTACAATTCCCTCAAACCCTTCTCCCCATTTTTTCATCTAAATTTCTTGTGGAGCTTGGATCAAGGGTTGATCTTGGAAATAAGGGGCTTGTTTTGATTGTGTAGGGGTAAGTGTTTGAAGTTATTTATGTGTGATAAATGTTTAATTATAATGAATTGAATTTATGATTTGTTTTGGGTAAATTGTGAGATTTTGAGATTAGGTTGTTTGTTGAAAAGACAAATGTGTTTTAAGGTGTTTAGATGTATTATGGTTGACACATTGAAATAGTATTGTGTGGTATGTGTGTTGGTATAGGTACTAGCACAAAAATGCAGTATTTTCGCAAAAATAGGACCTCGCGATCGATCGCGAGGCACTGTGCGATCGATCGCCAGGCAGCAAAGGATTATGGGTGAAGTTGAATAGTTTCCTCGATCGATTGCGAGTAAGCGGCCGATCGATCGCCGAAGGGCGAAGCTTGGCAGTGAATTTTGTGAGCTCGAGATCGATCGCGAGATGGCTAGCGATCGATCGCGGGTTGTGAATTTTTGAAAAATTTGTTAAGTGTTGAGATTTTGAAATGTGGTATTGTATGGAAGATTTTCATGATGATTTTTACATTCTAAGAAATATTGCATGATGGAAATAGTAAGACATGTACCACTCGATCTAGTTAATTGATAACTCGATTGAATATAGAATAAAATGGGATGATTTGAGTAGCATACATAGTATGTTAAATCGTGATTGATTTTGATAAGAAGCATGACGAATTCGTATGATATATGTGGTATAGTTGTGAGAATAATTGTTGAGATATCAATATTGAATTGATATTCAATATAGATACCGCACGAGCCTTGGTAGCGCTTATCGTGTACGCCCAAATTAACCCCACTCAATCCTCAAGATTGATAACAATAATGTAGTAGCGTGAGTAGGGATCGATCCCACGAGGAGGTGTGAATCTTTGTGTTAATGAAAATCAAAATAAAAGAACAATAAAGGATGGGGTTGTGAGGTTGAATTATACTAATGAAAATTAAAAACAAAGATTAACTAATGAAAGCGATTCTTGGTATCGGTCGACTCTACTTTGGATATTATCATCTATTTCATCGATTCACAAAAGACTCAATTTTACTTGAATATTCATCAATTGGAAATCTAATTCCTCCCTCACCTTATTCATAGTCAATTAGTCCAAGCGTTCTAATTTAACTTTCACCAATCAATCAATCTCTATATGCATATTCAAGATTAAAATCATGACATCATTCAAAACTAGTGAGCGATGAATCTAAACAACATATACACAAGCGGTTTATATAATTTAGTCAATGGTTTTCTCTAAGAATTTAATAACACCAACAGCAGACAATTATCGATCTTAGTTGCTTCTTCAATTAGATTACTCAAACAATCTCTTATTTGATATCCAATTAGCAATAGATTATATGCAAGTTACTAGGTTGTCAATCCAATAAACAAACATCAATCATATCAACAAAATCAGAAAAACAATGAATTCAATAAAATCGATAAACAAAAGCGTATGAATCTCCCCAAGATAAATAAATCCAAGGTTTTGTCTTCCTCAACCAAGAATTAAGACTAGCTACACATAATTAAAACAAAACTATAAATAAAAACAAGGGAAAGAAAACTAATCCGATCTCCGCTCGTCGAGGTGTCAATCCCGCCTTCGCTTCGATCTTCGTAGCCGTTCTTCAACAAATTGAAAAGAAAATATAAAACTAGTCTAAAATTATTCTACCCTAACTATCTAGATCGTTTTAAGTCTGAAAACCGAGTTCTATATGTAGGGAGGCTAGGAGGTAGGTTAGAAATCATGTAGGAAGGAAAGAAATCAAGAATCCAAGCTTTCCAAAACTCTGCTGGCGATCGATCGGCGCTGGCTGGCGATCGATCGCCAGCCTTTATTTTTCAGGCAGAATGTATCGGCGATCGATCGCGGATTTTGCCGATCGATCGCGGATTTTTAACGTTTTCTGGCGAGTTTCGTATTTTGGCCATAACTTTCTCATACAAACTTCGAATTCGACAAATCAGCTGTCCACGCGAAGATAACTCAAAGATCTACAACTTTTCTATAGACCACATTTCCAAAACTTGGCTTGAACATATATAAATTTGAGGAGAAAGGAGCAACATGTGTCTTTGATTCTGGTTTTTTCCTCTTTTCTTCAACTTTACTCCTTCTTTCATCATTTTAGCTTGATTTCTTCACATTTTCCTACATTTACACAAATATACGATTAGGTAGCATATGTATCAATTTATTCATCAAAATATACCAAATCGTAGACAATTAAGCGCAATAGATGTGTCTATTTCTAGCCATATCAAGCCTCCGATGGTTGAGGATGTCTCAATTATGTTGTCGACTTTAAGGTACGTGTGACGTACGAACATATGTAAATATATTATTGTTATGATTAACGAATAATATACATTATTGTTGCGACGAATGAGTATACGTTATGAATTATGGTGATGCCGCTATTGAGCGTGCTATGAGTACGATGTTGTCGCTGTTGAGCGAGCAATGGTTATGATGTTGCCGCTGACGAGAGTGCGACCGATTAGAGTGTCGTCGCTGTTAAGCGAGCGATGTGATATAATGAGCTATAATTATGAAATTACTGATTTAGATGTATTCAATTACTGTAAATCATAGTTGTCATGATTTAGTTATTGTTGATTATGGAACTGACGATTTCGAATATGAGTACAGTAAATCATTGTAATGATTTAACTGATTTTAGAGTTGACGATCTTGGATATGGTGAGAACAGGAACATCATGGGAGATCCCATGTGGTATGACATATACATGGAGTATTGTTTGAATTACAACATTATATTCTGTAAATTATAAATTGTTTATACAATGATATTGAGATTATGTCATTGGTATGCTCACCCTGTGTGGGGGCTGTTTCTGTTGAAACAGGTGGGACATGTACGACATTGATTCGGGAAATGAGTTCGAACTGGTGAATGAGGATGCTCTTGGGAGCGAGGTACCAATGTTGGTATTGGTAATAAGACTTGTACATGTAGATACACATTCACTTACTAGAGGCTCGTGTGTGAGCATTTTGACTAAGTGTATATGTCATGTATAAAATTGAGGCTTCTCTTTCCAAACACATACTAATCAATGTGTGTGAAATATTCAATCGAATTGTAATTTTTACTTGTTAAAATTGGGAACACATCATTTATTGAAGGTACTATGAGTTGGGACCTAATGATCCTCCATATGCTGCCAAGTTTTATGATTTTTGTGGAGCGGAGAATCAGGACGCACCTAGCTGCACCGCCAGTTTCCATATCTCATATGATGATTAAAAAAGATTCACATCAATCATCCTGCCCCTCCCTTTATTTGATATATGTAATATAGTTCCCTTTGCTCGGATTTTTCTACCATACCCTACGGAGGAATTACCATATGTAATGAATGATTGACTTTAAATTAATTTGAGGATTGCGTTCCACTTCTCAAATTAAATTTGGATCACTCAAATACCCCATGGGACAATACCCCATGAGGTAGCATACAGAGTCCCCCTTTGCTCTGGAATATAATTAATTACATTCATGTTCTTATTTTTCTTGATGATGATGATCACGGATTCACGGTGTATCTGATCCTTTCGTCAGCCTCCTAGTGTAAGCATTTTATATATTGCATCATTGTTATCTCTTTCCAGTGCCAAACTCAGAAGGGGCCTTTTCACCCTTTGTACTTGGCTCAAATATGTCATTATAGATCCGAGCATCTGCCAGTGTAACAAAAATCCAAATGTAGTCAGCTACACAGGACATGTATAAATATATGAAATTTCTGTTGTTGGCCCTAATCAGATCAGTAAATGTTGGATGTGTTCAACCTATGCTCTTATATTTCGTCAATGATCCAAATTCGATTTGAATATTTGGGGCCCATATAAAAAATGAATTCATGTATCCAAATCAAATTTGAACAATTGGATATAATAGGAGGATATTACCTTAATATATCCTCATGCTAGGGTCTAATTTTCGTAAATGTTGGTGGATATATTGTCAAATGAAGATCAAATTGTCAATTATGTACTTCTTTAACATGACTTGTGAAGGTACAACTTTGTTTTTCTGTGGTTGAAGATGGCACATGTTATATGAACGTTAAATGATGGATGAGTTAATTCTAGCATAAGTGCAATGTCTTTATGCTAGATTCAAATATCTAAATTTGATTTGGATATGTGATGTCCATTTTTTTTATATGGGTCACACATCAAAATCGAATTGGTGAAGGTGATACCCTAATGCTATGACCTTATTTCCCATTTAGTGATGTGATAAAATGCACTCTTAATATCAGTTGTCCTTTATGGGTGAGTTTTTACTAGTATAAGGATAATTTTCTAATACTTAGATCAAGTGTCTAAATTTGATTTTGATTTGTTATGTCCGTATAAAAGTGAATTAAATTTAAACGCTTAATTATAGCATGAGGGTGAAACCTCACACTAGCATCTCATTATCATTCCCTCACCTCTCTCCCCATGTGGATTGGATGGGCTGATTCCTGCATTTTTTTGTCATTTATTGTTACAAGGACGATACATGTGAGCTCCCTTGTATTTTGTTTATGAGCACTTTAAATACATTAAATTTTCTTTTCAAAAGATAGATTCTATGAAACAAAAAGTCCAATGATTTTGTCCTATTTTGCTAAACCATGAATACTTTGTTAAATTTTGACAGATTATTAATCATTAACAAAAAAAAAAAAAAAAGTTAATTTTTGAGGCTGAGTTTGCAAACCAACCGCACAGCATGAAAGGGCCCCATTGATAGAGACCTAGCAGCTACCATGATTGGATAACATAGTATCAGACACTTTTTTGTATTTTCCTAATATTTATTGTCATTCTATGCAGAGTACAGATAAGCATGTGAGAGCAGGATACGAACCAAAATTGCCATTACTAAACATTACATTAGTTTTTTGCACTCAAATGAAAGTTACCACAAAGGGAAACCCTCACCCCCACCCCCACCCCCACCCAAAAAATAAACAATAAAATCCAAAAATCAACCAGAATCACAGATATTTCTATTATTGTTTCTTATATACTGTACAAATTCAAGATTCTAGCTGGGTTTCTTGCATATCGTATAAAAATTAATAGAAACATATATTTAATGTGGGGATAAATTGGATAAAGAGTTTTTATATATTATTTTACATGGAAAAAAACACTCTTATTATAAAAAATAAATGAGCCAAAATTGCCTACATTTTTAAAATCTGTAACTGTATCAGTTGGTAATGAATATTCGGTGCAAGTGCTTTTGCTGTATATATCAAAATTAGAGTTTCCAAGTATAAAATATCATACCTAATATAATAAAATATATTATTTTTTGTCTCATGATTCTAGCATGATAATCTAAAAAATAAATATAAAAAAAAAACATATGAATAGAAAAAGTTAAAGGGTAAACTCACTAACACTTGAAAAGGACTCACAGTTCATGATAAATTTAAGGCCTAATATTCCCTTACCATATAAAATTAAATAACAGACACATTATGCTACCGTATTACAATAAAATTTTAACAAATTGAAATATACCATTTTGACCATAACGGCGCCGGGTGACGTGGGTTGCAAAGCCACCAGTCAAAAACTTACTGCCTCCAGACTGTTTTACGAATGACTCTTCACCATCCAACCTCAGCTCTCAGACGAGGTTAGTCTGCCAGTTATCCGACTCTTTCAGAAACCGCACATCACAGCTCTAATTTGTTTCCTACCTTAGGGCGTAAGGTATAATCAAGATTTAAAGAAATCTGGGAGATAGATGGACAACAGCTTTATTTTATTTTGAAAATACTTATAATATCTATTACATTAAAATGTCTTCTTTTAGGAGGAGACACACTTGAGACTTGACTTAAGAACACATAAACTAAAATCAAAATAACATTACAAACAATTGCAAAAGAAAAAAAAGAAATATTACCAAGCTATGAAACTTGAAGAATTACAAAGCTTGGAGACTACAATTTTTATTCTCAGAAAACTATGGAGAATTTTCGATGTCCTTAGGCACTGATACCAATTTCGTAAAGTCGGATCGTAAATGACAAGTTTATTAGAAACATGGTAAAACTTTGGGGTGATTTTAAAAGTGAATAAAACTTTAGGGGTATAATGGAATTAATCCCTTAACACTTATAACGGTAATTTGGTAAATTGTTGTGGGGTGGTCTACCCAAAAGTTAATCATCCAAAGGACTTTATTTAATGTATTAAAAAATAAAAATATTAATTTGGGATTAATTTTTATTCCATTTAAGATAATTCCATGTACATAACAGAGAGAGAGAGAAGTGGCAGCCATGTTTCTGCTGTAAAATGGTGTTTTCTTCTGTAAATTCTTTCCTGCATCACTCATAAATTCATAATGTCTACTGATACTGTAATATAGAGATGAGTTGTTGCGTTTTCATATATCTCAAAATCACAACTCTGAAAGTAACAAATTCAAACGCTGAGTAAGAGTTGCCTGTACTCTCACACACCAGACAATGCCACCATTTTAGCGCAGAAATATCCATCCCCGGTTCTAGAAATCGTAGATCTTTGCTGCAAGAACACTTACCTTCCACCATGTCTACGAAATCCAAGTAAGTGTTTTTATAAGTGGATCTGACGTGGGATTTTCATGTTTTTCTTGAGTTTAAGTTCATCCCCAGTTGGTTTGATTTATGCTCAAATGTTGTTTTTCTGAACCCGATGTCAGTTTCATGTGTTGTACTTGTAAATCTAGTTGATTATTGATGTTTGTTTCACTCAAGTTTCTGGATCTCAGTTGTTCCCTGAAAAGATTGTTTCTTTGGCTGGCAACCAGCTTAATTTATTTTTTTAATTGCATTTGATACTTGCATTGTTTGCTTTTTTTTTCTTTTTTTAAGAAATTGTCTCCTGATCCTGGAACTTAAAACTATTATGGTTTCTGCTCTGATAGATCTGCTTTATCTGAAACTCCCAATACTAAAGCAACACCCGCAGCCTCTCGGCTCAGCAAATCGAGCGCAGGAGTGGCTAGGTCGAGCACTGACTCCGCTACTCGGCTGCAAAGTGCTCGCCTTTCGGCTGATCGGTCTCCTGTATCTGTTACATCAAAGCCTACAATGGATCGGCGGTCTCCTAAGCTCAGTACCACTCCTGATGTAAGTTTCAGCATGTTTATTATTAGGATTAGGAAATATATGCATTGTTAAGAAATAGTAACTTATGGGTGAAAATGGCATTTCTTGTGTTGTTGGGTATTGTAAATGGACTTTAGAATGAGAATTTGCAGATTCCGCAACTAAAATAGACAGGTTACAGCAGAATTTAGACTTTTATCTGAAGAATGAGCTTTAGTTTGTTAATGTTCTTCTTTTCCTACTTCTACTTCTTAGAATAAGGCAACTCGGTTATCGAAACAATCAGAATTTAAGGTGGAGTATGACTTACCTAAAGAAGATCTGAGAAAGACTAAAGAGATGTTGCTAATTGTTGAGAATGAGAAGGCAAAAGCTCTTGATGAATTGAGAGAAGCTAGGAGGTTGGCCGAGGAAGCAAACGAGAAGCTCAGTGAGGCTTTGGCGGCTCAAAAGCTGGCAGAAGAAAATTCTGAGATTGAAAAGTTTCGAACAGTTGAGATGGAGCAAGCAGGAATTGAAGCGGTTCAGAAAAAGGAAGAAGAATTCCAGAGAGAGCTCGAAGAAGTTAGAAACCTACATGCCATGGAGGCCACTGCCCTTCAATCCGTCACTGAAGAACTCCATAAGGTCAAAGAAGAACTTGCTAAAACGGGAGATGCAAAGAATTTGGCGCTTAGCCATGCTGAAGAGGCAACAAAATTAGCAGAGTTGCATGCTGAAAAAGTTGAAGCTCTATCTGCCGAAATAGTCCATTTGAGAAATACGCATGCTATGAGATCTGAAGAGGAGGCTAATAAGAAAAATAAATATGTGTCGGAGCTGAAATTAGAGATAGATTCTCTGAGACAAGAACTTGAGAAGGCGAAAATTTTTGAGGTGGAGTTGGAAGAAAAAGAAGCTAACTTAGAGCAACTCAATGTTGATCTGGAAGCTGCAAAAATGGCTGAAAATTATGCACGTAACTTAGTGCAGGAGTTGCATGAGAGGGTCGAGGAATTAGCTACTCAAGCTGATCAAGCAAAGAGACTGGAGATATCTGCATCAGAATCCCTGGAATCAGTCATTAAACAGCTAGAAGGAAGTAACAACTCACTGCACAATGCTGAGTCTGAGATTGCATCGCTTAAGGAGAAGATGGGCTTGCTAGAAATCTCGATTGTACGGCAGAAAGGGAATCTTGAGGAATCAGGACACCTCATTGAACTAGCAAAAGAAGAAACTTCTGAAATGGTGAAAAGGGTTGAATCTCTTATGTCTGAGCTCGAGTCAGTGAAAGAAGAGAAAATTCAGGCCTTAAACAATGAGCAGCTTGCGGCTTCCAGTGTACACACCCTATTGGAAGAAAAAAACAATCTAATAAATGAGTTGGAAAATTCCAGAAAAGAAGAAGAGAAAAGCAAGAAGGCCTTGGAAAGTTTAGAGTCGGCCTTGCATGAAGTTTCAATGGAAGAAAGAGCTGCCAAAGAAATGATATTGTCCATACAAGCTGAGAATGACAACTATCAAATTAAAATACAAGATTTGAATCTGTTCCTAAAAGAAACAATCAAAAGGTATGAAAGCATGCTTAGTGATGCCAAACAAGAGATTGATGGTCTTGAAAATGCAATAAAACAGTCAAAGCATGATATCCAGAATTTGACGGCCGATTGGGAACAAAAGGAGCTTAATTTGATCAACAGTGTGAAGAAATCTGAAGAAGAGTGCTGTTCTATGGAAAGTGAAATAAGCAAGCTGGTTGATTTTTTAAAATTTGCTGAAGAAGAGGCTTGTGCCGTGAAGGAGAAAGAGGATCGATGGAAAAAATCTTTCAATGAAGCTGAATCAGAGTTGATTTCTTTAAAGGAAGTCCTAAACGGAAAAAAAGCTGAGAACATGCGATTGAAAACGAGTTTGATGGAACGGGAAAATGAGTTGCAGATTATTAGTCACCAGAATGAGGAGCTGCAGGGTAGAGAAGCTGCTTCTCTCAAAAAGGTGGAGGAATTATCCAAGTTGCTTGAAGAAGCTTTGGCTAAGAAGCAAGGAGAGGAACATGGTGAGCTGACGGATACTGAAAAGGATTATGACATGCTTCCAAAAGTTGTGGAGTTTTCTGAACTAAATGGCTCAGGAAACGTGAAGCCTAAAGTGGAGATCGAATCTCAACAAAACGAGCAACCTGCGAAGGAGAAGCTAGGTGAAGTTACTGACTTTAGGAACAATGAACCTGTTCAAAAAGATTTCGAATTTGACACCCCAAATGGGAAATTTAAGGAGTCCAACATCCAAGAAATGGCAAACAACGAGCCTGCTGAAGTTGATCACGACATGTGGGAAAGCTGCAAGATTGATGCGAAAGACTCGCCTCCAGAAGCAGAAGGTCATCAGGAATCTTTCGAGGATGAGCTGGACTCAAGAACTGAGAGTGGTGATGGCGATGAGCAGATAAATGGGTTGTCCTCCACAGAGAATCTTGATAGTGGTGAAATCTCGCCATTGAAGCAGCAGAGTCATAAGAAGAAGAAAGGTTTGGTTAGCAAGTTTGGAAGCCTACTGAAGAAAAAAGGCACTGCCAAACAGAAGTAATAAGCCAATTATGATTCTGTTTATTGCCTTCCCTTGGATATATACTCGATTTTATACCATTCTTGAATGCATTTGCTGTGTGGGTTTTGCTTCTTTTTACCCCTGACAGGGCTAAATATGGAAAGGCATCGCGATTACTTTTTTTTGGAACAGTTTCACAATGTGATTAGCCATGTCAAGTTATCTCATGTATGTGGGTTTAATTTGTTCAACTTCTCTTGGCATTGCTTCTCTGCGTGAATCTCTTCGATAAGTGAGAGGTGTTTCTTTGCAGAAATGTCAAAAATTTGAAGATTACAAGTTCTTAGCTAATCATAGTTGTTCACTTGGGCGGTAGAGTAAGTCTGCTTGTGAAGCTATGGCGTGGCGTTTTTGAAGTTCAGAAATATTTTTTTTCAAAAAAGATATAATACCTACTTTTATTCATCGGCAAATAGTTCTTAAAACTTATGGAATTTGAACTGATGAAGATTTGATGAATTTCAAATCCATAATTTCGATTTCTTGACATATTCAGATGAACAAATTTCATATGAATTTCAAATCAGTTATATATCAAGTTTAACAATTTCAATAGTAATAATGTGGATTTTAAATATATCTACTATGACTGTGATTTGAAACACATTCCTCAAAAACTCCCTCAAATCAAATTCGTTGATCCAAATTTAATTTTAAGGATTTGAGTACATGAGACGGATGGTGACACATGTTAATCGCCATGCTTATCCCGAGATCAATCAGTAATTCGGATATTTACTATGATGTTAAAAACATAAGCTTGGCTTATCATCCTCTGATTCCTCTCATACCTTCAATTGATGTTGTTGGCTCGTAACACAAGTATTTATTTTCATGTCATATAACCCCGGTATTGGGGACGACATGCCATTTTTTCTGAAACGAATTAAGTTTTTGAAGAGGTTTATTGGGCACATATGTATGTGGATACCACAATCACCCAATTAGGCACAATTTGGAAAGAAATAAGCTGATTTAATTTAATAATTTCAAATGTGGTCATTTCATCCCTCCAATACGATGTCAAACACAAAATCATCCTCCTAAGATGTGTACACCCCGCAGCCTCACTTGACAACTCTTCAATATACATGTGGTGGAATTTCCTATATGTGGTTTTCTTTAATAAACACCATCCGTGCTTAGATGGGTTCCTAAAATACATGAGTGAAGCACTTGCGTCCACATGCAGTCAAGATATAGCTGTGGCAGCAAGACTTGTGTAAGCCACCTTTGACCTTTTCTGTTTCTCATCTTGGGATTTCTGTGATTATCGCTTCTTTCTTGATGGAACTGCTGGCTGGTATAAGCTCTTCTTCCGTAAGGTCAGAATGATTCATATCTTCATCGCTCGACTCTGTATCCATTCCTTCAGGTTCGAGAACCGACATTCCTGCTAGTGTATAGTCCAAGAGGAACGTGTTGCTTTCCAATTTGTCTATTCTACTGAAATGCCTCTGAGTATAAGGAATAAGATTGAAAAGTTTCGAACAGTTGAGATGGAGCAAGCAGGAATTGAAGCGGTTCAGAAAAAGGAAGAAGAATTCCAGAGAGAGCTCGAAGAAGTTAGAAACCTACATGCCATGGAGGCCACTGCCCTTCAATCCGTCACTGAAGAACTCCATAAGGTCAAAGAAGAACTTGCTAAAACGGGAGATGCAAAGAATTTGGCGCTTAGCCATGCTGAAGAGGCAACAAAATTAGCAGAGTTGCATGCTGAAAAAGTTGAAGCTCTATCTGCCGAAATAGTCCATTTGAGAAATACGCATGCTATGAGATCTGAAGAGGAGGCTAATAAGAAAAATAAATATGTGTCGGAGCTGAAATTAGAGATAGATTCTCTGAGACAAGAACTTGAGAAGGCGAAAATTTTTGAGGTGGAGTTGGAAGAAAAAGAAGCTAACTTAGAGCAACTCAATGTTGATCTGGAAGCTGCAAAAATGGCTGAAAATTATGCACGTAACTTAGTGCAGGAGTTGCATGAGAGGGTCGAGGAATTAGCTACTCAAGCTGATCAAGCAAAGAGACTGGAGATATCTGCATCAGAATCCCTGGAATCAGTCATTAAACAGCTAGAAGGAAGTAACAACTCACTGCACAATGCTGAGTCTGAGATTGCATCGCTTAAGGAGAAGATGGGCTTGCTAGAAATCTCGATTGTACGGCAGAAAGGGAATCTTGAGGAATCAGGACACCTCATTGAACTAGCAAAAGAAGAAACTTCTGAAATGGTGAAAAGGGTTGAATCTCTTATGTCTGAGCTCGAGTCAGTGAAAGAAGAGAAAATTCAGGCCTTAAACAATGAGCAGCTTGCGGCTTCCAGTGTACACACCCTATTGGAAGAAAAAAACAATCTAATAAATGAGTTGGAAAATTCCAGAAAAGAAGAAGAGAAAAGCAAGAAGGCCTTGGAAAGTTTAGAGTCGGCCTTGCATGAAGTTTCAATGGAAGAAAGAGCTGCCAAAGAAATGATATTGTCCATACAAGCTGAGAATGACAACTATCAAATTAAAATACAAGATTTGAATCTGTTCCTAAAAGAAACAATCAAAAGGTATGAAAGCATGCTTAGTGATGCCAAACAAGAGATTGATGGTCTTGAAAATGCAATAAAACAGTCAAAGCATGATATCCAGAATTTGACGGCCGATTGGGAACAAAAGGAGCTTAATTTGATCAACAGTGTGAAGAAATCTGAAGAAGAGTGCTGTTCTATGGAAAGTGAAATAAGCAAGCTGGTTGATTTTTTAAAATTTGCTGAAGAAGAGGCTTGTGCCGTGAAGGAGAAAGAGGATCGATGGAAAAAATCTTTCAATGAAGCTGAATCAGAGTTGATTTCTTTAAAGGAAGTCCTAAACGGAAAAAAAGCTGAGAACATGCGATTGAAAACGAGTTTGATGGAACGGGAAAATGAGTTGCAGATTATTAGTCACCAGAATGAGGAGCTGCAGGGTAGAGAAGCTGCTTCTCTCAAAAAGGTGGAGGAATTATCCAAGTTGCTTGAAGAAGCTTTGGCTAAGAAGCAAGGAGAGGAACATGGTGAGCTGACGGATACTGAAAAGGATTATGACATGCTTCCAAAAGTTGTGGAGTTTTCTGAACTAAATGGCTCAGGAAACGTGAAGCCTAAAGTGGAGATCGAATCTCAACAAAACGAGCAACCTGCGAAGGAGAAGCTAGGTGAAGTTACTGACTTTAGGAACAATGAACCTGTTCAAAAAGATTTCGAATTTGACACCCCAAATGGGAAATTTAAGGAGTCCAACATCCAAGAAATGGCAAACAACGAGCCTGCTGAAGTTGATCACGACATGTGGGAAAGCTGCAAGATTGATGCGAAAGACTCGCCTCCAGAAGCAGAAGGTCATCAGGAATCTTTCGAGGATGAGCTGGACTCAAGAACTGAGAGTGGTGATGGCGATGAGCAGATAAATGGGTTGTCCTCCACAGAGAATCTTGATAGTGGTGAAATCTCGCCATTGAAGCAGCAGAGTCATAAGAAGAAGAAAGGTTTGGTTAGCAAGTTTGGAAGCCTACTGAAGAAAAAAGGCACTGCCAAACAGAAGTAATAAGCCAATTATGATTCTGTTTATTGCCTTCCCTTGGATATATACTCGATTTTATACCATTCTTGAATGCATTTGCTGTGTGGGTTTTGCTTCTTTTTACCCCTGACAGGGCTAAATATGGAAAGGCATCGCGATTACTTTTTTTTGGAACAGTTTCACAATGTGATTAGCCATGTCAAGTTATCTCATGTATGTGGGTTTAATTTGTTCAACTTCTCTTGGCATTGCTTCTCTGCGTGAATCTCTTCGATAAGTGAGAGGTGTTTCTTTGCAGAAATGTCAAAAATTTGAAGATTACAAGTTCTTAGCTAATCATAGTTGTTCACTTGGGCGGTAGAGTAAGTCTGCTTGTGAATTTATCAAGATGTTGGTTCAATTGTGTTTTAAACTAAAAACTTAAAAACTAAAAACTAAATCAACTCCTTTGAAGATGCGAAGGAATTCGACTCAAGAAATTTATCAAGATGTTGGTTCAATTGTGTTTTCGTCAATGATTTGTTTGTAAAATAATTACTAACCAATTAATTATTAAGGTGGCGGATTTCCTAATATAATCAATACACTTTCTCAAGCTATATTGAAACTAATATTAAATTGAAGCAAGGAACTCTCGTTCACTTAAACCAATTTAATATTGAATAAATCTCGATGAAAATCGTTAACTTTAAATCTTTCAATTCAAAGTGATCACGTATGTGATTTAATCTATCGATCTAAATCTTTAACATACAACACGATAGCGTATTATAACTTTATCTCTTGATCTCAATTATAATTCACAAATTCAATCGAGGTTAGCAAGGCACAGAAGAATTAATCCACTCAAGCACATTCAAATCAAAGACTCAATCACAATCTTCCCTAACCTTGATAAAATAAACTTAGTTATATTCAAATCAAACTAAAAAGATGTATAATTGTTTCTCAACCTCATAAACATCAATAAATTTGAAAATCAAAACAACTAAAGTTTATAAATACGATAACGTAGGAGTTGAATCCGTGCGTTAAACGTTACTTCTTCTCTTGCTTTCTTCCTTGCACTTCAAAGGATTTTTCTCTAAACTTGTATTCTTGTTGGAGGATGAAAGGAGGCTGAAATTTGGTGTCAATTCTGATATTAGGTCTGATATTCTCATTTATTTCGTGCCCTAGGTCCCTTATTTATAGAAGAGACGGTGGATGGAAGTGTTTAATATAGATCAAACTCAATCAAGTCTTTTTTTTTTCTGAAAATTCTGTGGCTTGATCGATCGATACAATTGTCTCGATCCATCGAGCACTTTAAACCCTCGGCCCTGAATTTCTCTGCCTTGCTCGATCGATCGAGCATAAACTGCCGATCGATCGAGCTTTCTTCAATCTCGCTTGTAAATTTTCTGCCATGCTCGATCGATAGAGCATATGTGTGATATCCCCGAAATGGTTAATTGCATTTGGGCAATAATTGTGCTTATATGATTAATTATGTGGTAATTAATTATGCATTGGATTTATTTTTTATGCGGAAATGCTTAGTCACATGTTAGAGTGACCCGGGGTAGCATTTCAGGGTGCATGTTGGGAATTATGGTTGGGAACATGATTTATTTGCCTTGGTTAGCAATTTGTGGAAATCATGTGTTTAATTGATATTATGGTGCATTTTGAGTTAATGCTTTGAAAATATCATGTTGGGGTGTTTTATACACCATGAATTGTGGGTTGCATTTTTAATTAAACCAACACCTTTTATTATCCCCAACCCCACCTTTACCAATCACTCTTACTTTACCAAAATCAAAATTCCACAAACCCTTCCTCCTCCAATTTTCGAACTCAAGCTTGGGGGTGAAGAGAAACCTTTCAAAAATCTTGTTTTGTGGAGATTGTTGGGAGATTTGAGGTCCCCAAGAGGTATGGATACCTCATGTTTAATTTTGTAAGGTTTTGTTTAAGTTTGGGGTTGGTTTTGAAGGGTTTTGAAATGGATTTTGTTGGGTTGTTGTGGTTTTGGTTAAGGGTTGGATTTATGGTTGTTTTAAGGTATATTTTGGTGGTTTAAGTTGTTATTTTTGTTGTTGGTTTGTTTGGTTAAGTGTTGGAATGGGTTGGAAGGTTTTGGTATGCAAAAATGGTGAAAAATCGCGAGTCTGTGCGAGGCGATCGACCGCCTGAAATGGGGCGATCGATCGCCGATGGGCAGTACCATTTTTGCGGGATAGGCGATCGATCGCCTGTTATGAGGCGACCGATCGCCGAGAGGCAGTGGCCAAATCAAAGGAATGGCGATCGATCGCCATGTTTGAGGCGACCGATCGCCGCAAGGGAAATTTTGAGGCGATCGATCGCCTGAGGGAAGCGATCGATCGCCGCCAGTGGATTTTTGGAAAATGGTTTATTTTGTCAAATTTTTGGTATTTGGCTATTATTTGGCTTCTAATATGGGGTTGTGTGATTGTGTAGAACCATCCCAGGTAGCAACGCAACCGAGGAATTGAAGCCATATCAAATCCACTTTTGGAAAGGTACGTAGTGGACGTACGGGCACCCCAACGGTACATGTATCTTATATACTTATTGTTTATGCATTGTGGATGCAAGTATATATGTGGTATTGCATAGTGGATGCAAATACATGTTATGCATGATGTTATAGATGCATATGATTATTGGTGCATATCCTATGACTCGTGGTCATCCCTTGATGATTTTAATGCTTGCCGCTATTTGGTTTGGTTCCGCTAAATGTGAAGCGAGGGGTGGGAGCGCCGCATGTCACATTTGAGCGTGGTTATCATATGGGACGAGGAAAGGGTATTTGCCGCTCAATGAGAGGCGAGGGGTGGGAGTCCCGCAGTCCATTGAAGCGAGGTTATCCTATGCCGTCTATATGTAAATAAGCGAGGGGCATTAAAATACATTGTGATGGACAGACTAGGGATTGGTGATCAGTATTTGGTATTGATGAAATGGTATATGTTCATGACATGTTTAGACCATTTAAAATAATCTATTGATTATACTCATGAGTTATGGTACAGGGACAACCAAACGGGAAGCGTTTGAAATGCATGGGGAAACAGGAAGTGTTTTATTATGATTATGCATTTACGCTTTATCTTCATATTGTGTTGAATATGAATGATTATTATTGCTCATGTTTGGGGGTTGTCCTTGTAGGTACACGTTTGGCATGATAGAAGGGCTAGACGGGTTGAGATGGTGAGCTTTCGAGGATGCTTTTGAGACTGAAGGACAGGATTAATTGGATAGTATCTACTCTAGGAGTAGTATAAAACTATAATTGAACATTCATTGATTGGAATGTAATTAATCATTTTTTTGGTAGTCCTTATTTTGGCATGTAATGCTTAAGCTCATAGACTCAACACGTTATTTCTCACTCTGATCATTTATATTAGCTCTATTATGCCTTGATTCCGCACTTAAGGATTAGGGTCCTTACATTAGTGGTATCAGAGCAGTGGTTAGAGAACCCGGGAACGAGTGAAGGGTAGCCTTAGCATGTTTGGCTAGGTGCTTACATTTGAAGCATGTTTATGCATGTGGTGCATATTAATGTATATTCTGTTATACTAACATGCGTATTCTCATTCCTGTTATCTAACGGCATAACATATATACTGCTTTGGAATTGTTGTTAACATTTGTATTACAGCATGGCTGCTAATGAGGAAGTTGGAGATGTTGGCAGTGTGAATGCAAGCGTCGGTCAAGTGAACCCTCTACCTCCACCGGCCGTAGGCATGGAACCAGTGGTTCAGTTATTGCTACCGGGTGAGATTAGCTTGACACAATTTCTGTCTTATCATCCGCCCCGGTTTGAGGGGACAGAGTCCGGAGAAGAGGCTGAAGAGTGGTTGGAAAGACTAGAGCAGATCTTTGTATCGGCTCCTTGTGCTGTGACAGCTTGGCTGCGACTGGCGGAGTTTCAATTAGCCAAGAAACCGCTGATGTGGTGGAGGAGCACAGTAATGGAAATGAGAGCACTAGGTGCTGTGATTGACTGGACTCTCTTCAGGACTAGGTTTCTGAATCGGTATTTCTCCACTGCAGCAAGACAGACAAAGGAGGATGAATTTACAAAGTTTGAAGCAGGGGAACATGACAGTGGCAGACTATGCCACAAGGTACTCTTCATTGCTGAGGTACGTTCCCCACATTGCCACCAGTGGGCACGCTAAGATGAGGAACTTTATGAAAGGATTGCGACCGGAGCTCTATGACCGGGTTATCACTAATAACCCAACTTCTTTTGATGATGCTCTCACAAGAGCGGAGCTTGCTGAGCTTGGAGTGGGAGCTTACGCTATGCCACCACCAGTACCGCAACAGAGGCAGACTAGTGACAGTTTGAGGCCTCGGGGTGAGCCATTTAAACCCCGTGGTGCCTCTTCATCTTCACGGTATGGTGGAAAGAAACATTTTGGTCAGAAGCAGGATGGCAAGAAGGGCAATTGGACGGCCAATCGAGGATCTTCACAAGGGGATAGGCCGGGAGAGCCGAGGTGCAATAATTGTGGAGGACCACATTCCTCAAACAAGTGTCCTGCATGTTATGTTTGTGGCAAGATGGGCCACATCGCTCGGCATTGCCCCACACGGGGAGGACAGTCAGAGTATCAGGGCAGCAGGCCGAGGTTTGAGGATAGGACAGTGCAGCAGAGGCAGCAGTTTGGGCCTCGACCATCGGGAGGTCAGACAGTAGGACCACCCCAGGGGCAGGTGTATGCACTGACCAGGGAGCAGGCTCAGGCAGCCCCAGAGGAAGTGATTGCCGGTACGTGTCATTTATTTACGTACCCTGCTTTTATTTTGATCGATACAGGTGCCTCCCATTCTTTTGTATCGGTGGGTTTTGTGGAAAGACACCATATGCGCACGTCTTCTTTACCCACGCCTCTCCTTGTCTCGACACCCACTGGAAGAGATGTCGTTGCTGAACAGTTTATGGCAGACTGCCTCATTTATTTTGAGGGCAACGAATTGAGATCAGACTTGATTGTGCTGGGTATGTCAGACTTCGACTGCATCTTGGGTATTGATGTTCTGAACAGATATCAGGCAGTGGTAGATTGCCGACAGAGGACAGTAAAGTTCAGACCTGAGTTGGGCAGTCAGTGGACCTTCTATGGCAACGGTTCTCGTGCGAAGATTCCGTTGATTTCAGCGATCAAGATGACTCAGTTGTTGGAACGTGGTCACACGGGCTATCTTATTTATGCCGTGGACACGTCTGGGAAGAGTAAGGAACTAAGAGTTGAGGATGTGCCAGTAGTGGCAGAGTTCGCTGATGTATTCCCAGAAGAGATCCCAGGATTCCCACCGGCTAGGGAAGTTGAGTTTGGGATCGAGCTGTTGCCAGGGACATCCGCTATCTCTCGTGCACCTTATAGGATGGCACCGACCGAGTTGAGAGAGTTGAAAGAACAGTTACAGGATCTCCTGGACAAGGGATATATACGCCCGAGCGTGTCGCCATGGGGCGCACCAGTTCTCTTTGTGAAGAAGAAGGACGGTTCGATGCGGTTGTGTATCGATTACCGGCAACTGAATAAGGCTACAGTGAAGAACAAGTATCCTCTTCCAAGGATCGACGATCTGTTTGATCAGTTGCAAGGTACCAGGGTGTATAGCAAGATTGATTTGAGATCCGGGTATCATCAGATTCGGGTTAGAGAGGAAGATGTGCAGAAGACAGCGTTCCGGACTCGATACGGGCATTATGAGTTCCTAGTGATGCCGTTCGGCGTGACGAATGCTCCAGCAGTCTTCATGAGTCTGATGAACAGAGTGTTTCAGCAGTATCTTGATCAGTTCGTCATTGTGTTTATTGACGATATTCTTATCTACTCCCGGAGCGAGGAGGAGCATGTGAAACACTTGAGGACAGTGCTTCAGATTCTCAGAGAGCATCAGTTGTATGCTAAGCTCAGTAAGTGTGAATTTTGGCTGAGCAGTGTAGTGTTTCTGGGGCATGTCATATCGAGCAGTGGGATATCTGTAGATCCCAAGAAGATTGAGACTGTGATGGAGTGGGCCGCCCCCACTTCTGTGCCTGAGATCCGGAGTTTTCTGGGTTTGGCCGGGTATTATCGGCGCTTTGTCGAGGGCTTTTCGAAGATTGCCAAGCCGCTGACTCAGTTGACCCAGAAGGGAGTGCCTTCTTTTGGTCAGAAGCTTGTGAGGAGAGCTTCCAGGAGTTGAAGCACCGGTTGACGACGGCGCAAGTGTTAGTGATCCCTACGGAGAACTCCAGATTTGTTCTGTATACTGATGCATCGCTGCAGGGCCTTGGATGTGTTCTGATGCAAGATAAGCATGTGGTAGCTTATGAATCGAGGCAGTTGAAGCCGCATGAGACCAGATATCCAGTTCATGACTTGGAATTGGCGGCTATCATCTTCGCCCTGAAGATCTGGAGGCATTATTTATATGGTACTTCATTCACCATATACACGGATCACAAGAGCCTCAAATTTTTATTCACTCAGGCAGAGCTGAACATGAGGCAGAGGAGGTGGATGGACCTACTCAAGGACTATGATTGCGAGATAGAGTACCATCCCGGGAAAGCCAATTTGACAGCAGACGCTTTGAGCCGGAAAGTGAGGAGTTCTGCTGAGGACGTCATTCATCTGTCGGCTATGATGACCTCCTATTGTCATTTGGGCTATGACTTTGACATTGATGCATCGCCTGTGTATGTATCGACCTTGTTAGCTGAGCCAGACATCTATGAGAACATCAGGAGAGCTCAGAGGTCAGATGATGAGGTTCAGAGGTGGTTATCTTTAGTACATCTTGGTCAGCCAACAAAGTTCAGGGTGGCAGATGACGGATCTTTGAGATTGGGGAACCGTTGGGTGGTTCCGAGTACGCCGGAGTTGCGTAAAGGGATCTTGGAGCGAGCTCACAGTAGCAGACTTAGCATCCACCCAGGCGGGAAGAAGATGTACAGAGATCTGCGTGGCCAGTTTTGGTGGAAAAGGATGAAATCAGATGTCGTCGCTTTGTGAAGAGGTGTTTGATCTGCCAGCAGGTTAAGGCAGAGAGACAGAGACATGGCGGCGAGTTAAGAAGCTTGGAGATACCGAAGTGGAAGTGGGAGCACATTTCCATGGACTTCGTGACTCATTTGCCGAGGAGTGCTTCAGGCTTCGATGCTATTTGGGTGATTGTGGACAGATTGACTAAGGTAGCCCACTTTATTCCCTATAGCATGACGTTCACATTTTTGAGGATGGCGCAGTTGTATATTAGAGATGTGGTGAGATTGCATGGGATCCCCGTTTCCATAGTGTCAGATCGAGATCCGCGATTCACATCTCATTTCTGGGAAGGCCTTCAGTCAGCCTTGAGAACTGAAGTCAGATTGAGTACTGCTTATCATCCTCAGACGGATGGCCAGACCGAGCGCACTATTCAGACGCTCGAGGACATGTTAAGAGCTTGTGTTTTGGAGTTCGATGCCTCTTGGCAGGATTCAGTGCCTTTGGTAGAGTTTTCTTATAACAATAGCTACCAGGCGAGTATTCAGATGGCTCCGTTTGAAGCTCTTTATGGCAGACGGTGTAGATCACCCTTGTGTTGGGATGATTTGGACCGCAAATCGGTCGGAGGGCCGGAGTTGATCCGAGAGATGGAAGAAAAGATAAAGTCGATAAGGCAGAAAATGAAAGCGGCCCAGGACAGACAGGCAGCTTATGCAAATAAACGGCGGAGACCGTTGGAATTTCAGTTGGGAGATAAGGTCTTTTTGAAGATCTCGCCTTTCAGGGGCGTTGTGCGATTTGGGATGCGCGGGAAACTGTCTCCGAGGTATGTTGGACCGTACGAGATCTTGCAGCGCATTGGCACCTTAGCTTACCGACTGGCTTTGCCGCCTTCTTTATCTGGTATACATGATGTGTTTCATGTATCGATGCTGCGGAAGTATGAGCCGGATCCGTCGCATGTGTTACAGCCTTCCGAAGTTCAGTTAGAGTCCGATGTATCTTATGTGGAACGGCCTGTCAGAATTCTGGATCGAGCAGACCGTAGACTTCGGAATAAAGTGATACCTATGATCAAGGTTCAGTGGGATCGCAGGGGTGTCGAGGAGGCTACGTGGGAGACGGAGCGGCATATGGTGCAGCACTACCCGGAACTATTCTCTGGTATGTGTTTATGTTTAGTTTCCTTTTTGGGGTAAGTGCATGTGATTTCGAGGACGAAATCTTATAAGTAGGGGAGTATTGTGATATCCCCGAAATGGTTAATTGCATTTGGGCAATAATTGTGCTTATATGATTAATTATGTGGTAATTAATTATGCATTGGATTTATTTTTTATGCGGAAATGCTTAGTCACATGTTAGAGTGACCCGGGGTAGCATTTCAGGGTGCATGTTGGGAATTATGGTTGGGAACATGATTTATTTGCCTTGGTTAGCAATTTGTGGAAATCATGTGTTTAATTGATATTATGGTGCATTTTGAGTTAATGCTTTGAAAATATCATGTTGGGGTGTTTTATACACCATGAATTGTGGGTTGCATTTTTAATTAAACCAACACCTTTTATTATCCCCAACCCCACCTTTACCAATCACTCTTACTTTACCAAAATCAAAATTCCACAAACCCTTCCTCCTCCAATTTTCGAACTCAAGCTTGTGGGTGAAGAGAAACCTTTCAAAAATCTTGTTTTGTGGAGATTGTTGGGAGATTTGAGGTCCCCAAGAGGTATGGATACCTCATGTTTAATTTTGTAAGGTTTTGTTTAAGTTTGGGGTTGGTTTTGAAGGGTTTTGAAATGGATTTTGTTGGGTTGTTGTGGTTTTGGTTAAGGGTTGGATTTATGGTTGTTTTAAGGTATATTTTGGTGGTTTAAGTTGTTATTTTTGTTGTTGGTTTGTTTGGTTAAGTGTTGGAATGGGTTGGAAGGTTTTGGTATGCAAAAATGGTGAAAAATCGCGAGTCTGTGCGAGGCGATCGACCGCCTGAAATGGGGCGATCGATCGCCGATGGGCAGTACCATTTTTGCGGGATAGGCGATCGATCGCCTGTTATGAGGCGACCGATCGCCGAGAGGCAGTGGCCAAATCAAAGGAATGGCGATCGATCGCCATGTTTGAGGCGACCGATCGCCGCAAGGGAAATTTTGAGGCGATCGATCGCCTGAGGGAAGCGATCGATCGCCGCCAGTGGATTTTTGGAAAATGGTTTATTTTGTCAAATTTTTGGTATTTGGCTATTATTTGGCTTCTAATATGGGGTTGTGTGATTGTGTAGAACCATCCCAGGTAGCAACGCAACCGAGGAATTGAAGCCATATCAAATCCACTTTTGGAAAGGTACGTAGTGGACGTACGGGCACCCCAACGGTACATGTATCTTATATACTTATTGTTTATGCATTGTGGATGCAAGTATATATGTGGTATTGCATAGTGGATGCAAATACATGTTATGCATGATGTTATAGATGCATATGATTATTGGTGCATATCCTATGACTCGTGGTCATCCCTTGATGATTTTAATGCTTGCCGCTATTTGGTTTGGTTCCGCTAAATGTGAAGCGAGGGGTGGGAGCGCCGCATGTCACATTTGAGCGTGGTTATCATATGGGACGAGGAAAGGGTATTTGCCGCTCAATGAGAGGCGAGGGGTGGGAGTCCCGCAGTCCATTGAAGCGAGGTTATCCTATGCCGTCTATATGTAAATAAGCGAGGGGCATTAAAATACATTGTGATGGACAGACTAGGGATTGGTGATCAGTATTTGGTATTGATGAAATGGTATATGTTCATGACATGTTTAGACCATTTAAAATAATCTATTGATTATACTCATGAGTTATGGTACAGGGACAACCAAACGGGAAGCGTTTGAAATGCATGGGGAAACAGGAAGTGTTTTATTATGATTATGCATTTACGCTTTATCTTCATATTGTGTTGAATATGAATGATTATTATTGCTCATGTTTGGGGGTTGTCCTTGTAGGTACACGTTTGGCATGATAGAAGGGCTAGACGGGTTGAGATGGTGAGCTTTCGAGGATGCTTTTGAGACTGAAGGACAGGATTAATTGGATAGTATCTACTCTAGGAGTAGTATAAAACTATAATTGAACATTCATTGATTGGAATGTAATTAATCATTTTTTTGGTAGTCCTTAGTTTGGCATGTAATGCTTAAGCTCATAGACTCAACACGTTATTTCTCACTCTGATCATTTATATTAGCTCTATTATGCCTTGATTCCGCACTTAAGGATTAGGGTCCTTACAATATGCTTCCGATCAATCGAGCTCTTCTTTTTCACGTTGGCCAAAACTCTGTCCCCTTCGATCGATCGCGCTTCACTATCGATCGATGATCGGTCATACCAGAATCCAAATTCTTCAATTATTGCCTCGGTTTGATCCGTTTTCTTCCTTCTAGCTCAATTCTTCCACTTTCCACCTAGATTCCTGAAACAACCAAATAAATATCAAAAAGTGTAACATCATCCTGGAATCTACACGAAAATATATACACATCATTGCAAAAATACACGTGATATTCAACCCTATCAATAATCATTGGCTTCGGCCTCCAGCGGCGAAGATGGGAAGAACTGGATACCGATGGTACCGCTGTCTGCTCTGCCCAAGGGTGAACGACACATGATAATGTAGGATGGTGAGACCATACTTCTGTTGTGGTACAATATGTTTTTTCTATAGAAAATATATCTCCTGCCTTGGGTGTTTATTCTAATGCTTTCTCAATGCTAAGGTCACACAAGTTCACTATATTCTTGTGCTACTTTGTTTTGGTTTTCCCGGTTGATGAAATTGACATTGGGCTTGTATATTCGTTAGCATCAATGATGGATTATCTTTATGATTGTGCATTACCACACTGAAAGTAAACAACTTTAAAACTGGAATTTATCAAGAACATGAGTGTAGAATGGGATTAAATAAAGATGGATGGTTAAGTGCTCTCAAATATAACTAGTATGGGATTAAACCAAGATGGATGGCTAAGTGCTCTCAAATATCACTTATTGGTTAGACCAAGCAAATTGAGTTGTTTTTTTTTTTTTTTTCTGTTGTAAGGCGCCATAACTCGGTGTTCTGGAAGTAATGAGACATGAAGAAATCGTAACCCCATCCATTTTGGTAATCTGAAATGACACTGAGCTCGATAGAAGGATTCATTTTTACCTAAAATATTATATTTTACACGTTTGAATAATCTTCATTCGTTTTGGTCATCTATCATTTGGGTACTTGTAATAGTTCTTATACAAATGGGAAATTCTGTGTTAATATTGGGTTTACGGCAAATGCTATTTGTATTCTCCTGTATTTAACAGCTTATTTATCATTTGTATCTGAACTCAAACGACAGAGCTACTTCATCAGCTAATGCCCATGATTACAGAGAACATTGGAGCAACTTCTATCCAAATAAAATAAATCTTTAAATCTTAAAAAAAATAAAAAAAATAAAAAACCTATGCTAAAGCCACAGTGGCGCAGCACCGTAGCAGGCGCAGCATCAAAACTCACAAACATCGTTAATCAGTACTGAACATAGCATCGAATTGAACTTTTGAATTTATTTGACTCCCATAATTATTTCCATCTAATCAAAAGTTTGGTAATCCTCTGTTCTCAGGTCGATACGGTTTGTTTTTAAATTAATTATTTATAACAAACATAATTTAACATCAGTGTACAACTTTACATTGAGGACTTCTTCCACTGAAAGAATCGATTTTCCTGATCCACCTGTAGCCAATAAAAAGTCCCGAAGCTGCAATTTCATATATTTCGATTCATAGGACTTTCCATACATATTGTAGATAATATTTCAAAGAGTTGCATTATGTGCTCGAAAGTAGTAGATAATTTTTTTTTTAATTTTTCCATCAAGAAGTTTGAATTCGTATCCACCACATTGCAGTTTATTAGATTTTTACTGATGATATGGATTCAATCATGTTTTATATCATACAATTGCTTGATATATTAATCAAATACTTTAAGCAATCCCATCAGTGATCAATCTGTGGTTCAACACAGCCTCTGCAAACGGCCTCTGTCGAAAGTCTCGATTTAGCATGGCCTGCACAAATGTGGGTATACCGAAATACATGAGCGACCACTTGGATTAAAAATCAACAAGGTCTAGTGATTCTAGCAGTAGTAATATCTCCCATTTAGTTAGAACTCGAAGAAAAGTAAAATGAACCTGAAGTAAATCCCAACCAGCACGATCATCGAGATCTAGAAATTTAACAGCTTCAACCAAGCGGTCATCAGCTAGACAATATCTGTCAAAGAGCAAGCAAACAAGATTTGATTAGAACTGTCTAGAACTTGAATACAGTGGAGAGAATAATGATAATATCGTAGAAAAAAGAAGAATCAGCAGGGTTTTAATTTGATCCCTGAGGTTGGTTCTCATTTTTTTTCCCAAGAAAAAGCTTTTCCAAAGATTGAATAGGACAGAAAATGCATTTGTAAAGCCAAAAGGCCACGACTCGATACAGGTACATGTACATGAAAGAAATCGTCCTAGTCCTCACAAATATAAAAGTTCAGGCTCTACATCCACGTGTTCTTCGTGGACTCAAAACACCATAATAAAGTGGAAGATGGTTCACACTCACAAAGACTGATTTGTACCATAGACATCCATGATTTCACATGTGATTTCCAAATTTCAAGGCAAACAATGTGTGCGCAACTTACTCTCTCATAGCTTCAATATCAAGTTGGAACGTGTTCTCTAGGAGCCTCTGCAAATTTGTTGAACGGATTAACACAACAGGAACAAATATTCCAGTTCTTAAATTTAGAAAGAACGTGTTCAAAAATGAACTTAAGCTGCATGCATAGCTCACCCGCAAGGAAAGACTATCCATGACTCCTGTTTCACAAAATGGAACAAAAGCTAAGTAAGCGAAAAGAAGGCCAGCTTCATATCTGTAAAGAGCCAAAGATGTATCAGCATCAAAAATAAATCTTTCAAAAAACGTTCCATATCCATTGTATTCGGAGAACAAGGTACATGTCATCTGCAATTCCAAAGGCTCGTTTCTCCAAAGGTGTGAAAGCACCAGCAGCAGACGCCCTTCTCCAAAGTCCTTCAGATAGCATCGACCCTTCAGCTAGCTCAGAGTACCTAGAAAGCAACAATACTTTCCATCTTAGAAGGTATAGGCCAAAACCACATGCCATATGAATGACCTTATAAATTGTTAGGGGTCCTCATATTTCTGTAGATTTTCTAGGCTTAAGATCCTTTGGCGAGTGAAATAATCTCCAATCCCATTTATGCAACATGATCATTAAGCCTCTAAATGACTTTAAAATCGTACCAAAAGCTAAAACATGGATTGCTCTGTCAAACTTATAAATTAGTCCATCTATCATTTTCCTTTGTATGGAACTTGCTCATGAATGCTGAGGTGTTTAATTATGCCAGTGACTCTTGGCAGATCTATCATGCGCACAGGCTGTAACATTTCTCCATCCACAACATTTAGTTTTCATGCTCTTGCTGGCACCCTCCTGAACACATTACGACAAATCAGGCACACCAGCCTATGACTAAATTCATACATTCAGACTCACGAGTGCTTCGTGATTTGTCCTCACTCACATTTCAACACAATTAGTCACAAAATTGTTAATATCCAGTCAAAATCCAAACGATTTAAAACTACATAGGGTGAGAAAACCCTGATATCTTTAGGATGTGGGATTGACAACTAAAACATGACACTCATGCGAAGGATTAGTTCCTGCATCCACACTTTTGGCTAGCAACTCATTTGTTATGCATCAAGCCTGTAAACCAATTGGACTGGGATAGCCTTTGGTCTGCAAACTGCGTAATTGAATTAAATTATGGCTAAAAGTAGTATCAGTTTGACATAAATGATTCACTTGGAATGGTGCATTCTTTTTCCAATTCAAATATGAAAGTTGCACATGTATGGTGAAACGAATCAATTTAGTTAGGCCAGTGAATTTGTATAAGTATGCACCATTTTTTTTAGCTTAATGGCTTCATTTAAGCTAGATCGCAGACGTACAGTTGGTGGCTATCACTTATCTGTTGGACTTGAATTCTGAGACATAGCAAGTGATAATAGAGTTAGCGTTTCCTCAAGTGCAGGTGTTGAATACTACAATGAGACTAAATACCAAGGCTTGTGAGACTGTACCACTTCCAAGCCTGTATCAATCATCTTTAAAATACAAACTATATGTTAGGCTATTGCGACAAATAACTGGGAATAAGCATGCAGAAATAATTTTTTTAACCTCCTAGAAATCCCAAGAAATAAGGTGGCTAATCCAGTTAATACTAAGTTTAATTTTGGCTAAAACATACAGGCATGCAATGCATGCTTAACTTAATCATCTGTATTTAAGGCATACCTTATATCAACTGAAAAGGCAAGATCTCGAAGCTGTGGAACTAGATAAGGAGCTTCTTTCTCAACCATTGTACTAACATTTGCAAAACAGACAGCTCAAAAATGTTCAAATGAGAAGAAAGATGTATTATGGAAATAACAAAAAATAACAGTTCAACTGAAATAGTGGATCTATACTTGACAACCACAGAAACAGGTCCTAAACTTTGGTGCAATCTTTCATGGTCATGCATGTAGGCCAGGCCTCTCATAGCACCCTGAAGAAGTTTAGCAACATATTTCCTTCTACGCTTCATCGTTTCATCTTTCACATATGGATTCCAAGAAATTTGACCTCCATGTTCACGATCCTTAGACAACTTTTCACTTGTGACTTTCGCGTAATCAGCAGCAGTGTACTTTCCGTCGTTCCGGAAAGCAAGCCACTATAGAAAATATCTTATATAAGGCTTCTATGAATATAAGCACAAAAATGTAGTTCATCAGAAAGCAAAATCTCGGGGATAGAGACCTGTTCACCAGTTTTTGTCTCAAACCCTCCTAGAAGAATCTGGATATTCTGGCATGCTATGGCGTTAGAACTGCTCTGTATGCAAGTATATGGTTTATGGAAGGTTCATAAAGTTCATTTTTAAATCATCAGAAAGTGGGCTACGGATCAAAATTAACCAAGAACTTGACAGTACTTGTAGGGAAGCGTGGGCACTCAGCTCATTAGCAGCCATCTTGTCAGCCTCGATTCCGCCAACTTGTTGTCCAGGATATACCTTAATGACATCATTCGATGAGCTTGATCCGAAAAAATTAGAGGAAACCAGCATAAAGTCTCAGTGTGTAGAATCTATGAAGTGAAAGCACAATTATGATCAAATTTGTTGGCGAACTCAAACTCCCATATGGCATCATGTTCCAAAATATTTAACAGGGAAGGACAACCATGAATGTCAATATTAAGATTTAGTGAACAGACAATCACCTTAAAAATAACAGGAGTGCGTCTAAGCGGGCCTTGAACAATTCTTCCTTCATAAAGTCTGCAAATAGCTGCCACATGTACTATAAGCGGCAAGCATTTTGTAAATTCACATAATAAACTCCATGCTGGAATTCATATTCATGTAGAAGACAGGAAAATAAGAACTAGCGTTAGCACCTGATCTTCACTTCTCCTTCTCCAACGTCTTGAACTCTCAATCTTCCCGTATCAGGGGACGAATATTCCACGTCCATCGACTTCAAACCCGAGTAGCTGTTTCAAGTAAAAATGGGGTAAATGCTTTAAAAAATATTATTTTCTACATCAATTCCATCACTTTGTCAGCAATTTTGAATAATTCTCAAAACGTTAATACATGTACGGGAAAATGATTTTGGAAAACATCAATAATGAATTAATGGACGAACCTGGTGATATTGAGGAAACCGTAGCTCCCAATTAACCTTCCAACCTCGAAAGAATCGGGATTTGTGATCAGTCTGGCATTACAGCATCTCGAAACTGGCGGCCGACGGTATTTCGGAGCTAAATTGGGATTCAGTCCTCCTCTAAAGAAGCAAAACCTAGAAGAAATTCCAGACACTGATACAACCATTTCTTTCTTCAGGAAGAGTAATTGAGTTAGCAGGGGCTTCGTTATGGTACTTCAAAAACTATGGCGCCACTGAAGGATATGGTGGTGACGTGGTTGGTGACAGAAGGGAGGCGATCAATTGTCACGTGTTGATGATTTTAAATCTTTTAATATATTAATATCTCAGCCAAACAAACAAATACCGACCTTAGCTCAGTTGGTAGAGCGGAGGACTGTAGTAGTCTTGCAGACAAATCCTTAGGTCGCTGGTTCGAATCCGGCAGGTCGGAATTAAACTTTTTAATTCTCTCCATTTGCATCTCCGCGTTATTTGATTTTTTTAGGAAACTTACAACTACATTTTCATCAAGCATAGTAGTAATTGCATTTTATGAATTCCTTTGAGTAATAATAGATAACCCTATAAATAATTAAAGAAAAATTATACTCGTCTTCCCTATAATTTGAAATAAAATGAATATCGTGAAAGATTGATGTTATTTTTTAAATTATAAGGTTAAAACAATAATTGTAAAACTAAAGGATTATATATCTAATTCAACATAACGTAAACTATATTAAAACGAGTCCCACTGGACAAAAGTAAGTTGTACAAGGTAATAACGTCCCAAAAGCACACCTAAATAGCTGGTCAAGTGCAATCTGCACATAGTGAAGTACAACAATAACTGATAACCTAATAAAGTAGGATTTAATTTTTTTACTCATTATGTTATGATTTCTTTTAGTTTATATCTCTAAGCCTCACACCGGAAACGACTACCACCACCACACTGACATGGTCAAGAGCTTTTTAGGTTTTCAGCCTTCTTTCTATGTAACAATTCATTTTTCATATTAGTAAGGGTGTAAATTAACACAACCGAGACGAATATAAAGAAAATTTGAAGTCTCGGATGCAAGATCAATTTTAAGCTCGAGTTGTTAAATAATTTCGGCTAGAATTAGAATTCAAGTTCAAACTCACCTCGATATATTCAAAGATGTTAACAAACTATTCAAACTATTGCTTAGAAGACTTAAAAAAGCTCGATATATATTTATTCAATGTACAATTATATATGTTAATAATAAAAACGGTTCTCGAACTAACAAACCAAATAGTTGGGATCAAATTCGGCTCGGAAAAAGTTTGACATGTTCGAGTTTAATTCAAATCATTAATTCAAATACGAATCAAATATTTTCCAGATCGGCTCGATTTATGTACATCTTTAATATACCCACTTATATTCCATGTATTATAGTTATTTTAATAATTTTATCGAATAACTTAGAGATAAAATTATAATTGCTATCTTTTCTTATTTATTCAACATATCCATGCAATTTTTAAAATCTAAACCACTTTTAATATTTATGACAATATTCTGAATATATATATCTTAAGATCTTGTCATATTTTATATAAACAACTTATCTATAAAATAAGACCTTACGACTTATAACCTCCTAAAAACAAACAATTATAAGATATAAAGATATTATAAGTTAACTAAAATAAATTTAATCACACCTTTAAAATCTTCTGACTCAAGGGTGAATATTTTCGGGGGCAAAGCCGGACTTGAATATTTTCGGGGGCAAAGCCGGACTGTTGCGTAGCAGAAACTTTTAGAATAAAATGAGTTTACCTATAAATTTTTTTTTTCCAATTTGTAATAAAAAAATTTAAAAGTACAAAATTATAATACTTTTTTACCCCTCTGGTTAGATTATACAGCATACATAGCACATATAATTTCTGTGTCATAATCTAGTAATGGAAATCGGAAAAGTTCAATTTGACAAAAGGCTTTGCAAACATGAGACAGAACAAGTGAAACACTCTTAATCATAAATAACATTATTTCAATTGTGAGTCTAAGAAACAATAGAGATCCCTCCCCAGAAATAATGATTCATGTCTAAAATCTGTCGTCATCATAAGAAGCTTTCACACATCAACACCATGTTAGAAATTACATATCCCCATTTTCTCTTGTCCAGCAAAGATCTTGCCAACTTCCTTGTATCGTATTGAGATCAATGATAATGTACATTTTGAGCTATAAAAGCTTTAATCCACCAGTCACGTCGTCGACTAGGTCAGCTGGCCCTGCAATACAAATGAAAGAAGTGTAGATACTTATTAGTATGACTTGACAAAGTGAGTTTACACAACTCTGCGTGCAGCCACAAAACACAATTTCTTCTAAACTGAGCGTAGACCCCAAATAATCTTGCTCCAGCTTTGAGAACTGAAGTCACATAGACAAAAAGAAAATGTGAACCATACCTAGCACTGCCATCACCGTCCTTGAATCTGGAAAATAGGGATGGAGGAATTGAGTGGTAAGCAATAAACGTAATCCAGAATAAAAATTGAATTTAGTTCATAAATATGTTCTGATCAAACAACGAATACGGACCTACAATATGATCGGTCGAAGTGGGTTTTTTCCATAAACTATCGGACAAAAACAGAATGTTTTCTCTCTATCTCAAAACATATGATAACTTAGCATGTTCGTTTGGAGGTTGGATTTTTATAGACTTCAAGTTTATAGTCATAGATGATAAAATCTATTAACACTGATGCAAAAAATTAGGCAGCCAGTTCAATTATCCGTTTATGAGCATTTTTTGCTTCTGTTCATTTTTTATTCCACAACTCAAAACTGAATCCATCCATAGTTCTGCGCCAATAAAAAGCGCAGAGGTAATAAGCCCTATTTAATAAAACTAGGTTTACTAACCACCTTGCTGTTTAGGCTTTCAGTCCAAAAAATATATCTCTGAAATAGATAGTAGCCACCAATAATTATGAAAAGCTCACGATTAATTTTAAAAACATGTAAATTGAGTAGTACAATGTTTGGATTATCAATTGAAGCCCCTAAATGTTCAGCCATTATGAGGTATCTTAAGCCTTTAATCCCAATGAATTTGGGTATTTTATATGAACAATAGAGAGAATCAAGTCGGGTCGGACACATGTGTCAGTCTTCTCCAAACGCTTCTATCGGTCAACATATCTTCTGTAGTCCCCTTGCACTCCAAGTACAATGTTTGGATTATCAATTGAAGCCCCTAAATGTTCAGCCATTATGAGGTAATGCGTAGCAAATAAAAATTAAGCCTTTAATCCAATGAATTTGGGTATTTTATATGAACAATAGAGAGAATCAAGTCGGGTCGGACACATGCGTCAGTCTTCTCCAAACGCTTCTATCAATCAACATATCTTCTGTAGTCCCTTGCACTCCAAGTTTTTCCGTATAACTTCGAGTCATGTCTTCTTCGGTCGTCCTCTCGATCTCGTGAATTGGCCGAAATCTGTGGACTCCACTCGAGGCACAGATGCAATGCTGGGCCTACGTCGAACATGACCAATCCAACGTAAGCGGCTTTCTTGCATCTTCTCTTCTATACAAGCTACACCTACTTCAACTCGATTATCTTCGTTCCCTATTTTATCTCTTCTGGTTTTACCGCACATCCAACGAAGCATACGCATCTCTGCCACTCATTTTTTAGATGTGATTCCTCTTGGGTGTTCAGCATTCCGTCCCATACAACATTGCGGGTCTAACGGCGGTTCTATGAAACTTTCCCTTCAATTTCAGCGGGATATTACGATTGCATAGAGCTCCGGTGGCTTTTCTCCATTTCAACCAGCCAACCCGAATCTTGTGGTTAACGTCACTGTCAATCTCTCCATCCTTTTGGATAATTGAACCTAGGTATCGAAACTTGATGCTCATCGATACCTCTTGACCACCGAGTGCTACAACACCGGAATCCCGAAAGGGACGACCACTAAATCTACACTCTATATATTCTGTTTTAGACCTACTTAATCTAAAACCATTTGATTCCAACGTCTCTCTCAATAACTCCAAATTGGCATTTACCCCTACCATTGTCTCGTCGATTAACACAACATCGTCAATAAAAAGTATGTTCCAAGGTAGTTCAATCTGTATGTCTTTTGTTATCTCATCCATCACTAGGGCGAATAAGAAAGGACTCAACGCAGACCCTTGATGTAATCCCATAGTGATCGCGAACTCACTTGTCACCCCACTGCACGTTCTCACATTGGATGCTACTTCGTCGTACATGTCCTTGATTATATTGACATGTGAACTTTTTTCTTTATCAAAGCCCACCATAATATCTCCCATAATACTTTATCGTAGACCTTCTCCAAGTCTATCAAGATCATATGCAGATCTTTACTTGTGTAAATATTTCTTTTTATTGATTGGGGGGCAGAGGTGGGGAGTCATGCTTCCCCTCTTTAAATTGGGTTTCACTGATGTTCAGTTCATCAAAATAAAGTAGCATGAATACATTATGGCAGTTCATGTAGGATTATTAAATTAGTTTCATTGTGTTTCTAATTGTCACCTTCTACATAAACATGAAACTGATTCACTGATCCACACGAAAATAAATAGCTATAAAACTCACTAGGAGCGATCTGTGTTCTCCCGGCATCAATAGTGATATGTGTTGGTATATTTAGTGACTTTGCCCTTTCCTGCACAAGTTAAAAGACATTAGTAGACTAGTGATGACAAAGAATATCACACCCTGGCACTAGAATTTATAACATGTGATGAAGTATATACGAAAAGGTTTCTATGCAAATGAGGGATGATTATCTTGAGATGTGCACATTAAACTTTCAAAATGAAGTTAGTGCTTCCTCAAGAAGGTAAGGGGAAGCACCCAGTTCGATCAGGAACATAGTTATGTAGTTTTCCGGCACAAGAAGATTTTGTATCATGTTTACACCAACACAGAATTCTATTTCTTTTTATTTGAGATGGCATTCAATACATAATGTGCCAGAAGCAAATCATCAGCATCATAGCTTTTTCCACCAAAATCAATAATCCAGCAGGTCAAAGTTTAGATAGTAAGGTATCTTATAAGGGATTCTGCTTTTGCTTGAGACAGTAAATTGATGCTCAAGAACTAAGAATTTGACATTTTATTTATATATTATACCATCTTATTTTTCTTTCCACAGGAAATGAATCACCACCTGTTCACGGTACTTCCAGTTAGCATGGGATTGAAAAGAATAATTCGCTTACTCTATCCTTCAAGAAAAATCAACACACAACAATAAAACACTTAAAGTTGACTTCTTCCGTGTTTATTTATTCCTTGGGTTAAGCACTGTAGTTGAAAAAAATAACATAGCACTATTTGCATATTGTATGATGCTATGCATGAGACTAAAACAAACACCTATGTTCCATAACATGTCACTGAAATTCTTCTCAGTTACCGGTCTGACCTGTAAAACAAGCATATCATTTTCACTTTCAATTTTTACAACCACCTTTACCTGCCCGCACATCTCCCACCTGCATAAATATCAACCTTAAACAGTAAAAAAATTGAAAACAACCATGTTAATTCAAATTACATGAAAACTTATTTGGAATCAGGTCTACAAAGTACCTGTTCAATGACTTTGGTGCCCTGTTTAGAAGTTTCTTATACAGACCCAAGGTTGCATGGCTGTACACAATAAGACAGGCAATTAGGTCGTGAAACAAAAAGGATACTTTTAAATGTAAATGAGCTTTTAAGAAATCATTCTTAATAAGAAAGAAAAAACTTTTGAAAAATTATTGACAACAGGTATAAGTTTAAACGGTTGTCAATATTAATAACCATGAGTTTAATTCTGATTATTTCACATCCCCACAGATAAAGCATAAGAACCAATGAATATAAGTTGCAAACATTTCCCTTCCGATCAGAAACTTCAGCATCTAGTAATGCCATTCTTCCTTACAATTCTTCAGTAATCAGCACATATTACATGTTTGAAGTTCTCTCCTCTTTATCGACATATACAATAATGTTTTATCCAAGTTCCCACAACGAAATAAATAGATTTATTTGGACAAAAGAGGATTATTATTTAAAACTAATGAAAACAATCTTTTGTTTCTGCTTTGATAACATCGATATCTACAAAATATATTCAGCTAATTTACTACCATAAAACAGTAATTGAACCTTGAATTTCAAAGCAAGTATCGAACTGTACCATATATTACCTGCATTGGGCAGCAATCTTCCCTTTCCCCATTTTCAAGTCATTTCTCACCACTAAAACCTTCACAAAAATCGTGAATTGTTAGACCTTATAATACATATGGCACCATAGTAATGAAATAAAAGCTAACACAATAACCATTTTAAAATCTTCCAGAATTCCAGCCAGTTTTTCAACCTCAAGTGGTTGTTTACCACCACTTTTCTTCTTATTTTTATCATCGTCGTTCACGGCAGTCTCAGATTCTCTGGATGCAGTCAGTAAACGAAAATCTCGAGCGGAATGGCGTGCCCTCAGTAGGCATCCCAGCGCAAAACAAACCGCCCCGATTAGAAACGCGCTAAGCCAAGTAATCCCTATCATATCAACCCCCCAAAGCAGCAATCCACGCTGCATTCAAAATTACCTTATCTAAATAACTTCACAATAACAATACGCATTAAAAATCCGATAATTTTGTATACATAAACCGGAGAGAGAAAGCAAATTTGATTAGATGTGGAGATGATCGTAGGTATTCTGCAAATTTCGGCAAAGTAAACTGCTACAGAGAGGCAGAAAGTATGTGTACTGTAGTAGGGTGCTTCCGGTACAAAAGCACCGGGATAAACGATTGGATGTCAGGTTCAAGCGAATCAAATACGACGGCGTTTGACGTCAGTCTGGCGTAATTCGATAGTTTACAATTTTTTTTTTGACTTACATATTTTGTTTTAATACGCAAATAAATTTTTTATTGACGTGGGAAAAACACACTTTTAGTCTATACTTTACATCTAAAACATTTTTAGTCTTAAACATTTTATCATTACACTTTTAGTCCTTAATCTTTCAAACAATAATAAAAATAGTCCTTACTGTTAATAGAGGGTTAAAGTTAACGACAATAAATCAATTAAGGATTCTCTATGATGAAAGGAATTGGATCATAAAGCCGACAGACTATGATGCACACATTTCTGAAAATCACTTGGTGCAATGTAAGATACATCTAGGACATCGATACTCCTCGGACACCCCTCCGACACGTATCAGACGCATCACATGGCATGTCCTTAATTTAAAAATAAAAAATAATTCAGACACCCGTGTCGGACACTTGAGAGACGTGTCGGATACTTCCGAGGGAAGTGTCCGAGAAGGAAATGATATTTTTGGGGGTTAATTGTATACTTTAAATTTTTTTTTGACTAAAATAAAATTGGATGGTTTGTTAAACTTTATGGTAATTGAAGGATGCTGGTGTCAGTGTACTATAATGATTTTAGTGACATTCATTTATTTATGCGCGTCTTGGATTTGGTAAGAATATATTTGGTGTTATATTATTTTATTTGAACGTTGTAATGCCTAACTACGAATCACATGTTTTATTGGCTTAATGTGTAATTATGAGATAATTATGATATGATGTGGACTCGGGTTCGGGTTGACCCGAGTATGAGAACATTTGATATGGCAAGGGGCATGATGTTCATATGTGATAGGGGAAAGTTTGCTACTAAATGAAATGGAATAAGTTGGGAACAACTATATGGAGTTGTTGTAATACATGTCTTATTATACAATTGGTATAGTAGTAACTCTACATGGAGGCCATGTACTTGATGCATGGTAGAACACATGGAATAAACTTGATATGACATTATTTGTGACTAAGTATAAATGGACAACATCAGATTTTAAAACGCATACAACACCATAACACACCTAAGAAATCCTACAATTCTCTCTGAAGCTCTTGTTTTCTTTGTGACAGCCCGCTCCGACGGGTCACCCGCAGTATTCAATTACTTGAATACGAGGCCACACTCTTATACTCGATTCAAAATATTAATAGCAATTCGAAATTTGCAGCGGAAGTAAGTTGACAAAAAAAATGCTTTGACTTTTCTAAAATAAAACGAACAAAGTCTCCTCTTAAAAATTGTACTATGTGATCAACCAGATCACTCAAAACAACAACACCAACATCTCAATACTAATATAAATAAGTCTCAAACATCAAAATCAGGCTAAAGGCATAATAAAACTAAATCCATATCCTCAAAATAAACATAACATCCTCAACATAATTAAACTTCATCATATATCTAAATAGTCTCTATGCCCGCATCATCTATGTCTTTGACACCATCTGTAATGTGTCACATTACAAGTAAATGTAAGTTACAGTATTTTATAGTAAGCATATAGAACATTTGTCAAAAGTATTAAAAACATCATTTTTTTCATAATGTGACGAATAATAATACATTTTCATATCAAAATAACTTTCACACATATATTGGTTAATCTGAGCAGTTAACAGAGCTAACTTTCACAAAGCAGATTCATAACAGAAATAACTACAGATAACCAACTAAAAACAAACAAAACCATATAAGAGCCACATAATAGTAATACCATAGCCATGTTGTAATGAAACAAATGCATACTCGAATAAGGAGGTGCACGATGATATCATTCCAGACTATACCCGCTGGAAGGGTATGGGTAGATATTATAACCCCTACACCTTCAGGCAAAACAAAATGCATTTATTTATTCTCGTCGCCAACGAGCCGAAAGTGTGCGTGTTTTTACCCTCGTCGCAAGCAAGACAGACAAAACAAATAGCATCCTCAGTTCACAACCTTAAATCATATTCACTGAATCAAAACAAACATGGCATTTCAAAATAGTTTTTGTAGGGACCCCCGCGCCCTTAACCCGTTATTAGTGTATTAATCCATGCCATTAGTGCATACAATCATATTATCATGGGAAGAAAACCACATGCAAGCATAGCATCATATACCATCTATAAAATTTCTTGCATTAGAACCCCATAATATTCAACTTCCCCAACCAAAACCACTTTCATAGTATGCACCCTAATAATACACTAACATACTCGCAGTTCACTTAACAATTCAGTATTTAATTGCATGTAGACAATAAATGAAGAGAGAAAAGCTATGCCCATTTATACATTCCATATACACGTAAAAACGTGCTCACATGAGAGAACCCAATGAATGAACGTGTATCTAATGTATAAGATACTCTGCCAAATACTGTTACTGGTACTCCATTCCTGGAAGCACCTCCCATGCGCAGCTCGATCTCAACTCTGGATCTACGTGCTTATTCAACCAGCTCTGTTACTTCAATCCTGGAAGTACCTCAAATCAACAGCCCGAGCTCAACTCCAAGGCTACTGCTGCATCTGTATCACCTGCCCCAACAGAGACAGCCCCCACACGGGGTGAGCATACCAATACCACCAATCCAATAATCCATAATATTACAGTTCATAATTTACAGAATGTAAATGTCATGAATTTAAATGATACTCCCTGAATGGTATCATCCTCATCTGGGATCCCAAGTATTGTCCTTGTTCTCAAAATAACCAAACTCATCAAATTCCCAAAGCCAGTTAATCACCACGTAGATTAACTAATATCATTTCTGTCATGCCAGTTCCATAATCAAATATAGTCAAATCATTAAATAAAGGACCGTAGATATCACATATATCTAACCAATGATTCCATGTTTCTATTTCATTGCTCAGTCCACAATAGCGGCAATTTAACCCCACGCTTGCTCAACAGCAGCGGCGTCATAATCGATGGTCGCTCAATGGCGACAACATCCCAATCATTGCTCGCTCAAAAGCGGCACCATATAATTTCCAATACATATATATCCATTTATAGCAATTACCATAAACCATGAATTTCAATATCCATTTATTGCTAATACCATATACGACGTATTTCCACATACATTTATTGCAACATAGTGTACCATGCACTCAACAATTGCAATTATAATAAAGGGCTATGCTCGTACGTCATACGTACCTTACAATTTCGTAGTTCAAGTCCAACCTTGCATGAGTCTCACGACCCGATGAATTATACGCTAACACATAAATAACTCACAATTAAACACAAGCATGCAACCACGTGCCCAAGCACGTTCATAACCCCAAACTTATCGTCAATCCATGACGATTAATCATTTTAAAAGACCCCGGGTTAAGCTTGCATAATACCCAAAATATACAATTTAAAAAGTTTAAATGATAGCCAACAACTCAACCGAGAATTCCATTTTATTAAACTTTGGCTCCAACCAATCCATTTAAAAGTATAACATTCCCATTGGAATGTGGACATAGCCCCAGAAATGGGCCACTTAAACCTTGATTCCGAAATCCCGACATTTTCCAAATTTTTTGAAAAAACATCAATCTTCGAGCGGCGATCGATCGCCGATTTTATCGCGATCGATCGCCACTGACCAGTGGCCAACCAGTGCGCGATCGATCGCCGAGACCTCGCGATCGATCGCCAGCACTGTGCATCTTCACCAAAATTTCAGCTGCTCGTCGCGATCGATCGGCACCCCTCGGCGATCGATCGCGACCTGCGATTTTCCGAAAAACTCGAGTTTCCATGGTGTTTTTCACACCCAAACTCAAAACCAAAACCCCATAGACCATCAACACCTCAAATACACCATTTAAAGCCAATAAAAACTCTAAAAACTCAACTTTGGATTTTAACCAAAAATCCCTAACTCCAAAATCAACCAAAATCTCAACCAAACTCTACAATACCACTACCAAATCGAAGACAATGATGAGGGGAAGATTAATACCTGATTATCTTCGAGAAACGGCTCCCGAGCCAAGCTACCAACGATTTTTCCTCCAAGGGAAAAAGAGAGGAAATGGGGGAGGGTTAGGCGTAGAGAGAGAGGGGAGGGAGGGAAGGAATCCGTGCCAAATGACGGAATACCAAGTCTACTTGGTATATATAGTACCAAAACTCGAAAATACCAATCCTTCCACAAATACATCATGACTCATTAAAAATCATCTGTTTTCAATAATTACCTCTCAATCTCTATTTCCATTATCAGCCCCAGTACAAAGTACTCTGGACCCCAAATCCCACCAAAGACCAAATTTCAAGGTTATCACCACGACGAGAATACAATCTCATCCCTTGGATCCAACGACTCCAAATACCGAATTTAAAATCCCTTGGAGTCCCAAAATCGTAATTAATTCATAATTGCCACAATTAAAATCCATTAAGGATTATTACCACACCGGGATTAACACCATTAATTCCCGGGCATCACAATTATCCCCCACTAATAAAATTTCGTCCTCGAAATTTGCACGGCGTACTCCACGTATTGCCAAGATTACAAAATCCAAATGGATTCACATCGTCTAATCATGAACGACACACCAACCGCGAGGATATCGACCTCGCACCAAAACCCGGAATGGGATAAACCTCCCAAACCATTACAACCGCAACAGAACGTCAGCATACCCCATTGCTAACCGTCTCAAAAGCAGTCAGCCAAACCTAACTGCAAATCAAGCGAATCATTCGTGATTCCAAAATAGATATTGCCTCGATGATATCTTTATGATTTACCCTACGATGTTAACCATACATCGTTACCAAGGCAACCACCAGTACACTACAGTGTACTTATGCTAAATCCGGTTCCCGTTCTCCAATTTCACTTCCATCAAAGGAGCAGTTGCACCACTTTGCTACACGGATCGGGCAATTCACTGCTACCGATCAACACAAAAACACATCTCTAAGGATATCTACATCCGTGTGTTCCAAGAATCATATCTTGGTCCAAATACATCTTCGAAACTCTACAAGGTCTCAAGTTCCAAAAGGACATGCAAGAAAATCAATTGCATTCCAGCCACACGTGTCAACTGCGACACCTAACAAATCCAAAACATGGTCATCCCTCGTTTACCCTGGGATTCAACGATCCTAACCCAGGGATGTTATCAAATACTCAGAAAAGAATTACCATGGCCTAAAATACGACAATACGTCCTCAGGGAAAATCAACCAACCCTCACGATCATTTTTCAGAATACATCGTGCCATCGAGATTACCAATCTCAAAGTGCCACAATCTCTCACCGGAGATTCATTCCTCCAAGCATACTAACCCGATGCTCGACGAGGACCAAAATAAATGCTGGCATTCGTATACCCACACTGGTATACATGCTTAAGTACCAATACAACATGCATACTCAATGCAAACAACTAGGGTATCACCAGTCATACCCCAAAAGTCACAACCTCAAATGTCAATCCTCAATCTTTCTCACTCAATGGAGAATGATGATTGACAAACTAAAATCAAAGGGTGTGATTCCAACATCAACACCACACCAACCGACTCATCGAGTCTATAAAGATTCCCAAAAGGTAGGTATATCGATACCGCATTCCTCTCAAGGAAAATGTCATGTACCATGACCTTCCAACCTCGAACCACCGTTCGGAAACTGGATATATTTATACCAAAATATATCCTGGAACAAACAAATACATAACTGGTTCAGAATAGTGCCTCAATGCCACTATTACCAAATCGAAATCCGTATACACAACGTATACACTAACGATGCTCTGTACTAATACCATAGTACCCCACAAACCTTGAGCATCTCCTCAGAGACGCCTTCTCGAACGTCCCGCCAGCAATATAAAGCCATCGCCCAGTCCAACACTAGTAGTGCTTACCCTGGTTGATTCACAATCAACCCTCAACCAATAATAGTGTCTCCATGACAGTACAATTCAGATCTCTCCAAGAGATAAAATCAATATAGTAGTATCACCTCACTAACTATATTTCACAATCCAATTGTGCCTCCCATTTCATGTCATATGCAAGATGCTCAACCCGAGCTAAAAATGACCTGTCGACACTCACGTTGGTACACCCCACAGGATTGAGCTGTCCCAGTACAAGTTCCTTAACACTTGACGTATAAACGTCCCCGTGAGGTATTCCCTGCCTCAAACCTCATGAGACATAGTGACTACTAGAGTCCACTATTACCCTCATCGTATCATCATACGATTCACCAAACTCGGTTCCAGCGAGCAGTATAATGGCTACAACAAGCACACTATAACACTGCAACAATACCTAGCTAGCAATTCGCTGCCCCCACAGGCTTATACCAAACCTGCCAACATGCCATACGTTCCATCCCGGTGTACCATACCATACAAACCATTAGAGTAGTGGGTCATCACCCAATATTTCTCTAAAACACCAAAGCATAATGGACATCCCGATTTCCTTGCTCAACCCCAATGCAATCCTAACCATTAGGATTTATCTCCTCACCCTCAGGATGTGTGTGACCATGTCTAACACACATCACGACGACAATCGACTAGTTTCCTCAATGACTACTCTTACCACCAACCACTTGACTTTAGCCATTCCAGCGAGTATACCCAAAGGTATCACTACTCGAAAAAAAAAATATTACCTCTATTGCATGATGCGGTACACTCACCGGTACAATGCATCCAATAATCCATCGAGCAAACCTGCTTGGCGTGATAGTCTCGTCAACCGGTGTGAGGGCCCGATCCTAATGTGGTGTTTAGTTATCACACAGTGATTAATTTACGTAAACAGCGGAAGAATAATTTCAAATGTCTTGTTAAATGGCCCTAAATTTTTTTTGCATTTTAAGTGATACATATATATATATTTATATCAAGATATATATACGATTCTAGTTAAGCCATTCATTTGCAGATAGTAAAACAACATGATTCAATGTTATTGCAAAATCCCGAAATATCAGATCCCGAGTACAACATACACGGGGCATACCCCGAAAAATTTATTTTGTTTTAAAAATCCATATGATTACTGGGAAAGAAAAACCAAACATAACCTGAGCTCTTCATCATGGAGCTCGGTTATCTCTTGATTCGTCACCAAAAGCATCATCACCACGTCCTCCTGTAAAGCCTGTCATGCCCGAACAACAAAAGACATGACAACCCCCCACAAAGGGGGTCAGTACCCCAGTACGAGAAATAAATAAATCATGTCAAATGACAAAGTATCATGCAATGCATACCATGTATGAATGCGATGTATGAATGGGTACAAGGAATCGAATATCAAGATACCAAAAATCGGAGTCCAAAGGAAGGTATCATCAAATCATCAAAGCTCGAGCAGAGGGTGACAGTATACGTACATTGCGCTAGGAAAACTCATCCTATGTACGTTACTGCATCCAGCCCTCGTGTCTAGTCTGGTCGCACCTGCACGTGACTACAGTTACTGCCTATACTGCCTGTCATCGCCATGCTCGTCGTACCCGACACTCAGAGTAAGTCAACTCAGTCAAAATCATGGATATCAAGGAAACGATAGCTCAATATGATATGCCCATGAATCATTATGCATTAATGATATATGCAACTCAATATATCATGCAATCATATGTGAACATAAATCCAAGACATTCATCATGTCATATAGTCGCATAAGAATCATATAGTGACAAATAAGTCATATAAATCAAATAATGACATATAAGGCCATACATTAGCATCATTACACGTCTTTGCCAGACGTCATCATAAAACTCATTTCAACGTACCTCAGACCGAGACTAAACTACCGAAACCTCCTCGAGTCACCCGGAGTCTATTAACCTGGTCATATAAATTCCAAAATGACACTAAGTGTTCAAAAAACGTGTATTGAATCAAGCCTAATTTAAAAATATGACCCTTAACGATTTTTCCTACATTTTCAGCCTGACCCATTTTTGTAGAAAAATCACTATAATTCCATACGTCATCAAAACGACTTGATTCCAGAGCTCAAAGTTCAGAAACTCAAAATATTACATTTCATCTATGAGGTTGTCAAGCTGGTTCGACCATCTAAGTGGTGTTTGAACACTAAAACCGTAACATTTAAAAATGTATTTTCCAGCTTGAGCAGTGCTGTAAGGACCCTGAACCTTAACAGTGAATTCAAGATATAAATAGGGATAAATATGTATTAAAGACATCTTAGGGTTCTGGTTTGATGTGAGCTCAATTAGGTTACAGGCCAAAATAAAACTTCAACAATTATTTAATTACATTCCCAATCATGAATGTTTCAGTGATAGCATTAGACTACTTCTAGAGTAGAGACTATCCAAAATTTCCTGTACTCTATCTTCATTTATGCTTTCAGCAGCTCACAGTTCAACCGACCCTCAGCCCCCTTGGTTCAAAAGCGTACCTACAGGAACAACTCACCATGAGCATATATATATTTATTATCACTTAACACAATTCAACTTAATAAAGTAATTAAGCGTATGAAACGATTAATTGATATGCTCCTCGATTACCACATTAGCACATTTCATTGTCGTTCCTGTTTCACAAGCTTATGCACAAAATCATTAGTTCACGATATAATGATGGATAACGCGTTTCCAATTATAACCACAATATTTCACTTTAACCACTAGAATGTGACTGTTCCGGTCCCAATACAACAGCGGAATTTTAGGACCCCTCGCTTCGACGTATAGCGGCATCATATGATATCCCTCGCTTCGACAATGACAGCGGCATGTTACCTCGCTTAGACATGACAGCGGCAAATATCATATTACCATCGCTTCATATGACAGCGGCAAGTACCTCCCTCGCTCGGAGATAAAGGCTACCGGAACATTCATCAATTCCATCACATTAATCAAACACAATAGTTGATTCCATTATCACAGTAAATCACAGTCATTTCACATATACCATCACGTATAAGGATTCACTATCCACAATTTACATAATCAAATGTATGGCACGTTTTACCGTCCGATGCTCGTACGTCTCACTACGTACCTTGGTTCCAAAAGTGGAGATATCGTGGACTTTATCTCCTAGGCTGTGTGGCTACCTGGGATGGTTCTACATAATCACATGAATCCATATTAGAAACCAATCAATGAACCATTATCAAAAACATCACCATATAGAACAAAATCCCAAAAATCCATAATTTAAGCCTTGCGATCGATCGGTCCTAAGCCCCGATCGATCGCCAAGTTAAGAAAAATAAGCATCAAGGTACTGCCTCCACCGATCGATCGAGCCGTTTTACCGATCGATCGAGACATCACACCGATCGATCGGTAAAAATCGCCGATCGATCGGTAAGCTCATTTCACGCCTTGTTCAGGCTCTGCCTTGCTCGATCGATCGGACCCATTTCCCGATCGATCGAGAAGTCCTGTTCCTGCGAGAAACTTCCCTGAATGAGCTTCCCTCAACACATACACTCATGAACAACCAAGAACAACTACTAAGCTCAACATATAACCACAAAACAACATGAAAATGCATCCCCCAAGTATAAATAACATGATGGAACAAGATCCACCCTTTTTAACCTCAAAAATGAGCCCCAAAACTAACCACAACTCAACAAAACTCTACCAAAATGGAAGCTTACCACTTGAGCTCCAAGTTTTTAGCAAGAGGGCACAAAAAGGCTCCTTTTTCAAAGCTTACTCCTCTCCTCTAGACGCAGAAACGAAAATGGAGTTCTAAGATGAGGGAGAGGGATTTGGGGACATAAAGTTGATGGCAAGGGGGTGATTGGATGTAAATATGTGAGCAAGTGGCTCCTTATCAGTTTTGGAATAAAAAATGTGTATCATAATATAAGCATGATATGTAGAATACTCCAATATGATATTTTAAAAGTATTTCACCACAATGCACCACAATTGCCATTAAAATCATGCTTTACCAAAACTACAACCCAACACATTATCTAATTATCACCAATGTCACATAAACATAATTAACGCCCAAATTGCAATTAATTATCTCGGGGATATCACAAGTGCTGGCAAAAGTGTTATTACTTTTTCATTTCAAACCCAAAATGAGTGATTCCAGTGGCAATTTACAGCCAACTGAAAATCCTATAATTCTTGTCTCTAGACATTTTTCAAAATTCCTAGCCAAAAATGCTCAGGAACCCGAAGAACACACTGCATGGCATTTTCGCCCACATGCAGGACATAGATTGAGTACTTAATTTCAAAAATTCACAACTAATTCGAAAGAAGCCCAAATTAAGTCCTCTTTTTTTTTAAATTCAATAGAATGTAAAGACCTTTATTTGAAGACCGACAACAAATTCGGAATAAAATTTGCCCAGAATGCCGAATTACAGCCCACCTGCAACATGCATGGACATGCAAAGGCGAAATTGAGCACTGGACGTAAAATTTTCATAACTCCTACTCAGGAGACCCAAATTGCATGCTTATTTTTTTTTAAATTGCATAAATTGGAAAGATCTACAACATTGATTTGAAGACCAAAATCAAATTCGAAAGTATAATTTGTCAAACGTTCGGAATTCTACATTGCATGTGCATTTTCAGCACATGCAGAGTCGAATCTGGTGCCTCTTAGTAAAATGAGTATATCTCACTCATTTCAAGTCCAAATGGTCTCAAATTTCAACCATAGAACCGTGACTCATATATCTACAACTTTTGTTTGAGGCTCAGAGTCATATTCCGAGGTTACAGAACTCGAAAGTATGGGACAACTTTCCGCATGCAACGATAGTTTCTGCTGAAACTTAGGATAGTATGAGTTACTCTTCTTTTTGCAAAACAAGACTCAAAAATTCAACCACTTTCTGTATAAAATCGAAGATTAGAAATAAAAAGAGGATGATATACCTCTCAAGCTTTCAAAAACACCAAATCCTTGAAGCTCTTCCTAAATCCTATCCAAAACCAAGCTTGCATGCAAGGTTTGGGAAGATTTTTTATGGAGGAAAATGGGGGATGAAGTTTCGAATTTAATGGAGGAGATGAGAGAAGGTTGGCTTGCTTTTTGGAGTGGAGAAGATGATAGATATCAGATATGATCAAGACATGCAATTCCAATGCATAAAAAGAGTGATGGGCGTGAGTTACAAGGCCTCCCATAACAAATTTTTTATCATTTCCCTCTACTTCTAAGGCCATGTGTCCCCATGATGTGTCCATGGTAATGTGGACATAGTGGTGGCAAAACATATAGCATTAAAAATGTATAATTTGATGTATTTTATGTTAGTTATAATTAGGTGTTGTGATCCGGAACACTTCAACTCGAATTCTTCGCTTTTTAATGACCCGGGTTTACTAACTCGAGGTTAAGCGTACTTAATTAATAACGGGGCCTTACAACCGGTGACGTAGACACCACCTTGTGCTCATCAACAGCACTCAAACCACATGACTAAATACATACACCCAAACGTATTATTCGTCAACACAACGCTACACGTCTACATAGAACGTCCACTATGTCATCGTCATCCCGCGACTGTATATGTCAACATATGACATCCAAAATAACATCGTCAACTCGTGACGGTACATGTCAACACCTGACATTCACAATCTCATCGTCAAACACGTGACGGTATATGTTGATACACGACATCCATAATCTCATCGTCACACATGACGGTATATATATATCAACGCATGACATCCACAATAAGGCTAATAAAACAGCAATATACCATACCTCATCGCTAACAAGATAGCGGCATACCTGTATCCATCATCCACCAGTGGTACGCAAGCAGCACCCATCGCTCGTAGGTGGCGTAATCCAGTGCTACATACCTAGCGGTATAACCCATCGCTATAAAATCAGCGGCATGATCCCTCGACATAGAGTCAGCGGCATAAAACATCGCTATAGATATCCGGCGGTATGAACCATCGCCATAGATGTAGCGGAATGACCCATCGCTATATAACACATGGCGGCATGAACCATCGCTAATAGATGTAGCGGAATGACCCATCGCTATATAATACCTGGCGGCATGAATCATCGCCAATAGATGTAGCGGAATGACCCGTCGCTATATGATACCTGGCGGCATGAACCATCGCCAATAGATGTAGCAGAATGACCCGTCGCTATATGATACCCTGCGGCATGAACCATCGCCAATAGAATAGCGGAATAACACATCGCTATGAATACCCGGCGGCATAAATCATCGCAAATAGAATAGCGGAATAACCCATCGCTATGAATACCTAACGACATAAACCATCGCCCATAGAATAGCAGAATAAAACATCGCTATAAATACCCGGCGGCATAAACCAACGCCCATAAACTAGCGTCATGATATCCCTCGCTATAAAGCGGCAAATATCCCTCTTCGCTACTTCGCTTCGTCATACCAACGGCATAATATCCCTCGCTTAAGAGGCAAATATCCTCCATCGCTATCATATGACAGTGGAAAGCTCATCGCTATGCCATATTAGCGGTATAATATCCCTCGCTTAAGCGGCAAATATTCTTCATCGCGATGGTATGACAGCGGCACCACTACTCCTCGTTTTATCATGACAGCGGAAATACCCATCGCTTCGACATATTAGCGGCATAATATCCCTCTCAATAGTAATATGACAGCGGAATTATCCTTCGCTTCGACATATTTGCTGCAAATATTCTTCATCGCTATAATATGACAGCGGCAAGTATTCACATCGCTACGCCATGTATGCAACCGTAATGCATAATCCATATTCCATTAATCATCACTATGAGTGTATTTTAATGCACCTCGCTTCAAATGTGACATGCGGAGTTTACCATCGCTTCAACATTTAGCGGCAAAACATCAAAATCATCACTCCAATATGCAACCGTAATGCATAATCCATGTCCCATATGACCCTGCAACCACCATGGTTATCAACAACATATTCCAATTATGAAAACATATCATAAACGCACATAAGCAATATAGTTGTGCCACACAACACTAACTACCATCATGCATAGGTATGTGCTTCTCATTCCCATTAACATGTTCCTAGGCCCTCAACAGCCCCAAAGAGCAAACCACTGCTCTGATACTACTAATGTAGGGACCCCCACACCCTTAACCCGTTATTAGTGTATTAATCCATGCCATTAGTGCATACAATCATATTATCATGGGAAGGAAACCACATGCAAGCATAGCATCATATACCATCTATAAAATTCTTGCATTAGAACCCCATAATATTCAACTTCCCCAACCAAAACCTCTTTCATAGTATGCACCCTAATAATACACTAACATACTCTCAGTTCATTTAGCAATTCCGTATTTAATTGCATGCAGACAATAAATGAAGAGATAAAAGCCATGCCCATTTATACATTCCATATACACGTAAAAACGTGCTCACATTAGAGCACCCAATGAATGAACGTGTATCTAATGTATAAGATACTCTACCAAATACCGTTACTGATACTCCAATCCTGGAAGCACCTCCCATGCGCAGCTCGATCTCAACTCTGGATCTACGTGCTTACAACCAGCTCTGTTACTTCAATCCTGGAAGTACCTCAAATCAACAGCCCGAGCTCAACTCCAAGGCTACTGCTGCACCTGTATCACCTGCCCCAACAGAGACAGCCCCCACACGGGGTGAGCATACCAATACCACCAATCCAATAATCCATAATATTACAGTTCATAATTTACAGAATGTAAATGTCATGAATTTAAATGATACTCCCTGAATGGTATCATCCTCATCTGGGATCCCCAGTATTGTCCCTGTTCTCAAAATAACCAAACTCATCAAATTCCCAAAGCCAGTTAATCACCACGTAGATTAACTAATACCATTTCTGTCATGCCAGTTCCATAATCAAATATGGTCAAATCATTAAATAAAGGACCGTAGATATCACATATATCTAACCAATGATTCCATGTTTCTATTTCATTGCTCACTCCACAATAGCGGCATTTTAACCCCACGCTTGCTCAACAGCAGCGGCGTCATAATCGATGGTCGCTCAATGGCGACAACATCCCAATCATTGCTCGCTCAAAAGCTGCACCATATAATTTCCAGTACATATATATCCATTTATAGCATTTACCATAAACCATGCATTTCAATATCCATTTATTGCTAATACCATATTCCACGCATTTCCACGTACATTTATTGCAACATAGTGTACCATGCACTCAACAATTGCAATTATAATAAAGGGCTATGCTCGTACGTCATACTTACCTTATAATTCCGTAGTTCAAGTCCAACCTTGCATGAGTCCCACGACCCGATGAATTATATGCTAACACATAAATAACTCACAATTAAACACAAGCATGCAACCACGTGCCCAAGCACGTTCATAACCCCCAAACTTATCGTCAATCCTTGACGATTTACAATTTTAAAAGACCCCGGGTTAAGCATGCATAATACCCAAAATATATCATTTTAAAAGTTTAAATGATAGCCAAACTCAACCGAGAATTCCGTTTTATTAAACTTTGGCTCCAACCAATCCATTTAAAAGTATAGCATTCCCATTGGAATGTGGACATAGTCCCGGAAATGGGCCACTTAAACCTCGATTCCAAAATCCTGACATTTTCCAATTTTTTTGAAAAAGCATCAATCTTCGAGCGGCGATCGATCGCCGATTTTATCGCGATCGATCGCCACTGACCAGTAGCCAACCAGTGCATCATCGCGATCGATCGCCAACCCACTCGCGATCCATCACCGAGACCTCGCGATCGATCGCCGAGACTGTGCATCTTCACCAAAATTCCAGCTGTTCCTCGCGATCGATCGGCACCCCTCGGCGATCGATCGCGACCTGCGATTTTCCGAAAAACTCGAGCTTCCATGGTGTTTTTCACACCCAAACTCAAACCAACACCCCATACACCATCAACACCTCAAATACACCATTTAAAGCCAATAAAAACTCTAAAAACTCAACTTTGGATTTTTAACCAAAAATCCCTAAATCCAAAATCAGCCAAAACCTCAACCAAACTCTACAATACCACTACCAAATCGAAGACAATGATGAGGGGAAGATTAATACATGATTATCTTCGGGAAATCCAGCTCCCGAGCCAAGCTACCAACGATTTTTCCTCCAAAGGAAAAAGAGAGGAAATGGGGGAGGGTTAGGCGTAGAGAGAGAGAGGGGAGAGAGAGGGAAGGAATCCGTGCCAAATGACGGAATACCGAGTCTACTTGGTATATATAGTACCAAAACTCGAAAATACCAATCCTTCCACAAATACATCATGACTCATTAAAAATCATCTGTTTTCAATAATTACCTCCCAATCTCTATTTTCATTACCAGCCCCAGTACAAAGTACTCCTGACCCCAAATCCCACCAAAGACCAAATTCCAAGGTTATTACCACGACGAGAATACAATCTCATCCCTTGGATCCAACGACTCCAAATACCGGATTTAATTCCCCGGGAGTCCCAAAACCGCAATTAATTCATAATTGCCACAATTAAAATCCATCAAAGATTATTACCACACCGGGATTAACACCATTAATTCCCGAGCATCACAGTTTTTCACACACAATATAATGCTATCCAAAATTCCATTTTTCAACAAAATCACATTTCTATCAAAAATCATTTCTTTCAAACTTGCATGCTTACTATCCCAAAACATTTCAAAAATAAATAACATAAAGTACCTAAAATAATTTGCGGAAAATGTAACTCCATTTACGTACCTCGAGCTTCCTAACAACGTTCAATCTACAACTCTACAAAATCTCCAAATGTCAGTTATCTCCTATCATACATGGTAACATCATTAAACAATCAGATTTCATCTAAAAATAATAATCTCAAATTTCAAATTTCAAATTTCATGATTTCCTAAAATCGTTCAAATATGGTCCAACAATCACCTAGTTGAAGCTCTAAATGTCCAAAAACTCAATCCAAAGTTAGCAGATTTGGAAAAACGTCTACTAATATCTTTAGGATTAAATATACAATTTTTTAGGGCTGGGAAAAAAAATTTCTAGAAGAATTTTGGGCCAGTAGCTACAGTAAGGCTTTCGGGGAATGAAAATCGAACTTTTCGATTTCGAAAACTAATTATCTATTGATTTTGCTGAATTTTCATGAAAGTTTTGTGCCGTATATAAAAGACATTTTTGTTTTGGCAATTCAAATCCATCCTCTACATTATTATCCACAACAGCTATTGGAGAGTTTTTAAATGTCTATAATCACCAAAGCTCAAGCAAGACTGATACTATAATGCCAAAATTCGAAAACAGAACCAAAATTACATTTCTCCTCAACACTCAAACTAATGATTTACATATACAAACTACATCATTTAATCACAAACTTAGTCAACAGATTAAGAATAGAAACAGAGTACAAATCACAAATTTTCATAGTAGTATAGGTTATTTAAAATGAAGTTCTGTTAGTGAAATTCAAAAGGAGATCCAACAAAGAACAATATTTCATCAAATAACATTAATCATAACAAAATCATAAGCAAAGAAGATTTATACCAAAATTCCAAGATTTATGTTACAATTGAAGTTCCTCACCTTGGGTGGTAGGTCTTGCTCTAGTGAGTTTGAAATATGATGAGGCTTGGTAACAGTGAGGGTTCGGCCACTTGAATCCGAAAAACATCGATGGTTTCTTCCTCGGTTGTGAATGTTAGGTGTTTAAATAAGGGTAGAATGAGATGATATCGCTTTTCGTTACTGATTTGTGCATCTGAAACGGACGATGAAGGCATGACATTAGGGATTCCAAAAAAACTGAAATGTTGTGGAAGGGGAAGAGGGAAGAAACGTATGCTGATGGGGAGAAGATTTAATTTTGAAAATGGGAATGGGAATGAAGAAGAAGGCACAAAGTTTAGGCCTTTTAATTTAATTAATTAATTTTTTTTATACGAAATTGTGGGCCTTTATAATGGTTTTGGGCCATTACCTTCTTTCATGCACTCTTCTTGAGTTTTGGCTTGGAAACCAAGATTTGAACTTGTTAATAACCTGAAGTTGAAGCTATAGTGGTAAGAAAACATGATATATGAAGTTGTTTTCAAGTTAGAATATGTTGAAATCAAGTTTGTTATCTTTTAACTTGGTAGAGTTGAATATAAAGGATATAAACTTGGTTTGAAGGAAAAGAATATCTATGATGATACTATTATGTGTTTATGCAACTTGTATCATGTTGGAAGTGTAAGGAATGGTGAACAATGGTATAAAATTTGAAGAACAACATGAAAATATCATGCTCTGAAATTTCCAGAGTTAGGCAATTGATCGCTAGTTACACGACTATCGATCGCTATAGGCTAAGAACAAGTGAGGCGGTGTGTTTAACTATCGATCGCTGGCTTGTTAGCAATCGATCGCTAGGCGGCGATCGATCACGTAAAGGTAGAGATCGATCACATATAAGGCAGAAAGTTTGTATGGAAATGTGAAGTTGAAGCGATCGATTGCTGGTTGATACCGATCGATCGCTAGGTTGAATTAATGAAAATGTTATATTTTCTTGATATTTGTATAATGATGTTGATTATAACATTGAATTACTGAATTTTGTGTAGCATCATCTCAAGGAACATGTCAAAGATGAGGTTAACAAATAACTCATGATTTTCTAGTTTTGGAAACGACAACATGCACGTGTTGACGTACGAGTATCGATGATACATCGACGAATGCATATGATGATGGTTATCTATATATGACTGAGATGGTTACGAATGATGTTGTTGATGCATGTGATTGGTGTTGTGATGCACGATGCTGTTGAGACATGAGATTGGATTGTTATAATGCGTGAGCTGGGTATATGATATGTGCTGTTAATATGAAGATGTGAGTATGTTCCACTGACATATTGAGCGGAAAAGTGATTGCTATTATTTTAAACAGTATTTTACAGTGTAGCGATTATGTACCGCAAGTGCACGATGTCAAGTTTTAGTATAATGATAGGAAAAGTACGAGTGTCGAACCCACGAGGACCAATTAAATTAACTATATTTAGTCAACCGATAACTGGTTGTGATTAATTAACTAAATTGACTAATTAACTCAATAATCAACCCAAACAAACAGTAGTGAAATAAAATAAGATCAATAGAGACAATTATCAAGATTTTGGTTCACCTATGTAATTCCCCATAATTCGCCTATTAGTTAGGATTTAAATTCAAACGATCTAAGGTGACGAGTTTTCCTAATGCACTTGTTATACCTTAGTCCAGCTATAACAAATCTAATACTAACGTTACAATAAACCACTCATATATCCTTATTGACAAATTAATATTGTATGTCGATCTATGAAAACTTCTAGCCTTCGATTACTAGATATTTATAGCTATCACACGTGTATTTGACTTAATCTCTCGATCTCAGTCTGAAATCCATGGCATAAATTAAATCTCTCGATCTTAGTTACAATTAATTATCATTCAAGGATGATCAAACCCTCAAAAGCATGAAGAACAATAATCTATGCACTTAGATATATAAGAATCAATCAAAAACTTTAAAATTGAATTATGGGTTCATACAAAGGATCCCCTAAGTTTTGACAACAAGCTTAGCCAAAAACCATCAAATAATAATGAGTAAAATTGTATTGAAAAATTTTAAACATCAAAATCTGAATCTAAAAGGTAAATAAGTTTAGATATACGAATAAACGAGGGCACCACTCCGTGCATTGCTTCGTATTTCCGTCTCTTGCGTTGTATCTTCTTCTTCAATGGTTTTATGGAGTATGGGTGATCGGAGGGGATGAAGATGATGGAGGCTGATGATTGTAGGGTTTATTTTCAGCCAAAAGGTCTGAAAAAACGTCCAAGATAATTCTATATATAGTTGTGTAGGAGTTTGGTAGTTATTGGACTCAAAAATAGCTTGTTAACCCTTGAATTGCAGCATGGCAGCCAGAATACCTTTGAATCCCCAAGAAGAAGTAGGGGATGCTATGAGTATGAATGCAACTGATGGCCAGGTTCCTGTACTACCACCACCAGTAGACCAAGGGCCAGTGAACATGTATTTATCTAGGGAATTGACATTGACGCAATTCTTAAGTTATCAGCCGCCTCGATTTGAGGGTACTGAGTCTGGTGAACAAGCTGAATAATGGTTGGAGCGTATTGAACATATATCAGCTCTGTGTGCAAAGTCAGCCTGGTTGAGGTTACCTAAGTTTCAATTGGCCAAGAAGTCATTGATGTGGTGGAAAGCCACAGTTATGAAATAGAGCCCAGGGGCAGATCTGTATTCAGAAGTCGATTTCTGAGCCATGATTTCTCTGTTGCAACAATACAGTTAAAGGAGGATGAGTTTACCAATTTGAAACAGGGTAATATGAGAGTAGCTGATTATGCTTTACAATACTCATCATTGCTGAGATATGTGCCACACATTGCTGCAAATACTACTGCCAAGATCCGGCATTTCTTGAGGGGACTGAGGCATGAAGTATTTGATATGGTTATTTCTAATAAACCTACTTCATTTGAGGATGCACTTAACCGGGCAGAGATGATAAAGATTGGAACTAGTGCTTACAAAGATGGAGGTCAATCTCAGAAACCTACTTCAGACAACATGAGACCCAGATGATAATAGTTTAAACCACGAGGAGGTGTATCATCCTTGAGGTTTAGTGGTAAGAGGTTTGATAATCGTAAGAGTGGGAACAAATTTGAGAAGAGACAGTCACAAGTGTGCAGTACTGGGGGAATAAAATGTTTCAATTGTGGAGGGCCACATTTGAGACGTGATTGTCAAAACAGAGATGGTCCAGTTTGTTATGGATGTGGCACGAGAGGTCACATAATGCGGAATTGTCCTCAGGCTGTAGGGCAACATAACAAAGGCATTGTTTCTGAAATTACAGTACAACAGAGACCACAGTTTATGCCTCGTGCAGTTGGGGGACAAAGAGTAGGGTCACCCCAAGTTCAGGTGTATGCATTGAATAAGGAGCAAGCATATGCAGCTCCTGAGGATGTAATAACGGGTAAACTTTTTTGTTGAGAAGCATCATATGTGCTCGTCTCCATTGTTGATGCCATGTCTTGACACCCATGGGGAAGAATGTTATGGCTGATCAAAATGTTTATGACTGTTCTATTCATTTGATGAACATGTGGTACAAGCAGACTTGATTGTGTTGGAGATGAATGAATTATCTTGTATTATCGGTATTGATGTGTTGCGCAGATATCAGACTATTGTGGATTGTTGTCAGAAAATGGTTCGTTTTCAGTCTGAACAGGGCAATCAATGGATCTTTTATGGACATGGATCTCGTGCAAAGATCACATTGATATCTGCTATTCACATGTCACGTTTGTTAGAACATGGATGATGTGACTAGAAATAGACACATCTATTGCGCTTAATTGTCTACTGTTGGGAAACGATTTCTAAGTTTTGGTGATTACAAAGACTCCTACCGGATGAAGACTCCTACAGGATGAAGACTCCAACCGGGTGATAAAGACCAACTGGATGAACACCTACCGGATGTTGAAGTCTTACCGGGTGATAAAGACCAACTGGATAGACATCAACCGGACAGACATCAACTGGATGGCTACCAACTGGATAAACATCAACTGGATGGCTACCAACTGGACAGACATCAACTGGATGGCCACCAACTGGATAGACATCAACTGGATGGCTACCAACTGGACAGACATCAACTGGATGGCCACCAACTGGATAGACATCAACTGATGGCCACCAACTGGACAGACATCAACTGGATACAGACATCAACCGGACAGACATCAACCGGATAAACATAAACTGGATGGACATCTACTGGACAACCATCAACCGGATAGTCTCACACTGAACAAAGACATCAACTGGTCATAAGAGGATGAACGACCAGTTGAACAAAGAAAACCAGCAGAAGTCTAAACTTTCAGTAAGAGCACTGAGCAACGAGACAAAATAAGTACAACATTCTCTGACAAAGGTACAACAGAGCGGCGCATCCTGCTATATCTCCGCCACCATTACCGTCAGAGTTAAAGAGCCGTTGCTTAACAAAATAGGAAAGAAGACAATATGAATTTGGAAAGCTAATCTCTTCCTAATACAGAAAAGCTACCGTTGGACAACCAAACCTATAAATACGTCCAAGCAAAGAATGAAGAAGTTAGCTGAACGATTTTTCAACAAACAGAAACACCTCAAAGCAAACAAGAAAATCAACTTACTGATATTCCAAAAGTTCAGCAAAGAGCAGACAAGTAGTGCAACTGAATTTGTGACATATTAATTCCTATTGAAGTCTGCTGCTCAAGAACACTCGAAGCTGAAAAGTTTATTTTGTAAAGAGTGTTATAGAATCTTTTGTAATCAAATTTAAGAAGTTGTGATTGATAGGAGTTTAGGCCAAGCTGTGTGAGTGCCTAAGAAGGTTGTATACCGTAAAGTGTAAACCAAGTCTTCTAGTGAATCCTTCCTGCAAATGAAGAAGGGGAGACGTAGAAGCGTTGTGCTTCGAACTTCCAGAAACAATACTTGTGTCATTTGTTTATCACTTATTTACTACTCAGCCTTATTTCTCACAAGTCCAGCAGACGTATTCCGCACTACAATCAGTGTCTGCTAACTTGCCTGATATTGAGAAGCAACTGTAACACTTAACAGTTTACAGTTAACCCGAGATAAATCGAAATTGAATCTAGTGTTTATTCAACCCCCCCATTCTAAACACTACCCCGATCCTAACAAGTGGTATAAGAGCTTAGGTCTTCTCAATCTTGAGAAATTACCAATTACCAAAAACTGATGGCCTCATTCAGCAAGATTCCAATGTTCAAGAAAGATGAATATGATGATTGGAGAATCTGTATGCAAGCACATCTAAGTGCTCAAGATGATGATATGTGGTATGTAATCACTGAAGGACCTATGAAGATCATGAAAATCAATACAGCTGCTTTTATCACAAGTGGTGATCCACAAATGGTAGAAAAGGACAGATCTCAATGGTCAAATGAAGAAAAGAAGAAAGCCAATCTCGACAACGTTGCTAAGGACATTTTGTTCAAAACTTTGGACAAAAATATGTTCAACAAAATAAAAATGTGTTTCACAGCTAAAGAAATCTGGGAGAAGATTGCCCAACTCTGTGAAGGAAATGATCAAACTAAAGAAAACAAGCTTACTGTGGCATTACAGAAGTTTGAGCATATCAAGATGATGAATGGAGAAACTCTCAACGAGTATGATGAAAGAGTGACCGGAATAATCAATGAACTCAGCAGTCTGGGTAAGGAGTTACCCAACAGAGAAGTCACCCTCAAGGTGATGAGAGGTCTCCCAAGAGAATGGGATGTCAAGACCATTGCTATGAGAGAATCAAAGGGCATCAACAAGATAGATCTGCATGATCTGTTTGCTGATTTAAAAGCCTATGAATTCGAATTAGGTATTCGGGTTGAAGATGAACCCAGTACCAGTCAGCCTACCAAAGCTCTCACTGCATCAGAAGTCATACCTACTGCTACAGAGATGACTCCAGAAAAAATATGTAATGATGCTATGGCAATGTTCGTAAAGAAATTCGGGAAATTCATGAAGAAGAATCAGAAATCATATCCACGAAGGTAGAGCTTCAAAGGAAGATCACAAGAAGAAGAGCGTGTATGTTTCAACTTCTCAAGCCAGGGCATTTCATCGCCGACTGTCCCAAACCCAAAAAGGATGATCACAAAAGAGGATCCAAGGATCACAGAAAATCCAAGGAAACTAGAAAATCATCCAGAAGGGACAGAGACCAAAAGGTTTTGATGGCAGAAGAAAGTAAAAGCAAATGGGCTGATTCTGAATCAGAATCAGAGGAGTCAACAGCTCGTCCAGCGAGAGTGAAGACGAGGAAGTCCACTGCTTAATGTCAAATGATGAAATTGAGGTACACGAGTCTAATCTATCTGAATTTACACATAGTGAACTTACCAATGCATTGCAGGACATGATCAATGAGTATCGGACGTTATATGAATCCTTTGAAAGCTATAAGATTGAGCACTCAATCCCAACGGAAACGCATAACAACGAACTTGATTGTGAACAATCAAATGAGTTAAAATGCTTAAGGGAAACAGCTAGTCTTCTAGTGAAAGAAAGAGATGAAGCCAAGTGTGCTTACCAGAAACTCAACAAACTGGTCAGCATTTGGAATGCGTCAACTACCAGAAAAGATGAAATGCTTGAGTATATTCGACTTGCTAGTGATCGAACTGGTATAGGCTATAATAGCAATGACAACAATTCATATGGTGACGAACCTCCGCTGTGTCTAAAGAAAAGCAATGTTCAATCAATGAACTTTGTAAGATCTAGCACAGTATATGATCCCATTGAACTGGTTAAAGAACCTGTTAAAGCAACACTCATTAAGGAACATGCATCACACCGAGGTATTGGTTATGTTGAACCAATCAAGAAAGCTAAACCGGGGCAAAAGTTCAGAAATGAACTTAAACCCACTGGTCGAGCAGCTAGAGAGGTTAAACCCAACTGGTACTACAATTGTATGCCTATCCAGAAGAGGTATATGCCAAACAACAGGAACTACAAACCAAGAGCACATGCATACACTCATTATCACTCTACACAGTCAAGACCATCACCATCATTTATGAATGCACACACATTTCAGAACACACACCGACCTAAGCCACTCAGGGTCATACAAGTGTGGGTTCCGAAATGACTAATCCTGCCCGGACCCAAGTAGGATTGGGTACCAATCATTTTATCGCTTTAATTGAAGGAAACTAGAATGCATCAAGTTCGGAGCTCAGAATGGTTCCTGGACAGCGGATGCTCTAGACATATGACAGGAAATGCAAGCTTATTGTCTGAACTGGTGGACTCCACCGTACCCAGAATAACTTTTGGAGACAACGCGAAAGGTAGAACCGTGGGTAAGGGTAAGATTATCTACGGTAATATTATTATTAAAGATATTCTGTTAGTTGAAAATACATGCTATAACTTGATTAGCATAAGTCAACTCTGTGACAATGGTCATTCCGTAGAATTCAACCAGCACTCATGTACAATCAAATCTTCTGATGGTAGTATATTACTTATAGGAAGAAGGCATGATAACACATATAAAATTGATTGGAATCTTAATCAGCCTACCTCCTCTACTTGCTTTACTGCCCTGAATTCTTCCAAGAATTGGCTTTGGCACAAACGTTTGAGTCACTTAAATTTTAAAACTATTGCCAGTCTGCGTAAACTTAATCTAGTCATTGGACTGCCCCAAATTGAGTTCTCAAAAGATAAGATCTGTGCAGCATGCCAACTTGGTAAGCAAATCAGATCCTCCTTTAAGAACAAAGGGAGTAAATCTTCTTCTCGGTGCCTAGAGTTGCTGCATATGGATCTTTTTGGTCCTATACCAGTAACAAGTCTAGGGGGAATGAAGTATACTCTAGTGTTAGTAGACGATTACACTCGTTTTACATGGGTCCTGTTCCTAAGTGGCAAAGATCAGGCTACTCCAAAGCTGATCAAACTACTGAAAAGACTCCAAAATGAGAAATCGTGTGGGATAGATAGAATTCGCAGTGATAAGGGTACTGAGTTTACCAATCAATCACTCGAATCATATCTAGATGACCTTGGTATTAAACACGAATACTCTGCTGCAAGAACTCATCAACAAAACGGAGTTGCTGAGCATAGGAACCGCACTTTGAAAGAAGCTGCGCGAACTATGCTTGCGGAATCAGAAATATCGCAGAGATTTTGGGCAGAAGCCGTCAACACAGCTTGTTATACGCAGAACAGATCAATGATTAATAAGCGAGCAAATAAAACCCCTTATGAGATCTGGAATGGCAGTAAGCCAAATATTTCCTACTTCCATGTGTTTGGTTGCAAATGTTTTATTCATAACAATGGAAAGACTCATCTCACCGCTTTTGATGCCAAATCTGATGCTGGAATATTTCTTGGTTATTCTACAGTTAGTAAAGCCTTCAGAGTATTTAATAATAGAACTCTTACAGTAGAAGAATCAATGCATGTAAAATTTGATTAACCTACTGACTGTACAATATCTGATATACAAATCAACAACTTGAGCAATCGACTGGAAAGCACTTACATTGATGAAAATGTTGATGATGAGATGAATTACAGAAGCAGGACTGACTGCTCCTTAGAACCAGAAGTTCCTGAAGCTCAAACAGAGGAGTCTGCTGGTCAACAAGAACCGCATCCAGCTGACAATGACACTATTGCACATACTCCTGCTGCAGTAGAAGGAGCAAATGAAAAAGATGCATCAATCAGCACTTCTGAACTGCCCACTCATATCCAGTCAAATGAAGGGCTCAATCCTCTTGGACCTCCGCTCCGGTGGATGAATGATCATCCTCCCGAGCAGGTCATAGGTAACCCTGTTGCTCCTCTACGCACCAGAGGACAATTAATTAATGAATTCCTTCATGCTGCATTCATATCTCACCTAGAACCTAAGAAGATTGATGATGCTATGTTAGACCCAAGCTGGGTAGACGCTATGCAAGAAGAACTTAATCAGTTTGAGCAAAACAAAGTATGGTATTTAGTACCACGACCACGGCATCACACTATAATAGGCACCAAATGGGTATTTAGGAATAAATTAGACGAAAATGGAACAGTAATCAGAAATAAAGCAAGATTAGTTGCACAGGGCTACAGACAGGAAGAAGGCATCGATTTTGATCTTTGCCCCTGTAGCTCGATTAGAACAATTCGTATATTTCTTGTATTTGCTGCTTTTAAAGACTTCAAAGTCTATCAGATGGATGTTAAGAGTGCGTTTCTTAACGGCAAACTCCAGGAAGAAGTTTACGTCGAACAACCTCCTGGATTTGAAAGCCATCAGCAGCCATCTTATGTATTTCGTCTTAATAAAGCTTTGTATGGTCTGAAGCAAGCTCCCCGTGCATGGTATGAAACACTATCAAAATATTTGACTGAGCATAACTTTATCATTGGCACGGTGGACAAGACCCTTTTCAAATTCACAAAGGGAGATCATACTCTGCTTGTTCAAATATATATTGATGATATTATTTTCGGCAGTACTAACTCAAATTGTGTGAAAGATTTTCTAAAATTATACAGGATCAATTTGAGATGAGCATGATGGGAGAACTATCATTTTTCTTAGGATTGCAAGTCAAGCAATCCAGTGAAGGAATTCTGATAAATCAGTCCAAATATACTAAAGAGCTGCTGAAGAAATATGGAATGAGTACCAGCTCAGCTGCTGCTACACCAATGAGCTCATCTGCCAAACTCGACTTGGATAATTCAGGAATACCAGTCGAAGTTACAATGTATCGAGGCATTATCGGATCTTTACTGTATTTGACAGCCAGCCGACCAGATATTATGTTCGCAGTTTGTATGTGCGCCCGGTTTCAAGCAAATCCCAAGCAGTCGCACTTCACTGCTGTCAAGAGAATTCTCAAATATCTGAAAGGAACTGAGAATGTCGGTCTATGGTATCCAAGGGACTCAACGTTTAATCTGATCGGATACTCAGATGCAGACTATGCTGGTTGCAAAATTGACAGAAAGAGTACCAGTGGATACTGTCAATTTCTTGGAGATAGACTAATCTCATGGGGATGCAAGAAGCAGACATCCATAGCAACTTCTACTGCAGAAGCAGAATACCTCGCTGCTGGAAGCTGCTGTGCTCAACTGCTCTGGATTCAACAACAACTGAGAGACTACGGAATTGAATCCACTGAAGCACCTATATTTTGTGACAATACATCTGCCATAGCAATTACTTATAATCCGGTTCTTCATACACGTACCAAACATATTGACATCCGTCATCATTTTATCAGAGATAATGTTATGAAGAAAGAAATTCGGCTGGAGTATATCTCTACCGAACAACAAGCAACAGACATTTTCACAAAACCCCTACCGGACGCTAAGTTTTCTTACTTTAGAAATATTCTTGGTTTAATTGAAATCAATTCTTGATTGTTGTTATTTTAGGATGATAAATTCAGGGGGAACTACTTAGTTTATTCGCATAAATTGAGGGGGAATTTCAGTTATAATCTTATCTTGGTTATTTAAGCTCAGCTGGTAATACAATGGTCAGCTGCAGTAGGTGTATACGTACCAGTAGGACACTACATCCAGTAGATGCTCTCTTACCACTCGGACCCTACATACCAGCAGACTTTACCAAATATGCTTTGACAAAAATAACCCTCGATACTCATTAACCTAATGAAACGTCGGAATTCAAAATTACTTGTGTGTAAAATAAATTATTTCACTCCCGCCTAAATCCTGTCCTTTTATTTATTGGTTAAATTTTTTTTAAATCGTTAGATGATCGCCACGTATACATGTGTCCGCTCATCTACAGTACGACGTTACATATACTTTCATTTTCGCCGCCATTAGTTTCATTATTCTTTATCTTCTCCAACAAATCACTGCGATTAACTTTCCTTCCAGAAAATTTTACTCAACAGGATTGCTGTTGTTTCTTCCGCATAATCATCCAAAATGTCAAAGAATACACAGCCAAGCTTCATCACAAATGCTGTTCATGTGGATTTTCATTCAATCTACACATCATCTGATGAAGAGACAAAGGAACTGATTCACAAGTTGGATACCTCCGGTCTCTTAGTGATCCTAAGCCAGGCCCCCTCATTCTACAAGGAAGAATTACACGAGTTCTTTGCTACTGCAAAAGTTGTTGATGGCTCCATGGTGGCATCCATCTCCGAACAGTTGGTTACAATTACCCAACTTGAATTTGCCACCCACCTATGCCTTCCCTCCACAGGACTTACTGATTTTTTCACTATTCCAGTGGAACTACGAGAAGAGATGCGCCTCATAGTCTCTGACTCTGCAAATCGCCTTCAACGTCCTCCATTCAGGAAAGTATTAATGAAGAGTCATTTCCGACAACTGGCGGATATCATTTCAAATGGGCTACTATGTAAAGCTGGGTCATTTGATATCATCACCCCAGAAAAATTTGATGTTATGAGTGCCATATGCAAAGGCTTGGAGATAAACTGGTCAGTTGTACTATTTCAAATTCTGACTGGTCTCGTAGTTTCTGGCAAAGGTCAATCAGGATTCGCCCTACCACTAAGCAGCCTTTTTGACAGCAAAAACATTAAGACAGGGGCTCTCACCAACCTTCATCCAGGGAGACTAATCACTGCAAAGTATCTTCAGCTTCACATACAGTGAAGTGGCAGAGAAGTTGGGGTGACGAAGCGCCGATCGACTCAAGTTATTAGTGACTCTAAACAAACCATATCGGAATCCGCTGAGTCTTCTCCTCCTCCTCCCCCCCTAAGAAGCCCAGAACAAGAAAAGCTGCTCCTCCGGTTCTCCGACAGAAAGTCATTGAAGGTTCTGATACCATCTCCTCCGCCGGTCCGACAGAAGATATCCCTGGTAGAGAACCCAGCCCTGAAAATCCTCCACCTGAGGAACCAACTGCTTCATTGGCCATGGTACTTGCTACCTCAGTGGCTCCAGTTGACAATTCTTCTGCACTGGTGAGCTCTCAGCAAGCACCAGGCTCTATCAGTTTTAGGACACCCAAGTCCTTGTGTCCTTACTGTCATCCGAAGACCACCACCGCTGGTAAAGGCAAAACTCTTATGGCTCCAGTATCCACACCTGTTGCCTTTGAGATACAAATGGTCATGGATACCGTTGAAGCCAATCTGCAGCCACGGCTAGACATTTTTGATCGATGGGTGAAGGCACGAGTGAAAGTCCGATTTAATGATTTCAATCCTATTCTGAATCAGGCAAGGGAAGATGAGAACCAAATTTTGGCTTATCTTCAAATCACAGACCCTGAGAAGAGCCTGAATGTAGGGTCTTCCTACCTTAACATCATATAATACACGTATAATGGACTGAACATGCATTCATAACCTCTTAGGGGTTCCGGTTGTAGCTTGAGCTAAGAAGATTACAGGCCAAAATAAAATTTCCAAAAGTTAATTAATTACATTCTCAATAATGAATGTTGAAGCTATAGGTTTACACTACTCCTAGAGTAGAGACTATCAAAATCCTGTATCCTCTATTCATCTTGCTCCTTTTAGCTCACCGCCTCAACCCGACCCTAGGCCCTTCGGTCCAAAAGCGTACCTACAGGGACAACACATCGTGAACATATACATATTTACTTAACATCATATTAAAAGACATACAGTAAATGCATAACATCTTAGTTAAGTAAAAGTTATTGGTCGTTCTTCAACTTCTTTTGTTATCCCTGATTCTTGTTCATGTATAAGGGCATCTTACCCCATTGTATGGCATCTTACCATAACATAAACATCGTGTGACATCTTACCACATGGGCATCTTACCCAATCGTATGGCGTCTTACCATATCATACACATCATGTGGCATCTTACCACATGGGCGTCTTACCCAATCGTATGGCGTCTTACCATATCATAAACATCGTGTGGCATCTTACCACAGGGGCATCTTACCCAATCATATACATCGGGTGGCATCTTTACCACATGGGCATCTTACCCTTTTATAAACATCATATGACCTTATCATAAACTTACTTATCATAAACATCATCATCATAAACATCATCATCATAAACATCATCATCATAACATCATCCTCATAACTTACTTATCAAAATCATCATTGTAAACATCATCATCATAAACATCATCATTTTAAACATCATATGTAGGAGTATGGTTTACCGTCCGATGCCCGTACGTTTCTTACGTACCTTAATTCCAAAAGTGGAGGAGTTGGAGGACTTTATCTCCTTGATGTTGTGGGTACCTGGGATGGTTCTACATAACCATACAAATTGATATTAGAAGCTAAACAATAGCCCAATACCAAAAATTCAACAAAAATCATCATTTTCCAACTTTTGAATAGTGGCGATCGATCGCTCAAACATGGCGATCGATCGCCTGATTTTTCACTTCGCGGCGATCGATCGCTTAATATGAGGCGATCGATTGCCTGCTGCACAATTCGCTACTGGGCATTGGCGATCGATCGCGCCATTTGAGGCGATCGATCGCCCACCTTCATTTTGCCCACTGCCTCTCGGCGATCGATCGCTGCATTTGTAGCGATCGATCGCCACAACCAGTGGCCGCGATTTCACCATTTTTGTGTGCATTTTTTAAGCTCATCCTCATACCTTTCAAAACCAAACTTTCCTACAATATCAACAACATCATAACCCACTAAAACCCACATAAAACACTTCAAAAATCATACCCCAAACATGTATAACATATACTCAAAACAAACCCACATAAATCACTTCAAAATCACCACATTTCAAAACCAAACATCATAAAAGCTTTAGGAATGGTTCCATACCTCTTAGGGACTCCAAATCTTACAATAAATCTCACAAACAAAGGTTTTGTGAAGATTTCTTCCTCCTTCCTTGTTGAATCTCGAAAATGGGGGAGAGTGTAGGGTTTGAAAGTAATTTGGGGATTTAGAGGGAAAGGTAAAGTGAGGTAAAAGTGTAGGAAAAAGGTGGGTATAATGGGGGTTAAAAGGAGTTGAGTAATTTTAATTAACATTTGTACCCCAAACTTAACATGATGTATAAAACACCCTAACATGGTATTTTAAAAGCATTTACAAAAAAATGCATCAAACTTCCTATAAATTCACATCTTCCTCATAATTAATAATCAACACAATAAATCATGTTAACACCCCATACCCAACAAATAAATCAATTACCACATAATTCATCATATAAACATCATTAATGCCCAAATTGCATATAATTAATTTCGGGGCATCACAGTACTCCCCTACTTATAAGATTTCGTCCTCGAAATCGCATGCACTTATCCATAAGGAAACTAAACATAAAACATACCAGAAAATAGTTCCGGGTAATGCTGCATCATATGTCGTTCCGTCTCCCACGTAGCCTCCTCGACACCCCGACGATCCCACTGAACTTTGACCATCGGTATAACCTTACTTCGTAATCTGCGATCCTCACGATCCAGAATTCTGACCGGTCGTTCAACGTAGGATACATCTGAGTCCAACTGCACTTCAGTAGGCTGTAACACATGTGACGGGTCTGGCTCATACTTCCGTAGCATAGAAACGTGAAAAACATCATGAATCCCAGATAAGGACGGCGGTAGAGCCAAACGGTAAGCCAATGTACCGATACGCTGCAACACCTCATACGGTCCGACATATCTCGGAGATAACTTTCCCCGCATACCAAAATGGACCACACCCCTGAAGGGTGAGATTTTCAAGAAAACCTTGTCTCCTACTTGGAATTCTAGCGGCCGTCGCCGCTTATTGGCATAGGCTGCTTGCCTATCTTGGGCCGTTTTCATCTTTAAACGTATCATCTTAATCTTTTCTTCCATGTCCTTAATCATATCCGGTCCTCCGACCGTCTTACTCGCCAAGTCCTCCCAATACAGCGGTGACCTACATCGTCGTTCGTAAAGAGCTTCAAAAGGGGCCATTTGAATGCTCGCCTGATAGCTGTTATTATAGGAGAACTCTACTAGCGGTATAGAATCTTGCCACGGAGTATCAAACTCCAAAACACATGCCCTCAACATGTCTTCGAGCGTCTGAATGGTACGCTCTGTCTGGCCATCTGTTTGAGGGTGATAAGCTGTACTCAGTCTCACCTCGGTGCCCAAAGCTGTCTGGAGACCCTCCCAGAAATGTGAAGTAAACCTTGGGTCTCTGTCCGACACAATCGAGACTGGAATCCCATGCAACCTCACTACATCCCGTACATATAATTGGGCCATCTTTAAATATGTGAAAGTCATGTTGTAAGGGATGAAATGAGCTACTTTCGTCAGCCTATCAACGATCACCCAGATCGCATCAAATCCAGAGGTCGTTCTTGGTAGGTGGGTCACGAAGTCCATAGATATGTGTTCTCACTTCCACTTAGGTACTTCCAAGCTCTTCAGCTCACCACCAGGCCTCTGCCTTTCTGCCTTTACTTGTTGGCAGATCAAACATCTTTTGACGAAAGTCATCACATCACGCTTCATGCGTCTCCACCAGAATTGACCGCATAGGTCCTTGTACATCTTCCTTCCTCCTGGGTGGATACTGAACCGACTACTGTGGGCTTGCTCCAATATTCCTCTACGCAACTCTGGTGTATCTGGGACTACCCATCGGTTGCCCAATCTCAAGGAATCATCTTCTGCCACTCTGAACTTTGATGGCCGTCCTTGAAGTACTATAGATGACCATCTTTGAACCTCATCATCCGACCTCTGGGCTTTCCTGATAGCCTCAAATATGTATGGCTCAGCCAACAAGGTCGACACTCGCACCGGCGACATGTCCACATCAAAATCATAGCCCAGATGGCAATAAGAAGTCATCAAAGCTGATAAACACATAGCGTCCTCAGCAGTACTCTTCATCTTCCGACTTAAGGCTTCTGCTATCAAATTTGCTTTACCAGGATGGTACTCAATCTCAGAGTCATAATCCTTGAGCAAATCCATCCATCTTCTTTGACGCATATTCAGTTCAGCCTGAGTGAATAGGAACTTCAGGCTCTTATGGTCCGTATAGATGGTAAACGTCGTACCATAAAGATAATGACGCCAAATCTTCAAGGCAAAAATGATGGCCGCCAGTTCCAGATCATGGACTGGGTATCTGGTCTCATGAGGCTTCAATTGCCTCAAAGCATAAGCCACCACGTGCTTATCTTGCATCAACACACAGCCCAAACCTTGCAATGATGCATCCGTGTACAAGGCAAACTTCTTATTCTCAGAAAGAATCACCAACACTGGCGCTGTCGTCAAACGACGTTTCAATTCTTGGAAGCTTTCCTCGCAAGCTTCGGACCAAAAGAATGGGACTCCTTTCTGAGTCAGCTGTGTCAGCGGCCTAGCGATCTTAGAAAATCCCTCGACAAAACGTCGGTAATAACCTGCTAAGCCAAGGAAACTCCGTATCTCGGGTACAGAAGTGGGTGCATCCCACTACATCACAGCTTCAATCTTCCTGGGATCCACAGATATCCCGTTGCTAGATATAACATGGCCCAAGAATACCACACTGTCCAACCAGAACTCGCACTTACTGAGCTTTGCATATAACTGATGATCCCTAAGGATCTGTAGTACTGTCCTCAAGTGCTTCACGTGTTCCTCTTCAGTCCGGGAGTAGATGAGAATATCGTCAATGAAAACTATGACGAACTGATCCAAATATGGCTGGAACACCCTGTTCATCAAACTCATGAAAACAGCTGGGGCATTCGTCACCCCAAAAGGCATGACTAGGAATTCATAATGCCCATACCTAGTCCTGAAGGCTGTCTTCTGGACATCTTCTTCTCTTACTCGAATCTGATGGTACCCCGACCTCAGATCGATCTTACTGTAGAGCCTCGTACCCTGCAACTGATCAAACAAATCATCGATCCTCGGGAGTGGATACTTGTTCTTCACTGTAGCTTTGTTCAGTTGTCTGTAATCGATGCACAGACGCATCGAACCATCTTTCTTCTTAACAAATAAAACTGGTGCACCCTAGGGCGATACGCTAGGGCGTATATAGCCCTTATCAAGGAGCTCTTGCAACTGTGTCTTTAACTCCCTTAGTTCCGCTGGTGCCATCCTATAAGGGGCACGAGAAATGGCAGACGTCCCCGGTAATAACTCAATCCCAAACTCGACCTCTCTCGTCGGTGGGAATCCGGGAATCTCTTCCGGAAAAACATCAGGAAATTCCGCCACTACAGGTACATCATCAACCTTTAATTCTTCTTTCTTTTCTGTAACATCAACGGCATATATGAGATATCCTGCATGGCCTCGTTCCAACAACTGCGCCATCTTGACAGCAGATATCAACGGAATCTTAGAACGAGAACCATCCCCAAAGAATGTCCACTTGACTCCCATATCAGATCTGAATCGGACAGTCCTCTGCCTGCAGTTCACAACTGCCTGATACTTGTTCAGAACATCAATGCCCACTATGCAGTCAAAGTCTGACATCCCCAGAACAATCAAATCTGACCTTAGCTCGTTATTCTCAAAATAAATGAGGCAATCATAGACAATCTGATCAGTAATCATACTTCTTCCAGCGGGGGTCGAGACTACAAGAGGCGTGGGGGACGGAGAAGTGCATATGCGGTGCCTTTCCACAAAACTTGTCGACACGAAAGAGTGTGACGCACCTGTGTCGATCAATATAAAAGCAGGGTGCGTAAATAAAAGACACGTACCCGCTATAACCTCCTCCGGAGCTGCTGTAGCCTGCTCCCTCGTCAAAGCATAAACTTGTCCCTGAGGTGGCCCCATAGGCTGACCTCCATACTGCCTTGGTACAAAAGGTGGTCTGTGTTGTGCTGCTCTGTCTGCAGGCCTTCCCGCAGAGTTCTGTTGTCCCTCTCGGTTGGGACATTGCCGAGCAAAGTGGCCCTTATTGCCACAAACATAACATCCCACACAGTCTTTAGTCAAATGTGGTTGCCCGAAAACATTGCACTGGACCCTGCCAAGTCTGTCTCCCTGAGACTGCCCCCTTCCGGATGGGGCATCGTTCCTACGGTTTCCTTTCCATCGATTGTCGGGCCTCTTACCACTGAACCTTGACGCCGATGTATTCCCCCTTGGTTTGAACTGATCACCCCTCGGCTTCAAATTCTCAGGAGTGGATTTCTGAGCAGGTGCTGGAGGTGGCACAGTATCAGGGTATGCACCAACTCCCAGTTCGGCTAGTTCAGCCCTTGAAAGTGCATCATCAAAGCAAGTAGGGCCATTAATGATCACCCTATCATACAGTTCTGGCCTCAAGCCCTTCATGAAATTCCTCATCTTGGCTTGAGTACTTGTGGCGATATGAGGCACATATCTGAGTAAAGAGCAGTATTGAAGAGCATAATCTGACACCGGCATGTTACCTTGCTTAAGGTTAGTGAACTCATCTTCCTTGGCCTGTCGTACAGCCGCCGAGAAGTAGCGGGTCAGAACCGAGTTCTGAACAGCTTCCAATTAACTTCATGACCTTGAGCCTCTTGCTCTACTACTGTGGTCTTCCACCACATCAGCGCCTTCTTGCCAACTGGAACTCTGCTAGTCTTATCCAGGCTGTCTTAGCACAAGGAGCTGCCACGAAGATTTGCTCTATTCTTTCCAACCACTCTTCTGCCTGTTCCCCCGTCTCAGTTCCTTCAAATGTCGGAGGTCGGTATGCAATAAATTGAGTCAAGCTCAGTTCCCCAGGTAGTAAGTGTTGCTCAGTCGGTTCTTCGCCAAAAGCCGGCGGTGGTATTAGTTGGTATTACTGCGTCACCCACTTCCACATTTTCACCCATTCTGCAAGACAATGGTTAACAATAATACCCAAAAGCAGTTCATATAATACCTCGTTAGATAAACAAAACATGTTAGCACAACATCCTATACTTCATATGCAACTTATGCGCAAAACATGTTTAAAAGTAAGCACCTAGCTAACTTATTGCTAAGGCTACCCTTCACTCATTCCCGGGTTATCTAACCACTGCTCTGATACCACTAATGTAGGGTCTTCCTACCTTAACATCATATAATACACGTATAATGGACTGAACATGCATTCATAACCTCTTAGGGGTTCCGGTTGTAGCTTGAGCTAAGAAGATTACAGGCCAAAATAAAATTTCCAAAAGTTAATTAATTACATTCTCAATAATGAATGTTGAAGCTATAGGTTTACACTACTCCTAGAGTAGAGACTATCAAAATCCTGTATCCTATATTCATCTTGCTCCTTTTCGCTCACCGCCTCAACCCGACCCTAGGCCCTTCGGTCCAAAAGCGTACCTACAGGGACAACACATCGTGAACATATACATATTTACTTAACATCATATTAAAAGACATACAGTAAATGCATAACATCTTAGTTAAGTAAAAGTTATTGGTCGTTCTTCAACTTCTTTTGTTATCCCTGATTCTTGTTCATGTATAAGGGCATCTTACCCCATTGTATGGCATCTTACCATAACATAAACATCGTGTGACATCTTACCACATGGGCATCTTACCCAATCGTATGGCGTCTTACCATATCATACACATCATGTGGCATCTTACCACATGGGCGTCTTACCCAATCGTATGGCGTCTTACCATATCATAAATATCGTGTGGCATCTTACCACAGGGGCATTTTACCCAATCATATACATCGGGTGGCATCTTACCACATGGGCATCTTACCCTTTTATAAACATCATATGACCTTATCATAAACTTACTTATCATAAACATCATCATCATAAACATCATCATCATAACATCATCATCATAAACATCATCATCATAACATCATCCTCATAACTTACTTATCAAAATCATCATCGTAAACATCATCATCATAAACATCATCATCATAAACATCATCATTATAAACATCATATGTAGGAGTATGGTTTACCGTCCGATGCCCGTACGTTTCTTACGTACCTTAATTCCAAAAGTGGAGGAGTTGGAGGACTTTATCTCCTTGATGTTGTGGGTACCTAGGATGGTTCTACATAACCATACAAATTGATATTAGAAGCTAAACAATAGCCCAATACCAAAAATTCAACAAAAATCATCATTTTCCAACTTTTGAACAGTGGCGATCGATCGCTCAAAACATGGCGATCGATCGCCTGATTTTTCACTTCGCGGCGATCGATCGCTTAATATGAGGCGATCGATTGCCTGCTGCACAATTCGCTACTGGGCATTGGCGATCGATCGCGCCATTTGAGGCGATCGATCGCCCACCTTCATTTTGCCCACTGCCTCTCGGCGATCGATCGCTGCATTTGTAGCGATCGATCGCCACAACCAGTGGCCGCGATTTCACCATTTTTGTGTGCATTTTTTAAGCTCATCCTCATACCTTTCAAAACCAAACTTTCCTACAATATCAACAACATCATAACCCACTAAAACCCACATAAAACACTTCAAAAATCATACCCCAAACATGTATAACATATACTCAAAACAAACCCACATAAATCACTTCAAAATCACACCATTTCAAAACCAAACATCATAAAAGCTTTAGGAATGGTTCCATACCTCTTAGGGACTCCAAATCTTACAATAAATCTCACAAACAAAGGTTTTGTGAAGATTTCTTCTTCCTTCCTTGTTGAATCTCGAAAATGGGGGAGAGTGTAGGGTTTGAAAGTAATTTGGGGATTTAGAGGGAAAGGTAAAGTGAGGTAAAGTGTAGGAAAAATGTGGGTATAATGGGGGTTAAAAGGGGTTGAGTAATTTTAATTAACATTTGTACCCCAAACTTAACATGATGTATAAAACACACTAACATGATATTTTAAAAGCATTTACAAAAAAATGCATCAAACTTCCTATAAATTCACATCTTCCTCATAATTAATAATCAACACAATAAATCATGTTAACACCCCATACCCAACAAATAAATCAATTACCACATAATTCATCATATAAACATCATTAATGCCCAAATTGCATATAATTAATTTCGGGGCATCACACTGAAGCTGAGGGATATATTCCGTCTGATGAACTATGTGGGCGAACTTCAAGCCCTTGTTGAAACCCGTCTTCAGCATTTCAACGGTGATTCAGGCTCAGCGAATCATGATAGAGCAGTTCTAAATGCTCTTGGACCAAAACTGGAAATGGCCGAGCAAGCTCTTCATGATCTTCGCATATCAACTGGACTTCACTCATGTTCTACTGCTGTAAATATTGCAAGTCCCGACCAGCCTGATTTACAGATAGCCACTACTGATCTGGAGATTGCTACTATTAATGTGGAGATAACTTCGATTGACCTGGAGACAAACCCCACTGGAGTGGAGACAGCGTCAACTGCCTTGGAGGCAACTTCTCCTGCTAAAGAACTCTCTTCTCCAACTGCTCACCTTGTCTCCTCTGCTCCCAGCTCTTATAATGATCAACCGACCCAACCGATGGTTGTTGATCACGAAAATGTGGACACAGTAATTCAGACTGTGGTTCATCAAGTTACCATCTCCTTTGGCAACCATGAACCCAGTGAGTCCTCACATTCAAATGATCACACCCAGTCGTTTGCTGCTGCGGTTGTCCAAGCCACTACTGATATGGCTGTACCTGCTCCAGACTCAACAACTTATTGAAGACACTGCTACTATGGTTGTTACTGTCTCAGACTCAACAGCTGCCCCACTTGTTGAAGACACTGCTTTACTATCCCTGCAGTTGTCGATGCTCATCCCGGTGTTCTTGCTCCTACTGCTGACCCTCAAATAATTGCTGTGGATCCGTCAATGGCTCAAGAACTTTCAAAGGATTTCTTTGACTTTCAAACATCAATCCCTCTGGACGAGCCACCAAACATTGCTGCACAGCTAGCAAATCTATCCAATGCAATTTCAGCACTAGCCAGCGATGTAAATAAACTCAAGCAGGAAGAGCGCACTGCGACTCTTATTCTTGGCACCCATCAGCAGCACGCGGACTCTCAGTTCCAGCAAGTCTACATGGACTTAAATAGTCTAACGACTACTGTCACCAGACTTCAGACTTTTGCTGAGAATGCAGTTGCAGACGCATTTTCTCGAATCGGCCAGGCTCGTCTTCAGATCACTCAACATAATGAATCACTTCATGCTGCCACATCCCTGGCTCTTGGAGACAAGATAGAAGATGCCAAGAAAGTCTTGACCGAGCAACTGGCAACCATGCAGGCAGCATTTGCCTCTCAAATTCAAGATCTATGCAATAGTCTGCCTGCTGCCCTCAAATTATTCGAAGACTGTCTGAGTCTAGCCGCCCCGCTCCTCAGTCCCAGCGAGATCCAAGTCCAGCACATCGTTCATCCACTGCAACTGGGGCATCCCATCAGTCCAGACCATCTACTCAGCAAAGATCTCGAAGTCCGCGCCAACCGTCTACCGAAAAGCGCGACTATTCCCAACATTGGCTAGGGAGGAAATAGTATGATTTTCTGATCCCTTATTAATTACTCTTATCTATTTACTGTTTTCATTTGACTTTTCCGTATTTATCGTAACCTCATTATTATGTTCACACTTAATGAAATTCTTCTATAAATAGAGACTCGTCTTTTCTGTTATAACACACATTCACTCATCATGATTCTTTTCAATTCATTGAAAATTCCTTGGTTTTCTCTTTGCAACTGTTCAGTCTCATGGGTTTATTACTTATCTAAATCAACCCCTCATGGGTTGATTACTTATCTAACCCAGCTCCGTTAAGCTTCAGCGTTTGGATCCTGCTCTGATGCTCATCATCAGACAGGAACTACAATCAGGAGTTATCTGGGTGCTGATGACAAAAAGGGGGGAAACAGAGATAGAGTATTTTCAAAGGTGAATCCATAAACCATGGAGGCCTGATGAATATACATTTGACTATCCCTCCGATCGAAGTTCTTCCTCTCTGAAACAAGGTGGATCGACGATCGAAGATTTTCCTCTCTGAAACAAGGTGGATCGAAGCCCTTCCTCTCCGCAACTAGGTGGATCGAAGCTCTCCGGTCTACATTGTTTGTTTAAAATTTGTCATGTATCAGCTATATTTTGTAGAAATAGATCTGTATTAGGTTAGATCCAGTTATCAGAATCCATCTTAAATGAAGATGAATCTCTATCAATTGTTCAGTTTGATTACAACTTGTAATCTGCTTATCTTTATAACGAATGAAATTTCCTTTCAATTATGTCTTCAAGTATTTTCAGGATTCACAACTTAATTATTCGAGTATGAAATCGTTATTGCTTAGTTTTGTCATCACCAAAAAGGGGGAAATTGTTGGGAAACGATTTCTAAGTTTTGGTGATTACAAAGACTCCTACCGGATGAAGACTCCAACCGGGTGATAAAGACCAATTGGATGAACACCTACCGGATGTTGAAGTCTTACCGGGTGATAAAGACCAACTGGATAGACATCAACCGGACAGACATCAACTGGATGGCTACCAACTGGATAGACATCAACTGGATGGCTACCAACTGGACAGACATCAACTGGATGGCCACCAACTGGATAGACATCAACTGGATGGCTACCAACTGGACAGACATCAACTGGATGGCCACCAACTGGATAGACATCAACTGATGGCCACCAACTGGACAGACATCAACTGGATACAGACATCAACCGGACAGACATCAACCGGATAAACATAAACTGGATGGACATCTACTGGACAACCATCAACCGGATAGTCTCACACTGAACAAAGACATCAACTGGTCATAAGAGGATGAACGACCAGTTGAACAAAGAAAACCAGCAGAAGTCTAAACTTCCAGTAAGAGCACTGAGCAACGAGACAAAATAAGTACAACATTCTCTGACAAAGGTACAACAGAGCGGCGCACCCTGCTATATCTCCGCCACCATTACCGTCAGAGTTAAAGAGCCGTTGCTTAACAAAATAGGAAAGAAGACAATATGAATTTGGAAAGCTAATCTCTTCCTAATACAGAAAAGCTACCGTTGGACAACCAAACCTATAAATACGTCCAAGCAAAGAATGAAGAAGTTAGCTGAACGATTTTTCAACAAACAGAAACACCTCAAAGCAAACAAGAAAATCAACTTACTGATATTCCAAAAGTTCAGCAAAGAGCAGACAAGCAGTGCAACTGAATTTGTGACAGATTAATTCCTATTGAAGTCTGCTGCTCAAGAACACTCGAAGCTGAAAAGTTTATTTTGTAAAGAGTGTTATAGAATCTTTTGTAATCAAATTTAAGAAGTTGTGATTGCTAGGAGTTTAGGCCAAGTTGTGTGAGTGTCTAAGAATGTTGTATACTGTAAAGTGTAAACCAAGTCTTCTAGTGAATCCTTCCTGCAAAGGAAGAAGGGGAGACGTAGAAGCGTTGTGCTTCGAACTTCCAGAAACAATACTTGTGTCATTTGTTTATCGCTTATTTACTACTCAGCCTTATTTCTCACAAGTCCAGCAGACGTATTCCGCACTACAATCAGTGTCTGCTAACTTGCCTGATATTGAGAAGCAACTGTAACACTTAACAGTTTACAGTTAACCCGAGATAAATCGAAATTGAATCTAGTGTTTATTCAACCCCCCTTCTAAACACTACCCCGATCCTAACATCTACGATTGGGTATATTTTGATGGATAAATTGATACATATGCTACCTAATCATATATTTGTGTAAATGTAGGAAAATGTGAAGAAATTAAGCTAAAATGATGAAAGAAGGAATACAGTTGAAGAAAAGAGGAAAAAATCGGAATCCAAGACACATATTGCTCATTTCTCCTCAAATTGCTATATGTTCGAGCCAAGTTTTGGAAATATGGTCCATATACAAGTTATAGAACTTTCAGTTATCTTCGCGTGGACAGCTGATTCATCAAATTCGGAGTTTGTACAAGAAAGTTACGGCCAAAATACGAAACTCACCAGAAAAATTAAAGACATGCGTAATTACGCCAATGCTATGGCAATTCAAAATCTGAAAAATTGAAGACATGAGTAATTACGCCACTTTGACGTGTAAATACGCTAGAAACGCGGGAAGCCATAATTTTGACATGTCATCAGGCGTATTTACGCCATTTTCTTGCGCAGCTACGCCAGCAGAGTTTTGGAAAGTGTAAAGACTTGATTTCTTTCCTTCCCACATGGATTCTACCTACTCCATCAGCCTCCCTACATATATCCCTCGAAATTCAGACCTTTAAACCATCTAGATAGTTAGGGTAGAGTAGTTTAGGATAGTTTTATATTTTTTCTTTCAATTTTGTTGAAGAACGCTACGAAGATCGAAACGAAGACGGGATTGACACCTCGACGAGCAGAGATTGGATTAGTTTTCTTTCCTTTGTTTTTATTTATCGTTTTTCTTAGATTATGTCTAGCTAGTTTTTAATCTTGGTTGAGGAAGACAAATCCTTGGATTTATTTATCTTGGGGAGATTCTTACGCTTTAATTATCAATTTTATTGAGTATCAGGAGTTTTTTCTGATTTTGTTGATATGATTGGTGTTTGTTTATTGGATTGACAACCTAATAACTTGCATGTAATCTAATGCTAAATTTGATAATTGTTTGATTAATCGAATTTACGAAGTAACTAATATTGATAATTGCCTGTTGTTGGTGTTATTAAAGTCTTAGGGAAAACAATTGACTAAATTTATATGACCGCTTGTGTTTATATGATTTAGATTCATCGCTCACTAGTCTTGAATGGTGTCATGATTTTAATCTTGAATATGCATATAGAGATTGATTGATTGATGAAAGTTAAATTAGGACTCTTGGACTAATTTGCTATGAATAAGGTGAGGGAGAAATTAGATTTCCAATTGAGTAAAATTGAGTCTTTTGTGAATCGATGAAATAGATGATAATATCCAAGGTAGAGTCGACCGATACCAAGAATCGCTTTCAATAGTTTAATCTTTGCTTTTAATTTTAATTAGTATAATTCAACCTCACAACCCCATCCTTTATTATTTTTTTGTTTTGATTTTCATTAACACAAGAATTCACACATCCTCGTGGGATCGATCCCTACTCACGCTACTACATTATTGTTATCAATCTTGAGGATTGAGTGGGGTTAATTTGGGCGTACACGATAAGCGCTACCAAATTTTGGCGCCGTTGCCGGGGAGGACTATAGGCGACTAGACGAATTGGAGTATCTTGTGCACCAACTTGGCGTAGGGAGTGGACAAAGTGCATACAACTCAAGTTGGAGTGATCATCCCAATCTCAACTATGACAATCAATGGATGAGCCCACCTCCACCTTACATGCAGTCCTATCTACCGCCATACATACCGCAATATCCGCCATGGCCGCAACAACCTCAATACCATACCCCTGGTGAGTCTTTAGAAAATCTTGTTTCAACACTTAATGATAGTACTTTGCAATTTCAACAGGAATTCAGGGCTAGCACTCAGGATTTAGGTAACCAAATGGAGCAACTAATAAGATCGGCCGATCGGATAGCAGCACAAAGGGAGACCATGATTGAATTCGAATCATGGAGTGATGAAGAAGTGGAGACTATGGAGAAGGTGGTAATGATGCCACCCGAGCTAGAAGAGGAGACACATGTGCCAATAGAAGAAAAGGAGCATGTACATCCTACAACTCCGCAAAGTATGTTTCCCACTGAGAGCTATGTTGAATACTTAGATGAATCATGTGTTGTGACTGAGGAGTCGGCGAAAGAGTACTGTGATGAAATGAATCCTTGGGACTATTTTTTCGAAGACAACATCACCTTGGACAATGACAAAGAGGTAGAAACTCCAGCAACGATGGTACTGAGGCCTTCAATACTTGAACAACAAACAGAGGTCGAGGTGGATAACAAGGAATCTCAGCAGAATGAGATTCCCAAAGGCGAGCATAAGGGATAACAAGTTAACGGATGCCATGAGGTAGATCTTCATCGACCTCAACTAACTTCTTTGGAGGAAGGAGACATAGTGAAAAGACAAAAACCTTCCAAGAGGTGCAAGGCGAATAGGCATCGCCGTAAGCGAGAGAACTGGCATCGGGCCACCGACGTTAAACAGAGCCGCTGCTTGGGAGGCAACCCAAGGGAAGTTAGTTTCATTTTTCCTTTTTATTTTTTTATTGCTTTATTAGTTAGACTTTTCTCTTTTCTTGTATTTTGCCTTACATTGGGGACAATATAAGATTTAAGTATGGGTGATGGATTAATGGTGTGTTATTGCTTTCTGATTATAAAAATACAAAAAAATCGAAAAATTTAAAAATTTTGAGCTCATAGTTAGTAATAAACACATGCTTAGAATCACTAGCCCATGATGAAACCTAATTGAGGACATGCATGTTTTTGAACTTAGGTGAGATGTTAACCTTGGAACACTTTGAACTCTAATGCAAATTATGCTTTGACATAGTAGTTGAATATTTTGAGCACGAATCCATCATAACTTGTGAAGTGTGCATAGCTTAGTGAAGATTGTGTGAATTTGTGATAGTCTTAGGAAGTCTCTAATACATGCTAGAACTTAACTACATGCTCTTTGAGGCGTATGTCTAGACTACTTGCGAACATGAAAGTGATATAGGAGATCTTTGATGCGTCTGAGCCTTAGCCTACCATGTAAACAAAATCAATCACTAGTACCTTTTTTAGCCTTAATTCAAAAGAATGGTTGTATGCTAAGCATACAAACAACTCCCATTCGACATTCTTTGATTAGCTTATCATCCTTCCCTAATAAGCCTAAATATGAATTCTATCAATACCTTTGAAGGGAGTATGATGTGTTTCATTCACATGCACTTATGTATTCAATGATTCAAATGTTTGTGAGCTTCATTACCAAAAGAATGAAATGCATGAAAGAAAAGGGATGCCTTGAAAAGAATTAATGCAAATATGACTCCGAGGGGAGCCAAGGCACAAAAGAAAAAAAAAGGATTAAAGTTTACATTGCAAAAATCACGCATGAAGAGGAGCTAATTATTGTGCATATCACCATACTCTCTTGTTTGATGCATCTTTACCCTTTCTTTCATAAGCCAATACCTAGGCCAAGCTACAAGCTAATAAAGACCTACTTGATTTGTGTTTACAAGTGGCTAAGATAGTGGAGAAGAGTGTGCAAGTGAGCTTATACTTGTGTTAGTGTACAACTTGAGCTATTGTGGGTTTGCATTTATTGGATCTATAATTTGTGTTTAACACATGTTTATGACCACACACACATGTTCGCTGCTCTGCTGGGCATGAAATGCCTGGGGATTGAACTTGTTCCACTGTTAACTTTTCACCGCCTTTTATTACTATGCATGTTTAAAATTGTTGAGGCATTAAAGTGAGGACAAGTTAATTTATTATGAATCTATGAGCCAAGAAAAAATATTAATTAGTTTTCTATGATTTACTCGAGGTCGAGTAAAGTTTAAGTATGGGGGGTATTTGATGTGACTAGAAATAGACACATCTATTGCGCTTAATTGTCTACGATTTGGTATATTTTGATGGATAAATTGATGCATATGCTACCTAATCATATATTTGTGTAAATGTAGGAAAAGGTGAAGAAATCAAGCTAAAATGATGAAAGATGGAATAAAGTTGAAGAAAAGAGGAAAAAACCAAAATCCAAGACACATGTTGCTCCTTTCTCCTCAAATTTCTATATGTTCGAGCCACGTTGTGGAAATATGGTCCATATAAAAGTTGTAGAACTTTCAGTTATCTTCACGTGGACAGCTGATTCATCAAATTCGGAGTTTGTACGAGAAAGTTACGGCCAAAATATGAAAATTGCCAGAAAAATTGAAGACATGCGTAATTACGCCATTATGAGGCGTAATTACGCCAATGCTACGGCAATTCAAAATCTGAAAAATTGAAGATAGGCATAATTACGCCACTTTGATGTGTAAATACGCCAAAAATGCGGGAATCCACAATTTTGACACGTCATCAGGGGTGTTTATGCCATTTTCCGGCGTAGCTACGCCAGCAGAGTTTTGGAAAGTGTAAAGACTTGATTTCTTTCCTTCCCACATGGATTCTACCTACTCCATCAACCTCCCTACATATATCCCTCGAAATTCAGACCTTTAAACCATCTAGATAGTTAGGGTAGAGTAGTTTAGGATAGTTTTATATTTTTTCTTTCAATTTTGTTGAAGAACGCTACTAAGATCGAAACGAAGACGGGATTGACACCTCGACGAGCAGAGATTGGATTAGCTTTCTTTCCTTTGTTTTTATTTATCGTTTTTCTTAGATTATGTTTAGCTAGTTTTTAATTCTTGGTTGAGGAAGACAAATCCTTGGATTTATTTATCTTGGTCAGATTCTTACGCTTTAATTATCAATTTTATTGAGTATCAAGAGTTTTTTCCGATTTTGTTGATAAGATTGGTGTTTGTTTATTGAATTGACAACCTAATAACTTGCATGTAATCTAATGCTAAATTTGCTAATTGTTTGATCAATCGAATTTACGAAGCAACTAAGATTGATAATTGCCTGCTGTTGGTGTTATTAAAGTCTTAGGGAAAACAATTGACTAAATTTATATGAACCACTTGTGTTTATATGATTTAGATTCATCGCTCACTAGTCTTGAATGGTGTCATGATTTTAATCTTGAATATGCATATAGAGATTGATTGATTGATGAAAGTTAAATCAAGACGCTTGGACTAATTGACTATGAATAAGGTGAGGGAGGAATTAGATTTCCAATTTATGAATATTCAAGTAAAATTGAGTCTTTTGTGAATCGATGAAATAGATGATAATATCCAAGGTAGAGTCGAACGATACCAAGAATCGCTTTCAATAGTTTAATCTTTGCTTTTAATTAGTATAATTCAACCTCACAACCCCATCCTTTATTATTCTTTTGTTTTGATTTTCATTAACACAAGAATTCACACCTCATCGTGGGATCGATCCCTACTCACGCTACTACATTATTGTTATCAATCTTGAGGATTGAGTGGGATAATTTGGGCGTACACGATAAGCGCTACCTATGGACATAAATGATATTTGATTTATGTTATTGATATAGCTGAGAAGAAAACATAGATAAGAGTAGATGATATACTAGTGGTAGTAGAGTATGTGGATGTATTTCCATATGAGATTCCTGGATTTTCACCAAGTCGTGAAGTGGAATTTGAAATTGAACAAGGTAACGATTAAGAATAAATACATTCTTCCAAGTATTGATGATTTATTTGATCAGTTACAGGGATATGTGATCTACTCTAAGATTGATTTTAGATCAGGTTATCATCAAAGACTAGTTAGGGAGAAAGATGTACAGAAGACAACATTCAGAACTCGATATGGACAGTAATTCTTCGTGATGCCATTTGGAGTGACTAATGCTCCAGCTGTATTTATGAGTTGATGAATAGGGTATTTCATGAGTACCTTGATCAATTTGTGATTGTGTTTATTGATGATATACTGACATATTCTAAGGGTGAAGCAGCTCATGTCCAACATCTGCATACTGTGTTGCAAATTTTGAGAACTAACCAACTCTATGCCAAACTCAGCAAGTGTGAGTTTTGGTTGAACAGTGTGGTGTTTTTGGGTCTTGTGATCTCCAAATAGGGTATATCAATGGATCCAAGGAAGATATGAGCAGTATTGAAGTGGTCAGCGCCTACTTCTGTGATAGAGATTTGTAGTTTAATGGGTTTAGCAGGATATTATAGACTATTTGTTGAGAGATTTTCAAAGACTGCTAAATCGTTGTCACAGCTGACAGAGAAGGGGGTGGCGTTTATATGGTCAGAAGCTTGTGAGCACAGTTTTCAGGAATTGAAAAGACGGTTGACAACTGCTCCGGTGTTAACAATTCCATCAGAGCATGAGGGGTTTGCATTATATACTGATACATCTTTACTTGGTTTAGGTTGTGTATTGCTGCAGGATAAACATGTTGTGGCTTATGCATCGAGAAAACTGAAACCACATGAGATAAAGTGTCCAGTGCATGACCTATAGTTGGCAGCCAAATTCTTTGCATTGAAGATATGTCGACATTATTTATATGGTACATCTTTTACCATATATACGGATCATAAGAGTTTGAACTTTTTGTTCACTCAGGCAGAGTTGAACATGAGACAAAGAAGTTGGATGTATCTTCTTAAAGATTATGACTGTGAGATTGAATACCATCCAGGTAGAGCAAATTTGACAATTGATGCTCTGAGCAGAAATGTTAGATATACTGCTGATGATGTAATTAGATTATCAACCTTGATTACAACTTGCTGTAACTTGGGAAATGAGTTTGATGTATCTACATCGCCAGTAATGGTGTCAACACTATTGAGTGAACCTGATATTTTTGAAGATATCAGAAGAGCATAACATATTGATGATGAAGTACAAAGATGTAAAGTGAGCCCAAGGAACCTATCTAACTTTGTGATAGTTAGTGATGGTAGTTTGAGATATGGAAAGCTTTGGGTAGTGCCTGCTACATCTGGACTATGCCAAAAACTACTACAACATACTCATTGTAGTAGGTATAGTATACATCATGGAGGAAAGAAGATGTACAAAGATTTGCATATACTGTTTTGGTGGAAACGCATGAAACATGATGTGATTGAATTTGTAAAGAAATGTCTGATCTATCAACAAGTTAAAGCAGAAAGACAGAGGTCAGGAGGTGAATTGATTAGTTTAGAGATTCCTACATGGAAATGGGAACATATCACTATGGATTTTGTTGCCCATTTGCCAAGGACTTCTTCTGGTTTTGATGCCATCTGGGTTGTAGTTGACAGATTGACGAAGGTGGCTCATTTTATACCTTACAGTATGGCGTTCACCTATTTTAGGATGGATCATTTGTATATTAAATATATAGTGAGACTACATGGAATACTAGTTTCCATTGTGTCTGACAGAGACCCGAGGTTCACTTCTCATTTTTGGGAAGGTTTGCAGTCAGCGATGGGAACTGAGGTTTGAATGAGTACATCATATCATCCTCAGACAGATGGCCATACATAGCGTATGATATAGACGCTTGAGAATATGTTACATGCATGTATAATAGAGTTTGATAACTCTTGGAAAGTGCCGCTGCCATTGGTAGAATTCTCGTACAATAATAGCTATCAAACAAGTATACAAATGTCAACATTTGTGGAATTGTATGGGCGACAATGCAGGTTACCATTGTACTGGGATGATGTTGATCACTCTTCTGTGAGTGGACCAGATATGTTGTGAGAAATGGAAGAGAAAGTGAAGCTGATTAGATTGAAGTTAAAGGCCGCTAAGGATAGACATACCGCTTATGAAAATAAACGGCGTAGGCTTCTTGAATTTCAAGTTGGTGACAAGGTATTTCTAAAAATATCGCCTTTCAAAGGTGTAGTACGATTTGGAATGCGGGGAAAGTTGTCACCAAAGTATGTTGGTCAGTATGAGGTGTTGCAACATATTGGTACGTTGACATATAGGTTGTCATTGCCGCCATCTTTGATTGGTATTCATGATATGTTTCATGTTTCTATGTTGAGGAAGTATGAAGCCAAATACGAGTCATGTATTGCAACCATCGGATGTACAATTGGATACAGATGTATAGTATGTTGAACGACCAGTCAAGATATTGGATCGGACAGATCATAAGCTGAGAAATAAAGTGATACCAATGGTTAAAGTACAGTGGGACAGATGGGGTGTTGAGGAGCCAACGTGAGAGACGGAGCAGCATATGAGGCAGCAGTATCCTAAGTTGTTTTCTAGAATGTTTACTTTACATTATTGCAATGTTGGAAAGTATGTGCTTGTTATTACAATCTTGATGCGTACATAAGTTAATTTCGAGGGTGAAATTCAATTAGTATGGGGGAATTGTAATGCCTAACTAAGAATCATACATGTTTTATTGGCTTAATGTATAATTATGAGATAATTATGATATGATGTTGACTCGGGTTCAGGTTGAACCGAGTATGAGAACATTCTATGAAGGATTTTATATGGCAAAGGGCATGATGTTCATATGTGATAGGGGAAAGTATGCTACTAAATGAAATGTAATAAGTTGGGAACAACTATATGAAGTTGTTGTAATACATGTTTTATTATACAATTGGTATAGTCTCTACATGGAGGGCATGTACTTGATGCATGGTAGAACACATGGAACAAACTTGATAAGGCATGATTTGTGACTAAGTATAAATGGACAACATCAGATTTTAAAACACATACAAAACATAACAAACATAAGAAATCCTACAATTCTCTCTCAAGCTCTTGCTTTCTTTCATGCACTCTTCTTGAGTTTTGACTTGGCAACCAAGATTGAAACATGTTAAGCTATAGTGGTAAGAAAACATGATATATGAAGTTGTTTTTATGTTGAAATGAAGTTTGTTATGTTTTAACTTGGTAGAGTTGAACACAAAGGATATAAACTTGGTTTTGAAGGAAAAGAATATCTATGATGACGTTATTATATGTTTATGTAACTTGTATCATGTTGGAAGTGTAAGGTATGGTGAACAATGTTATAAAATTTGAAGAACAACATGAAAATCGCATGCTCTGAAATTTTCAGAGTCAGACAATCGATCCCTAGTTACGCGGTGATAGATTGCTATAGGCTAAGAACAAGTGAGGCTCTGTGTATAGCGAACAATCGTTGGCTTGTTACCGGTCGATTGCTGATAAGTGTGAATTTTACACTTATTTTGCTGTGTTTTTTTAATGATTTTCGTGTTGATTCCTGGATGATTTTACGCTTTTTGGTATATATTTGTGTATTTCAGGAATCTAGGTCCAAGGGAATAAAAGTGGGGGAAACAAGCCAAAAATGTTGAAAAAATGACCAAACCGAGCGAAGACGTTGAAAGGTGGACTGACATCAAAGTTAGAATTTTTATTAGCTCGGCGATCGATCGGCATAAACACCGCGATCGATCGCAGAGATATACATTGAGGAACCAAGCATATTGTATTGGCGATCGATAGGCAAAGTTTCGCGATCGATCGGTGTGAAGCTGCGATCGATCGTGGATATGTGATTTTTGGTGATCAGCGTCCAGTAGGTATCAACGATCGATCGGGAAGATATGAAGATCGATCGCCGATAAGAGTTTTAGGAAGAAAAAGACTTTCCATGTTTGGTTCAAGGTGGACTCCTCCCTACTCGGATTTGCCCTATTTATCAGACCTAAGGACGAAAATTTGTGGACTTTTGACATAATTTCTGAGACCTAAAGGCAGCCTCCTCTTCCTCCATCCAGAGAAAAACACACCACAATTCATTGAAGAGCAAGAGCAACGCAAGGAACGGAAGAACGGAGCGACGCACGGAGTGACATCCTCGTTATCTTAGTATATCTGAACTTAATTATTGTGAATTTCAGATTTTGATGTTGAATTTGTTTAAGACATATTTTTGCATTATAATTTGAATATGGTTGTTGGCTAATTTTGTTTATCAAGACATAAGGGATCCCAGGTTTGAACCCTTGGGTTAATTAACGGTTTTGATTCGATTTCCATGATCTTTCTGCATAATTTATGTTTTTAATGCTTGTAAAAGATTAGCTACCTTCTGCATGATTTTGGTAATCGTGATTGAATTGACCATAGGAGATTATGATACGACGTAGTAAATTAGGCCGTGGGTTTTGAGACGGACCAAGTAAAATCTAGCAAACGTGTGATAGCAATAGATTTACCAAAATCGAAGGCTAGTAGTTTTCACAAAGCGTTTTCGGTATTAATCATTCAATAAGGACACGGGAGTGGTTTATTGTAGATTAATGCTAGACTTGTTATAACCGGACCAAGGTATAACGTTTGAAATAGGAAAACTCGTCACTCTATAACATAGAATTTTGGATCTTAATTAATAGACAACTTTTGGGGGATTACATGGGTGAACCGATGTCTTGATAATTATTTGATCGTATTTTTTCAATAATCCATCGCTGCTGTTTAGGTTAATTTTTGTGTTTGAGTCAATTTAATTTGTTAATCATTCCATAATCGTAGGTTTATATAGTTAATCTAATCGAACGTGATACTTATTTTCTAATCCCTGTGGGTTTGACACTCGTACTTCCAATATCATTATACTAAAACTTGACACATTGCACTTGCGGTAATAAATCGCTACATTGGAATTTTCTGTTTAAAATAAAAGCGATCAAGTTTTTGGCGCCGTTGCCGGGGATTAGTTTAAGTAATATCATACTAGATTAGTTACTGTAATTTAGCCATTTTGTTTTTGCAGTTTTTTCTCATTTGATTTTACTACAATTATTACACTTTTTCTTTTGTTGGTGTTATTTTTTTTCAGAATATCACTTCCTAGTGCATGCTAAGGAGTGATAGACCGACACTCGAGCCGTTGGATTCTAAAATTGAAAGAACTTATCACCGGAAACTGAGAGAGATGCGAGCAATGGCTGAGAATAATCAAGGAGGGAATGGTACTGGAAACAACGAGGAAGTGCAAATTACACGATCACTAATTTACTACGCACAACCCTCTTTCCGAGGCAACTTATCGAGCATCACTAGACCAAGGATTCAGGCTAATAACTTCGAGATTAAGCCTGCCATAATCCAGATGATTCAACACTCTGTAATGTTTGGGGGAGCAGCCACTGATGACCCAAATGCTCACATCTCCAACTTCTTGGAGTTTTGTGACACATTCAAACAAAATGACGTTTCTGACGACGCCATCAGGTTACATTTATTCCCCTTTTCCTTGAAAGATAAGGCTAAAGCTTGGTTAAATTCTTTACCTACAGGATCTATTACTACTTGGGAAGGGATGACGCAAGCATTCTTATCAAAATACTTTCCCCCTTCCAATACAACTAAGATGCGCAATGATATTACCACATTTGTGCAATATGATCCGGAGACACTGTATGAAGCATGTGAGCGATTCAAGGATTTACTTCGACAATGCCCACATCACGGCCTTCCGATTTGGCTTCATGTACAAACATTTTACAATGGTTTATTTCTGCTAATAGATCCATGGTTGATGTAGCAGCAGGAGGTACCTTTATGAGAAAGACACCAGAGGAGGCGTATACACTTTTGGAAGAGATGGCTTCTAACAGCTACCAGTGGCATTGAATGTGCCAAAGCGACCAATTGGAATGCATCAAGTGGATGAAGTGACATCAATACAAGCTCAATTGGAGGCTTTGAACAAGAAGATGGACAGTTTGAGCATGACAACCATGCAAGCTCAATTGATCATGTGCGATTTATGTGGAGGCAACCATCCGAGCACGGAATGTCAGGCAGGTAATCCTTTTATGCAAACTTTGTAGGAAAATAGACCACCACAGGTAACTCATACGCCAACAACTATAACCAACCGTGGAGGAATCATCCGAACTTCTCTTGTTCCAACCCAAAGAATGTCTTGAATCCACAACCTCCACCGGGTTATCCACCAAAGCTGAGTATGGAAGAGTTGCTAACTAAGTTCATGACAATGACGGAGAATAGGATGCAAAATCAAGATGCATCAATTAAGAACTTGGAAACTCAAATGGGGCAAATGACAAATATGTTAGCAGGAAGAGCACCAGGAAGCCTACCAAGTGATACAGAAAAGAACTTCCGAGAGCAAGCCAAGGCGATCTCATTGAGGAGTGGAAAAGAAATTGGATCACAGACTGAAGTTCGGGACGATGAGCACGAAGTTGAGTTGGAAGGTGACAATGACATTCAGACATGTGAAAATGGTAAGTCTACTACTACCACTACACCTATCACACCACCCAAGAAGGTACAAATCCCTCTCCCATTTCCTGTTGCATTAAAAAGGGCAAAAGTATATGCTAGTTTTGCTAAATTCTTAGAAATTTTTAAGAAATTACAAATAAATATTCCATTTGCTGATGCTTTACTTCAATTTCCTAGTTACGCTAAGTTTTTGAAAGATATTATGTCGAATAAGAGGAAATTGGGTGAGCATGAGATGATTAAGTTCACTGATGAGTGTTCTGCAGTTGTCCAAAACAAGCTGCCTCCTAAGTTAAAAGATCCAGGGAGTTTTTCTATACCTTGCACAATTGGGTCTATTTCATTTACAAAATCTTTATGTGATTTAGGTGCAAGTATTAATCTTATGCATTTGTCAATTTTCAGGAAGTTGGGGGCTGGTGAGCCAAAACTGACCACGGTTTCTTTACAATTGGCAGATAGGTCTGTGACATACCCACGAGGAATCATATAGGATGTCCTAGTGAAGGTCGATGAATTCATCTTCCCGGCAGATTTCCTCGTGTTGGATATGGAAGAAGATGCGGACACACCACTGATCTTGGGAAGACCATTCCTCGCTACTGGAAAGGCACTGATAGATGTCCAACAAGGGAAGTTGATCCTCCGTGTAGGGGAGGATCAAGTCACTTTCAACGTTTTTAAAGCTTTAAAACACCCACATGATGAGCATATGTGTTTTAGTGTTGATATGATTGATGCGTTGTCTGCTAATTGTTTAAGGGAAGACGCAATGATGAATTGGAAGCATGCTTGGTAGATGACATTGAAGAGCTGGACGAGACTGTCGAGTTGAAAGAGACTGTTGCTCATTTAAATGCCAATTTGCCCCATAATAGGCGTGTGAAGAGCAACGTAGGCGAGTTGGGGAAAAGGGACATGAAGCCACAAAAGCCCTCCATTGAAGAACCACCAACTCTTGAACTCAAAACTCTCCCTCCTCATCTCAAGTATGTTTATTTAGATTTTAATGATTCATTGCCTGTAATTGTCTCTTCATCTTTAACAGATATAAACAAAGACAAACTACTTAGGATTTTGAGGAAGCATAAGAAAGCATTCGGATGGAAAGTAGCGGACATAAGAGGGATAATCCCATCGACATGTATGCATAAGATCTTGATGGAGGATGGTTACAAACCAGTGGTACAACCACAACGCTGGTTGAATCCAAAGATGCAAGAAGTGGTAAAAGTTGAGGTCATCAAACTTCTGGATGCATGTATTATCTATCCCATTTCTGATAGTGCATGAGTCAGTCCTGTGCAATGTGTACCCAAGAAAAGACGTATGACTATAATTAAAAATGAGAACAATGAATTAATCCCTACTAGAACAGTCACAGGTTGGTGCGTCTGCATTGATTATAGAAAGTTAAATGACGCCACTCGTAAAGACCATTTTCCCCTCCCATTCATTGACCAAATGATAGAGCGTCTGGCAGGGTATGATTTCTATTGTTTTCTAGATGGCTATTCTGGGTATAATCAAATAGATATTGCACCTGATGACCAAGAGAAGACTACCTTCACTTGTACTTATGGTACGTTTGCATTCAGGAGAATGCCATTTGGATTGTGTAATGCGCCTGCAACTTTTCAAAGATGTATGATGTCTATTTTTCATGATATGGTTGAAAAATTCTTAGAGGTCTTTATGAATGACTTTTCTGTCTTTGGGGATTCTTTTGATTCTTGCTTAAATAACCTTGAATTATTACTAACAAGGTGTGAAGAGACGAATTTTGTATTAAATTGGGACAAATGTCACTTCATGGTACAAGAAGGAATAGTCTTGGGACACAAAATATCCCACAAGGGTATGGAAGTGGACCGAGCAAAGATTCAAGTGATACAAGAACTACCTCCACCAGTATCTGTGAAGGGGGTTCGAAGCTTCCTAGGCCATGCAGGCTTTTATAGGAGATTTATTAAAGATTTTTTTTTCAAAAATTTCAAAACCACTCTCTCATTTATTGACTAAAGATGCACCTTTTGATTTTAATCCTGATTGTGTGCAGGCATTCGAGACATTGAAGGAGAAGTTAATAACAACACCTGTGTTGGTAGCACTGGATTGGGATATACCATTTGAGTTGATGTGTGATGCTAGTGACGCAGTTGTCGGAGCAGTATTGGGACAAAGACAGAATACGGTATTTCATACTATTTACTATGGTAGTAGAACTCTAAATGAGGCACAACAAAACTATGCCACCACTGAGAAAGAACTTCTAGCAGTAGTATTTGCTTTTGATAAGTTTCACTCTTATCTTTGTCTATCAAAAGTAATTGTGTACACTGATCACTCGGCACTTAAATATCTTATTGCTAAAAAAGACGCTAAACCATGTTTAATCCGATGGATTCTCTTATTGCAAGAATTTAACTTAGAAACTAAAGATAAGAGGGGTGTAGAGAACATAGTAGCGGATCATTTATCTAGGATTGATAATGAGATTGAGAAACATGATAATGAACTGGAAGAAATCAATGAAAAATTTCCTGATGAACAACTTTTTCAAGTTCTTGCACTACCTTGGTATGCCGATTTTGCAAATTATTTGGTTAGTGGTATCCTCCCACAAATGACCTTTTATCAAAAGAAGAAATTCTTATCTGATGTTAAACACTACATGTGGGAGGAACCATTGTTGTTCAAGGTTTGTGCAGACAACATGATCAGGAGGTGTGTTCCAAAGGAGGAGATGGCATCTATTATGAGCCACTGTCATGACCGAGAGGTAGGGGGACACATGGGTCCAACAAAAACTGCTGCCAAGGTACTTGAATCGGGTTTTTACTGGCCTACCTTATTTAAAGATGCATACAAGTATGTGCCCACTTGTGATAAATGTCAAAGAACGGGTAACATTTCTAGGAGACATGAAATGCCTTTAAACAATATGCTCGAATGTGATTTATTTGATGTTTGGGGCATAGACTTTATGGGACCATTTCCAATTTCATGTTCTAACTATTACATACTTGTCGCTGTGGACTACGTTTCAAAGTGGGTTGAGGCTGAAGCTTCACGTGCGAATGATGCTAGAGTGGTGGTAATTGTTTTGAAAAAGAACAACTTTACTCGATTTGGCACTCCTCGATCAATCATTAGTGACGGTGGGTCACACTTTTGCAATAAACTCTTTGAAAAACTTTTGAGCAAATATGGTGTCACCCACAAGGTTGCAACACCTTATCACCCACAACTTGCGGACAAGTAGAAGTTTCTAATAGAGAAGTGAAACGAATTTTGGAAAAATCGGTCAATACGTCTAGAAAAATTGGTCATTGAGGTTAGATGATGCTTTATGGGCATATATGACTGCATTTAAAACACCTATTGGTACTACACTATATATGTTAGATTTTGGAAAATCATGTCATCTTCCTGTCGAACTAGAACACAAGGCATTTTGGGCAATAAAGAATCTGAATTTTGATTTAACTGCTGCAGGTGATAAACATCTTCTACACTTAAATGAAATGGATGAGTTTAGAAACCAAGCTTATGAGAATACCAAGATCTATAAATACAAAACAAAAAAGTGGCATGATGCTAAGCTCAGCCAGCGTGATTTCAAAGAAGAAGATTTGGTCTTACTTTTTAACTCCAGATTGAGACTCTTTCCAGGTAAGTTGAAGTCTAGATGGCAAGGACCATTCACTATCACAAGAGTATTTCCATCCGGAGCGATCGAGATCAATGATCCAACAAAAGGCACCTTCACAGTTAATGGACAGTTACTGAAGCACTATCATGGACATGCTTTCAGTCTGCCTAATATTGTCCATTTTGACTCTTAAAGTGATTTGGTAATAAGTCCAGACTGGGACTATAAATTAAGAACACCCTTTTTCTCCCTTTTTCTTCGTTTTAATTTTTAGCTAATTTCTATTTTATTTGCAATTTTGTTCCAAGGATTGACTCTGTGTGTCAATTTTGCAGAGTGGGTGGAGAAGAACGAATCCCGGAAGAAAAAGTGTTGATATAAAAAAAAATATTATGATTCGGGCAGTGTGTTTTGGCAATCGATCGCCATACCATCGCGATCGATCGCGGTGTCCAGAAAAGAAAAAATTATATGTCGCGATCGATCGGCAAACATTTGCGATCGATCGCGAGGAAATTTTTTTTGTTTTTATAATATCAGATCCAACACTTTACACACACTACACACACAACAAAAATCGAAACCCTCCCCTAAATTCCCCAATTTGCTTCAACTCTTCACCATTCCATCACAAATCCTCCCCTCTTCTTCAAATTTTTAAAATAATCCTCAATTCTAACATCAAACTTCAATCTTTCACATGAATTATCAAGGGAGAAGAAGATTTGAGCACCCTACACTCCAAGTGGATGCCATGGAAAGCTAAAAACTACCAAGTCTCAAATTTTCAAAATTGTTGAGGTATTTTAGCTTTGTTATACATGGGCTACGAATTGTTTGTCAATTAGTGTTGGGATGTGAAAAAAAAGAAAAAAAAAGGTGGTTTTGAATTGTGAATTGGTGAAATTGGGATTGTTGGTCTTGATAAGTTTGGAGGAAAATTGAAGAGCTTCTCATTGGATGTTGTGTGGTTTGGATTAGTATTCTGACTTGGATCGTTGGTTTGAGAAGTTGTGCTTGAATTGAATATTGTGTTTGTTGGGAGTGTTGTTGGTTACTTTGACTAGGAATGGTACCAAAACGAAAACAAAAGCAGGTAGTTTCAACTCCCGAGGAGTTTGACTCTCACAAGTTTATCAACAAGGAAGCTGCACAGTATTTCGAGGTGTACCGAAAGAAAATCTTATCCCGGAACGGGGAATGGACACAAGTAGAATCGGCTGTGCTGTGATCCAAGAGGCACTCCGGAGAGAATGGTATACTTTGTCCACCAACCACGCGATGTGGTGGTTTCTCTAGTCAGGGAGTTCTACTCCAATCTCCGGACGCATAACCACATGGAAGCAAGCATTGTCACTGTACGGAAGCAGCCAGTTTGTGATATCCCCGAATAATTATATGCAATTGGGCATTGATCATGTTTATGTGGTTATCTGTGGTGTTAATTAATCTAGTGTTGGATTTAATTAATAAGGTGAAATACTTGGTCACATGGTGGGCGTGACCCGGTGGTACGTTTCAGGGTGCATGTTATGAATGTTGGAAAATTGGGTGTTAACATGGTTTATTTGTGATGGTCAATAATTATTTGGTACAACATGTATATAATTGAGGTTTTGGTGCATCTTTGGGAAAATGCTTTTAAAATATCATGTTGGGGTATTTTATACATCAATTCTAATTATGGGGTACCATGATATTTTAATCCCAACACTTATACCCCCCACTTTCCTCTTTAACCCACCACTCTCAATTAAAATCACTCACAACCCTTCCCCAAACCCCATTTTCGATCTTGGCTATAGAGGAGGAGAGAAAACTTGGAGAAAGCTTGCTATTGCTTGGTTCTTGCAAGAAGTTTGAAACTTCAAGTGGTATAAACCCTCCTAGTGTTATTCTCTTGTATTTTGATAAGAATAGGGTTTGTGTTTTGGGGATTTAAAATGGGTTTGTTTGATTATATGGTGTTTTTGGTTGGGTTTTGGGGTATGTTGTTGTGGAGGGTTGTTTTGAAGTTATATTAGTGTTTTTGATGTATTGGATTGAGGTGTTATGGAGTTAATGTGGTTTGGTAGGGTTCTGTGCTCATTAATGGCGATTTCTCGCATTTACAGAGCTCCTCGATCGATCGAGCATGACCTTTGATCGATCGAGCACGGCAGAGCTTCTGGCAGAATTTTTGAAGTCTTCCTGATCGATCGAGAAGAACTCCCGATCGATCGAGGCGACTTCTCGATCGATCGGTGAGGACATCTCGATCGATCGAGGTGGGCAGCGAGGCGTTGGGCGCTAGATGGTCAGCTCGCGATCGATCGAGCGTAAGGGCTGATCGATCGCGAGTCTTAAAAATGTGGAGTTTTGGCTCATTGACTATTTTATTGGGATTTTTGGTATCGGTTCATTAATTGGCTTCTAATATTGGTTTGTATGATTGTGTAGAACCATCCCAGGTAGCCACACAACAAAGGAGATAAAGTTCCTCGACATCTCCATTGTTTTTTGGAAGAAATGTACGTAGTGAGACGTACGGGCATCGGACGGTAAAATGTATTTTTACGCATTGGACTTGGTTATGCATTTTTGTTGCATACATGGATTTAATTATGCATTATGGTTGCATGCAGGGTCTTGGTTATGCATTATGGTTGCATACATGGTCTTGGTTATGCATTATGGTTGCATGAGTACATTGGATGCATTGGTGCATGTAATTGTAAGTCAAGATTATATTACAGTGATGAAGAATACTTGCCGCCAGTGGCGTAGCGATGTGAATACTTGCCGCTGTCATACCGTAGCGATGAGAGAATATTTGCCGCTAATATGAAGCGAAGAACACGACCGCTGTCATATTTATAGCGAGGGATATTAGTGCCGCTGGTATTGTCTAAGCGAGGGGTATTTCCGCTGTCATGTTAACGCGAGGGGTATTATGCCACTGATATAATAAGACTTGGAAATTGAACACGGTATACACGGAAATTGATACATGTCATGACATACATATTAGTGTTATAGTCTATTGGATTAATCGTGGTACAGGAACAACCAAAGGGAGCATTAAATGTATTAAATACAGGAAGTGATTCGTATTTACGGTTTATGCATTTCTAAATTACAATCATATTATTGTGAATATGGTTTGTTTCATGCTCATGGTTTTGGGGTTGTTTCCTGTAGGTACGGAAGGGCTAAGGCGGGTTGATGCAGTGAGCTTGTGAGGAGTGCGGTTGGTATAACAGGCTTAATTCTTTTGTATAGTCTCTACTCTAGGAGTAGTGTAAAGCTATAGGATTAACATTCAATCGGTTGGGAATGTAATTAATCCCTTTTGAAACTTTATTTTGGCACTGTAATCTTAACAGCTCAAGGCATCAACACGAACTTTTTACTCTATAGATGTATGTTAGCTCTATTGTCGCTGTTAATTTGCACTTAAGGAACTAGGGTCCTTACATTAGTGGTATCAGAGTAGTGGTTAGAGAACCCGGGATTGAGTGAAGGGTAGCCTTAGCAAATGGTTGGCTAGGTGTTTACATTTGGCCATGTTACATGTGATGCATATAGGTGTATAAAATTGTTATACTAACATGCTTATTATCATTCATGTTATCTAACGGTATAGCATATGTATTGTTTTGGAATTGTTGTTAACCCTTGTGTTACAGCATGGCGGCCATAAACTTGGGGAACCTCAATGAGGAGGTCGGCGATGTAGGAAGTGTGAATGCAAGCATTGGTCAGACGAATCCATTACCGCCACCGGCTGTGGGCGTGGAACCGGTAGCTCAGTTGTTATTGCCGGGGGAGCTTAGTCTGACTCAATTTCTGACTTTCCACCCGCCCATGTTTGAGGGGACAGAAACAGGAGAAGAAGCTGAAGAGTGGCTAGAAAGACTGGAACAAATATTTGTGTCCGCGCCTTGTGCTAGGACGGCTTGGTTAAGACTAGCAGAATTCCAATTAGCTAAGAAGTCTTCTATGTGGTGGAAGACGACGGTGATGGAGTTGAGAGCTCAGGGTATGGTGATTGACTGGACTTTATTCAGAACTCGGTTTCTAAACCGATACTTCTCTGCTGCGGCTAGGCAAACAAAGGAGGATGAATTCACGAACATGAAGCAAGGAAGCATGACAGTCTCGGACTATGCCATGCACTACTCATCACTATTGAGGTATGTTCCTCACATCGCTACGAACGGGCATGCCAAGATGAGGCATTTCTTGAAAGGACTAAGGCCAGAACTATTTGACCGGGTTATCTCCAACAACCCCACTTCTTTTGATGATGCTCTCATTAGAGCGGAGCTGGCTGAGATAGGAGTCAGTGCTTACACAGGCGTTGCTCCCCCACAAGTCCCACCACCGAGGTCAGTGTCTAATAATCTGAGGCCACGAGGAGAATCATTTAAACCTCGTGGGGCTTCTTCTTCTTCTTCTCGGTTTGGTGGAAGGCGAATGGATAACCGGAGGCGTAGTGCAACTAGCAATAGAGGGCAGACTCAAGTAAACAGGAGCAGAGTAGTGAAGTGTCACTTTTGTGGAGGACCATATCACATGCGTGACTGTACAGCTTGTTATAAATGTAGCAAGATGGGCCACATATCTCGGTTCTGTCAGAACAGTGATGGCCAGGTAGATCTCAGAGGAGGCAGGGGGAGGTTTCTAGTGGGACAGTGCAGCAGAGGCAACCGATGGTGCCTCGACATATGGGAGGTCAGGCGATGGGGCCACCTCAAGGGCCGCCTCAAGGACAGGTCTATGCACTGACTACGGAGCAGGCCGATGCAGCTCCAGAGGAGATGATAGCTGGTACGTGCCTTTTATTTACATTTTATGCCTTTATTTTGATAGACACAGGTGCTTCGCACTCCTTTGTGTCTGCGGATTTTGTGAAGAGACATCATATGTGCACGTCTCCGTTACCCACGTCTCTTTTGGTCTTGACACCCACCGGAAGAAATGTTGTTGCTGCTCAGTTTCTTTCGGACTGCCTCATTTATTTTGAGGGCAATGAGATAAAGGCAGATTTGATTGTATTGGGTATGTCAGACTTCAACTGCATTGTGGGCATCGATATTCTGAACAGATATCAGGCAGTCGTGGATTGTCGGCAGAGGACAGTTTGGTTCAGATCTGATTGGGGTTACAGTGGACTTTCTACGGGAACGGTTCACGTGCAAAGATTCTGTTGATTTCGGCGATCAAAATGTCCCAATTATTGGAACGTGGGCACACGGGATATCTTATCTATGCCGTGGACACGAAGGGAAAGAATAAAGAGTTGAGGGTTGAGGACGTACCTGTGGTAGCAGAATTTGTTGATGTGTTCCCGGAGGAGATTCCAGGATTCCCACCGGCTAGAGAAGTCGAGTTTGGGATTGAGTTATCAGGAGAGCCCAGATAACGGATGATGAGGTTCAGAGGTGGTCATCATTAGTACTTCAAGGACAGCCATCAAAATTCAGAGTGGCCGAGGATGGTTCTTTGACGCTCGGTAACCGTTGGGTAGTCCCGAGTACGCCGGAGTTGCTTAGAGGGATCTTGCAGCGAGCTCACAGCAGCCGATTTAGTATCCACCCAGGAGGGAGGAAAATGTATAAGGATCTTTGTGATCAATTTTGGTGGAAACGGATGAAGCGTGATGTTATCGCTTTTGTCAAGAGGTGTTCCCGGTTAGATAACCTCAACCGAGGTTCCACTAGAATAAACGATCTTGGCCTTGAGGGCTCCAAGTTAGCCACACAACAACTCTTCCCGAGTTCACAACGCTCTTCCCGAGCACAATACCCTTCACGAGTATACAAAGCTCTTCACGAACTACCAACACTCTTCACGAGTCTTCTTGGCCTTAAGGGCTCCAAGGATAGCCACACACTTGCACCAACTAGACTTGTTGATGACTTTACAATTTTCCAACTTGCTTTGGTGTTGGAGGACCTTTACAATAAATCAAATCAAAAACACCTTCACGGTGTACTCACAAGAAGACAACAAGACTCTATCAAATGAAAACAATTACAAGCTCCAATACAACAACAATGTATGGAGATTGCAATGCAATAATAAATTTGAATTAGCAAAGCTTGTAGAAGTTTGTAGGCTTGTTTCTTGTCTTCAAAATGCTCCAAAGCATCAATATTTATAGTGTAGGAGGCCCCCTAGGCTCCTACTAGCTTTGCTAAACATAAGGCTGAAATCACTCCTCGATAGCCTCGGACATCGCCTCGGGCGATCACCATCGCCGCGTTCCAACGGTCAAGAAATGCTCAGATCGCCTCAGGTGATGTATGGATCACCTCAGGCGATCCCCACCAAAATAAATGTCGTAGCCTCAAAATTGCAAAACTTTTCATCCCCTAAAACGAAGTAGACATCGCCTCAAACGATCGATCAATCGCCTCAGGTGTTCCAACCATCGCCTCAGGCGTTCCGTCCATGCGCGCGGTCCTCGGCATCGCGTCAGTCGATGTGCGGGGCGAAGTGTCAAATGGTTGCCATCGCCTCAGGCGATGGTCATCATCGCCTGGGGCGAGCTTCCTTGCATGCTCGCCTAGCCATCGCCTCTGTCGATGGGCGTGGCGATGCCTCGCCTGGCACTCATCGCCTGGGGCGATGGCACTCATCGCCTGGGGCGATCCGTGTGTTCCAAATTATAATTTTTCTTTGGCATTTCAATACTTTGACAATCTTCAAATTTGATCATAACTTATGCTACATACTCAATAAAAACCATTAGTACAAAATGCATAGGTTTTGTAATCATCAAAACAAAAATCGATAATTTTATTTAAAATAGAGGAATAAGAGTTGTAGCGTTTTAAGGCGCAACAATAGTTAATCTAATCGAACGTGGTACTTATTTTCTAATCCCTATGGGTTCGACACTCACACTTCTAATTTCATTATACTAAAACTTGACGCCGTGCACTTGCGGTAATAAATCGCTACATTGGAATTTTCTGTTTAAAATAAAAGCGATCAATTGCTAGGCGGCGATCGATCGTGTAAAGGTAGAGATCGATCATATATAAGGCATAAGTTTGTATGGAAATGTGAAGTTGAAGCGATCGATCGCTGGTTGACACCGATGGATCGCTAGGGTTATTAACTTGGAGCGATCAATAGCTGAAATGACTGATCGATCGCTAGGTTGAATTGATGAAAATGTTATATTTTCTTGATATTTGTATAATGATGTTGATTATAACATTGAATTATTGAATTTTGTGTTGCACCATCTCAGGGAACAGGTCAAAGAGGAGGTTAACAAATAACTCCTGCTTTTCTAGTTTTGGAAACGACAACAGGTACGTGTTGACGTACGAGTATTGATGATACATTTATGATGAATACATATGATGATGGTTATCTATATATGATTGAGATGGTTAGGAATGATGCTGTTGAGGGGTGTGATTGGTGTGGTGAGGCACGATGCTATTGAGACATGAGATTGAACTGTTATAACGTTGTGAGCTGAGTATATGATATGTGCTGCTAATATGAAGATGTGAGGAGGTCCCGCTGACATATTGAGAGGAAAAGCAATATAATATGTGCTTCGTTATAACAGGGTGATGAATGAGATTCATTAGATGTGTCATGACATATTGTATTCTATTGTGATTTGATGTATGTACAGGAACAACCAAAGAGGAATATTTCAATGCATGAAATTCTGGACGTTTTGAATACAATATTTACGCAGTTTTATTGATATTGGATTGTGGATATCATCTAATTACTCATGTTGTGTGGTTGTTCTGTAGGGCCTCATAGATGGAGAATGCCGGGATTGTGAGTCTACTGTCCGTTGCTAGGAAAGAAACTAATCAAGATTTACATGTACTAGAGGGTGTTGACATGTAAATGATGCACATTATGATATGTATGTTAATAATGTAATAGAAAGATGATCTTGATCAGTAGTAAGATTATCTGAATCCTGATAAGTAAATAATGTTATTTACTTATGTGATTTGAGGATTAAGGTAACGAGGTCCCCCAAAGGTGCTTGCCAAACTTTATGTTAATCGAAGTAATATGCATTTTATATTAGTATGTGTGATATTATGATGATTCCTATGACAAACATTTATTTATACGCTTCTTGAATTTGATAAGAATTTTTTTGTTGTTTTTACTGTTTTATAATTTAAAAAATGTGAATTTCAATATTTTGTAATATAGTACATGTATAATATCTATGAAAATATAAAAAAATAAATACGCGTCCCAGCCATGTCGTATCCTGTAAATTTTGAAAATCCGTGTCTCCGTCTCCGTAACGTGTTGTGTCTGTATCGCCGTGTCAGTGTCCATGCATCATAGCCGACAGATAAATTGAACACGAAACATTTTGCATCAATCATTTTTTCCTAATTTTCGAATGTTTGTGTTAAGATTTATACTGTATCCATTCATTTCTTCTCATTGTGGGTTTTCCTTCATTCCAAATTTCAGTTGTTCTACCTCTTTTAATTTTTTTTCTTTATTTGCATTATATGACATAGTTAATATTCATTTGCTTCGAGGGTTGTTGATTTTATGAATACAACATGTTGCCTTGACCGGGTCTTATGTTTTTTTTAGAAAGAATGCATTGGCATGGAAAGATTCATTGGAGTTAGTGTCTTGGATCAAGAATTAATCACCTTTTCTCATATTCCTAGAGATGGATGATTCAGTCACATGTTTTCTTTTCGAATTCTATTGGAATGAATCATTGGTTGGCATGAAAGGAGATAAAATGATAAAAAAATCTCAACCGCACGATCAAGAAATGTGGTCTTGAATTGGTTTTCTGTAGTAATGACTGGATATTAGCATTATAGTATGGTTAACAAATGTTCTTGATGGAAGACTAATCTTGCATGCAGTTCTTTTAAACTTATGAAAGGGATGTTATTATCACTTGCTTATCTTAAATGAATATTCTTTATAAGATATTCAATTCTCCATACTTTAGCATATATTATAGTTTTTTTTAAAGTAGCATATATATATATATATATAGCCTCTATCACTGTACTTTGTGTTATGTGCCAAGCAAACAACCATTACCATTAACTTTAACTCTCAATTAACGGTAAAAACTATTTTTATTATTTTCTGAAAAGATTACTAAAATTGTCATGATATATTTAAGGACTAAAACTTTTCGAATTGTGATGTATAGGGAGTAAAAATGTATTTTTCCCTAATGATTTCTAATATATATATCATAGCATATTTGAAAATTCTATTTTATTTCTAATTTTAATATTATATTTGCTTTATTTGAATTTTGGCTCATAGTTATCTCTTATATTATACTGAATTGTTTACTAAACGTTTAAATTTATAATAAAATATATATGCCCAAAATGTTATGACATATTGGAAAATACATTAAAACATTCTTGTAATTTTGGTTCATTCCCAGTTCAGTTTCTAAAGCTTTCAATGACCCGATTTAGTCCTAAAGTTTTAAAAAATTTGTCAATTCAGTCTGCGACGTCAAGTCGGTCGTGAGACCGAGAGTGACTGAATCAGGAATACTTTTAAAACTTTTGGGACAAAATTAGGAACATACCAAACCCGGTTTAGCCCACAAAATCTTAAAATATTCTCGAATCAGTCACTTTTTGTTTACTTATCATTACCGACTTAACGTTGGAGACTGAACTGAAAATTTTTTAATACTTTAGGAACTAAACCGAGTCATTAAAAAAAAATTAAGGATTCAAATTGAAATGAACCTAAACTGTAGAGATGTTTTATGTATTATCCCTGATATATATGTATATATGATTGTGGGTTTTGGAAACCCGAATAATCTTGGTTTTGATGTTAATAAAATTTGTTATTGTATTGCTAACATATTTCATCAAGTGTGCTAACATATTTCATCAAGTCTGCAGTGAATAGATCATGATTAGGAGCTTCTGATTAACAAAGAAATGAGTTTAAGTAAACTGGACCAGTAGACACAAGCAAAGGTCTACTGGACCAGTAGACACAACTCGTAGACCCCAAGCACTGTTGACTAAATCGATCATATCTCGTAGCTCGGATATCAAAAAGACCCGATTCCAAAGGGGTTGGATAACCAACTCAATTTACTACAAGTCTTATCTCAGGCCAACAGACCCGACTCGAAGGTTTACATGACAAAAACATGTCTGTAAGAGCTTGCTGGTGCAAAGCTGAGACAACAGCGGACATATTGGAGCAACTGTGGTATATTGGCCATAACTCTCAACTCGCTAGTATGGGTTGGAAAGATAAGACAAAGATCTACAAATCATCTTTAGACTTTGAATAATGAGTCGGACGTTATGGCCAAAAAGCTTCTGCAAGTCATGACATGTGCAGACAAAATCAGCAAACTTACAGTAGGAGCATCGCCTCGTATTTCGAGCATAACTCTCTCATACAAACTCGATATCGAGCAATTTTTGTTTCCGTGGAAAGCTAAAAGAAAGGGATACAATTGTTGATCACTTTGCCCCAAAATCAATGAATCAAGAGCCATGACCAAGAGAATAGAACAACAGACTTTGGACAACAAGGTTGGCAACATACCTTGAGCAAGCGGACGTCGAGCAGTAAAGTTCGACCAACCAGTAGTCGTCGACCAGTAGACCTTGAGCAGTTGACTCAACCAGTAGACGTCGACCAACGGACTCGATAAGTAGACCTGCTCTACTGGAACAAATCAACAGATTTGTAGAAATAGCCAAGAAGCAGAATATGATCGTTGCAATGTTTGAAAGTTTACCAAAACTGTCACAACGACTATATTCTTGTATCTAACGTATATATCATTACTTGGGGCTATCGATACATGATTTGGAACCTCAATAACAGCTGACTGGAGATCAATCCAAGTCTTCCAAAGCAAACTCACTTGGGATTCAATTGGGGAACTTCAAAGAACAATTCTGCTAAATGAAGAGCAACTCCCCAAACCTTTTGGCACCTCTTTCAAGCTTAAATGTGATCTGCTACGAGATCATTTGTGCATTTGTAGTCACTCTATTAATTATATTTGCGAGCTAAAATAGAAGAGTGAATACAATTGTAACAGTTGGTGATTTATCACAACTGGGTGAGGACTTTGCATGTGAGATATTAAAGAACAAGCTCATTGTGGAATGTGTGGGCTAGGAGTTTAGGCTATCTTTGTGGTATTAGTCTAAGTGGAGTTGTACAATGTTATTTTATTACTCAAAGTCTTCTAGTGTATTATTCCGTGAGATGGGAGAAGGGGGGACATAAAATGATTACATCACCTTCGAACTTCCATAAACTAATGCTTGTGCATTTACTTTACTGCGTTTATTTACCTTACTGTTTTTACATATTTTCTTGCATACCTTAAAATGCCTTCCAAATGGTTAGTCGGTTATAAAGTGGGTTATGTCGAGTGTCTTCCGCTTATGTTTGAAACCGAACTCGATATAATCTTTAGGTGCAATTATTCCAGGAACACGAGCTATTGAAGCTCAAGTTAGTTGAACTCGAGTGTGGATTGACAACCCATCCCCATAATCGATCCTAACATAGGATACATGCAATATGTTTAGCAAATACTTAGGAGGCCTAAAACCACTCAATAATTGTTGAAAGTCTTGTGGCCCAACTGACACCAACTACATTAATGAAACTTCCACAACATGGAAAAAAAAAAACAAAAAACAAACAAGAAGCGGATCAAAAAGTCAACCCAAAGTACTCGAGGTCTCTAGTTCGAGCCTCATCCCCTCACCTTTCCCATTTAGTTGTGATAGATGCTCAAAAAAAAAAAAAAACCACTCAACAATTGAAAATTTTAATATTTACAGAAAGTATAACGTATAGGTCAATATATAATTTTTCCACATATAAATTATTCATCTAGAATATATTTATTATTGATATATGAAACTCTCAGAACACTACTAACATCAGTTCCCCTAAGTAGATCAAAGTATATTCAAAGTCAACCGTAAATTGAAATCATAATTATGTATGAAAAATATCAAAATCGATATAAAAACTTATTGTTTGTGTTTGGCCTGAATTTGTTGGGGGCGTGCTAGGTACGGAACATACCAATATTAAAATTTGACTTCTAAATCAAAACAATCTGAAGCATCGATTGATCGTTGGTTATGATCTACTCGATTAAGCGTCGAAAACTACAAAATTATTTCAAAGAAACAATTGGAAATTGAAAACAAAATTCTTCAGATGACATGAATACTCGATTATCCCATTAAGAACAAAAGTAAACATTTTTACAAACTAGAAATATGAAAACAAAGCTTGAAAACCAAAATACAAATGCTTGAAACTACGGAAAGTCGGATTACAAAGCTGGAAATAAGCAAACTAGACTGAACTAAAAACTATAAAATTTGTAGATAGTATTTTGTAGATATTTCGAGTGATTGAATTGATTAAGAGAGAGAGAGAGAGAGAGTGTGAGTGATTCCTCGTTTTTTTCGCTTTCCATAAGTAGTTTCTTGCTAGCAATTGTCTTCACAAGTTGATAAGTCCACAGGAAAAGGGGGTAGTGGCTTCATATCAACCCAAGTTTAAGTCAACAACTCAACTACCAATTGTTTGATCCACAATCTCTCTTCCACGTAAGCCCATTGTTTTTTGATTTAAATGAGTATCCAGGTTTACTCTGTGTATTTGGGCTCTAAAATATTTTTTAGGATGACAATATTTTCTTGGCTAAATTGACCAATTTGCTTATGTATTCATGCACTTTCCATGAGTCAAAGACTCTTCATACGGTTTTCTGTTCCTTGACTCAAAAATCGATAATTTTTGAACAAGGTATTGATTTTCTGGTCTAATGGTTTTTTTTTTTTTCTGATTTTACATTCAACTTGGCTTGCAGGACGACCTGACCATCACGCTGTTACAACAATGTCGTGAGTCCCAGTACACTGTTCAAAGGATCATCGAGACAGCTGGAGAGAATGAGGCCTTGCTGTTTGAAGCCCTGAACATGAACGATGAGATTCAAAAGGTTCTATCCAAGTGCGAAGACAAGAAAAGACCATTAGAGGTAGCACAAGAACCCGAGCCTGCTATGATTCCAGTGCTGTACTCTCCTCTTGGAGAGAGAGAAGAAGCTCTTATGAGGAAATCTTCCGGTGCTCGGCCTGGAAACCTTCAAGGATGGAACAATGATGAGATGATGGACGATCTTGATGAGATGATTTTTGGTAAGAGAAATGGCGGTACATCAGAACAGACACCAGACACAAAGAAACGTCATCGCAATGAGTACATGGCTGATATTTAGAAGCGCGCCGTGCTTTCGCTTCGACTCTTGGAACATAGCGAAGGAGAAAAGAATCTGCTTTAGTTTTATGAAATTTGGACTCTCTTTTTTACATTTGTTTATGATATTGGTAGGGAGACTGGAACTGCAGTTGCAATGCATGTATATGTTGAGTAAGCATTTGCATGAATAAGTTTGGAATTGGATCGAGGGATTTTCGTAAAAGGCCTGCTGAAAAGTATCATGCTCACTTTTGGCCTTAAATTAGTTAATTTATCAAATTATATTAAATTCTAAATATATCCTTTAAATATAAGCTTGGTTGTATAAGCGAATATCATGATAGGAGGACCTCGTTCTCGAGTGTGCATTTTCACGGTTTTTCATTGAGAGAAAAGGTAGAAAATAGTACAAGCAAGGTAATGATTTTGTTTATTTGATTTTACTATAGTCCTTTCTATATTATCATTAAGTAAACATTGATTATTACTTATTATTTTGTTTATTGTAAATATTATTATTTTTTTACAAAAGGATAGAGTGTCTCCTACGCTGTTATGAAGGTTTTTCTAGTTATTTTCAAAAAGTTCGATGTCTTTTCATACCAAAAGACATATTATTAATAATATGTTCTTTCAAGAAAATTCATGTTCTTTTCATGAAAGAACATTTTGATTATTCAAACCCTATAAATAATGGGATTGTTTTATAATGAAAAATGATATATCATATTCAAAATCAAGATTATTTATCCTTTTGAGATTAAAAAAATATATATTATGATTAGGTTGTCATTTGCTAGTGGTCACAAGCCATCCAGACTCGATCGGTTGGTACAGTTCACTGTTTTTTACGGTCGAGACTGTACCGGTTTTGATCAATTGTCGGGATTTAGTGGTGGCTGAAAGGGTCAAATACCATTTTTATCTTTTTTATTTTTTTGATCTGATTTTTAATAATATATTTTTTACTACATATATATACCCCCTTTTCAACTTAAATACTAACCCTCTTAAATCTTTCAATTACCAAATCATATATTCTTTTTTATTGTTTTCAATTACATTGTCGTTTTTATTTATTTATATTCATATTTCCTTCATCTTAAATTCAGTTGGTTCTTTTAAATTATCAAATGGAAGGTTCAGGTTCATCCAACAAATACATGGTAATATAAATATCAACGATTTTACAATTTATAGAGCAATCCTTCTTTGTGCTACACTTCCTATACAATCTTATTCACATTTTCTACTTTTTATTATTAAACTAACGACATATAATATTTTATATTCATGTATGAATATCCAATTTTTTGTCCAGAACACATATTTTCCTAAATTGATGGAACAAAAATAAAAAAAACATAACTTGACAAAGAAGGTAAGTATTTTTAACACTAAATCACAAATACGAACACATCCATTACCAAACAGTAGTAAGCGCAAAGATCACACATCATTTCAACACCCCATAACATCGAGAGAATGATTCAAAGATGTGCACTTCCAGTAGTAAAGCTAGAGGCAATTATTGGGTTATAGGAAAACATCTTCCATACCCCAATATGTATCAGACAAATTTTACGCAACCAGCATGAATTTTAATACATCCTACTATATGCTGTTCAGGAGGTGTTTTTCCGATATCATATAGGTGAGAGGGAGATAAGGAATGGTTGAAACTTGAACTCATATATGGTTGCCGTTTACGGCGAAGTCCCAAATTTTGTTACAACTTTTCCTCTCATTACCGCCTTGTTTTCTTCTGATCCTTACGAACTTGTCGCCGCTTCTTTGATCCCCTCTTGATAAATAAATTAAATGCAAGAAAATTACTTAATTTCAGTCCATCAATAGAATCAACGATATTCATCAAATCAACAAGATATAGATCAGGTGTTTCTTATCTGCTTTACAACTACATCATCAAGCATTACTTGCAGTTATCGGAGATCACAATACACATACGATAAGTGAAATATTTCTGAAGAAAAATATGTATTTGTTGTTTGGGAAAAACTACTTACTTTCTTATTGGTTTCAAACTTTGCTCCATTTCCAAATTCATTACCGGGAACCAAAAGTTCCAACACAAGTTGTCTTCTATAAGGGGCATTAATGTGTATCCCTTGTATCCAAAAGACTTTCCCCAGCTATTTTGGATAAGCAACTCTTCGATCTTGATTCTTGCACTCTGGTAGGTTTGCTAGCAAAATCACTTGGAAGAGTTTTTTCATATATCACCATAAACAGCATTTCTTTAAATTAATCATGCAACAACATAATAATTAAAAATAATACTGACATAAATGTTGATGGATATAGAACAAACCTTTTCATGGTACTTAAATGACGGATATGCAAGAAAGACAGGAGTATGTTTCGCAAACAGAAATGCTTCCCAAGGTTGGAGCATTGATACGAGGAAATTTTTGTTCTCTACATCTAAAACAATGAATTTTTTTTGCATATGTACGCACGCAAAACATATAAATTTAGTTATAGTTTACCTCGGTGCAGAAATGAGAAATAAGATTCCTAACACGAGGATTTCTACATGCACTCTTCTTAAGCAAACCAGTCTCCTTAAGATAATGTAAGATATGTTTTGTTGGATTTCGCCCCATATGCCTTTCAACTTCGTTGGATTTTCAAACTTTTTGTAAATGTTGTCAAATATGTCTCAAAATAAACTACGTCGGAGTTAGTAATTGTTTCCCTGTAGAGCATATCTAGAGAAGCTACGCATGCTACAAATGTGCAACAACATAGACGTTTCTGATCCCTAACAGGAGACAACAATTTGTCGAGATATTTGAATTCAATAATGCTACTATCACTTGAAAGTTGGTTCAGATAATCCAATGATGAAGTTTTAAATCGAAACATGTGGGGGAAAAAACAAAAAAACAAATACAACTAAATGTTGATGATATGAGGATGGCGAGAGATAAGAAACAAAGAGTTGTGACTCGAGGTTACAAACATTAATAAAACTCAAAAGTGTGTCATGAAATATTTGTGCATAGAACAAGAAGAATGAAGTAAATTACGTTTGGACAACCAAACTGAAATTTTAACAGGAACTACAACTTTCTGAAAGCAGAAATTTTGAAAACATAATACATGAAAAAAAAAAAAAAAAAAGTAAAATGCCCCAGATATTTCATTTCATCACTACAACAAGTTCTGAAAACTGAAAACAAAATCTAAAAACGAGATACGAAGTCAAGAATGGGTGAAACAACAGCAAGATATCCAAAAATGAATGCGCAGAGTGCAAGAAATAAAACGAGATATCCAAAATGAAAAGACAAAACATCATTAAATTAAATGTTGATCTCAAAATGAACATCAAGATATAAAACATCAATACATCCATTTTTTAACAAAAAAAAAAAGGAGGAACTGAAACTGGAGGGCTGTAAAAATGGGGGATTTGAGTTTTAAAACTTTCATCACGAATGAGCTGAGAGAGGCGGTAAAATGGAGGAGAGTCGTAAAAATAAGAACAAAACTGAAAAGGTGAACGTGTTGTCGCTGTTAGGTTTTCGTACCCCGGCGTCAAATCCAAACAATAAACAGATCTGATCCAGGGACAGATTGATCGCGCCTGATTCATATATTAACATGCATAAATCGAATATAATGCACGAAAAGAGAATTATCGAGAACAGCGAAATCAATCTGTATGTTGTGATCCTCGAATCCAAGCAACCTGACCAAATCTACAAGCCTGGCACCAGTGCTAGTGTGATGACGGCTTATGAGAGTGTATTGAATTGTCTAAGTAACCCTAGAGTGAACCTTATATTTATAGTGTTTATGAGACAGCTAATTGAGCTAGGGCTCATAAAGCTCATCGGGCCAACATTTGGCTTGCTGAGTATTTTATGCTAACAATCTCTCACTTGCCCAAAAGCCAACACAAAACAATAAAATCATAATTCAAGTGAGTCAATCAATTGAACAACTTGATGTACAACTATTGTACATAACTATGAGACATAAATATATCAAATGATTTAATTTTAGAACTTTCTATAGATGAAACACTTTCAAATATAGAAACTCCACTAGAATGAGGAGCTTTCAAAAATTAAATTCATCTATTCTAAATCACTCGTTGAGCACTTAACATTTAAGTCTCAATCCTCATCAATAGATCGGCGACCGGTTGATTGTGACCCAGCGAGGCTCAAGTGTATCATAGCAGTAGGATCACAACCTTTGTGATTTTATAAGTCAAACAACTTCTTTGGGATTACCCTGAATTCCCCATTGTCAATTAAACGCATTTAATAGACAATGACCGAAATACAATTTCAGCAACAACCTACCGATCGTGGGTAGCGCCTGACATCTGCGCTTCACGAAGACCTAGATACAAATGACTAGCAACGTACGAGAACCTGTCAGCCATAGTTAGCGTGCAGTACATTCCTTTCACTCAATATGTCCCGATTGAATCAAGGACATTGGTTGATCGAGGCTCTTTATGATTTTAATAACTATGTATTTGTTTCACGTTATATGATTCTTTGTGTGCGTATATGAAAAACTCATTTTTCACAAGCACTACCCACTCTGGCCAGAGATTCCTCGAATCATATATAGAAAAACACATAGGACATCCTGGTTCATCAAGACCAGTGGTGAATCCCCAACGACAATCATAGGCATCTGACAACATCACTGAATACCCAAAATAATAACTTTATGACCCACATGTGATCAGTCATTAAATCAAAGTACACAGCTATCTATAAAGACCTCAATGACGCCTCGGGTCATGAGGAGTAATGTTGCACAACTATGACTAGAAATTCTATACTCGACAAATGGTAACCATTTATAGAATTCCGAGTAGGGTCGTTCAGTGAACACATTCCTAATGAGCACCTATTCATGTGTACTGACTTCTCCAAGCCAACGCCGATGAAACGCAGCGGACTACACTAGATACATCATGAATACCCGTCTCTACCGAGCATATATCGATATCCCATTCTCGAAGGCTCATCGACCAGGAACATTTAGAAATCGCAGTGGAGAATGTATTTTATGGTCACCATCATATGCGTAACCACATTCTATGGACTATAGCAATCTCAAGGACTTCATCAATGCATCAAGATGCATGGGTAAACAGATGAAGAAGTGCCATATATATTAATATGCAAACAAAGATTTGTCATAATAAGATTACAAGTACAGTCAATCAACTATTGATTTACATAATCATGTATGACAACAATATCTTTCACTTTTCTAAAGCCAACTACTCATGTGTCTCAAGTCAATCTTCCCAAGATGTCTGACAGACACCAATCGTTGTAAAGGCTTTGTCAGTGGATTCACTATATTTTTCTGTTGAAGCGATTCCGTGATATCCCTGAAATGATTAATTGCAATTTGGGCATTATTGTAATTATATGATTAATTATGGTGGTAATTAATTATGTACTGGATTTATTTATTGTGTTGAAATGCTAGTCACATAGTAGGCGTGACCGGGAATGCATTTCGGGGTGCATGTGATGCATGTTGGTTAATTGGGTGTTTTAATGACTTACATGGGTTGATAGTCAATTATTGGTGAAACATGCATTTATTTGGGATTGTGGAGCATTGTGGTGTAATGCTTTTCAAATATCATGTTGGGGTGTTTTATACACCATGGTATTGTGGAATGCATTTTATTTTAAATAACCAACTTTATACTCCAACCCCCCACCATACCTTCACTTTTTAACTTTCCCAAATAACACCTCCCAAACCCTTCCTTTTTCTCATTTTCGTTTTTGACCAAAAAGGTGGAGAGAAATCCTTCCAAAAGTTTGATTTGTGAAGTTTATTGGGAGATTTGGAGTCCCTATGAGGAATGGATACCTCATTGTTGTTTTTGTAGTGTTTGATTTGAGTTTGAAATGGTTATGAAGGGTTTTGAAATGGGTTTGTTTTCAGTTGGTGTTATTTTTGGGTGAGTGTTAGATTTATGGTTGTATGAGGATGTTTATTGAAGATTTGTAGCGATTTGGTATGGTTGGTGTTTTAATATTTGAGTTTGTTTGAGTTGAGGAAGGAGAAGGATGAATAGTGCCCGAAAATCGGGTGTGCAGGACTCGGCGATCGATCGGCACTTTCCACCGATCGATCGCGAGCTGCAAGGGTGAAGGCAGTAGCCTTCAGCGATCGATCGCGAGTTTGGCGCGATCGATCGGCGAGGTCGCGATCGATCGGCGCAAACTCGGCGATCGATTGCGAATTGGAAAATTTTGTTGGACGAGGCAGTGTGATCTCGCGATCGATCGGGGCTTCATGGAGATCGACCGCGAGACACCAAAATGGGTGTTTTTGATTATTTTTGTGGGATTTTTGGTATTGGACTATTATTGGGTTCTAATATTGAATTGTGTGAATATGTAGAACCATCCCAGGTGGCAACACAGCCAAGGAAGTGAAGTCCTACCACATCCTACATTTTGGAAAGGTACGTAGAAGACGTACGGGCACCCAAGGGTACATGTATCTAATATACTCATTGTTTATGCATGTGGATGCGAGTATATGTGGAATTATGCATTGTGGATGCAAATACATGTTGAATTATGCATGATGATTGTATATGCATATGATGGTTATTGGTGCACATCCCATGAGTCGTGGTCATCCCTTGATGATTTTAATGCTTGCCGCTATTTAAATTTGCCGCTAAATGTGAAGCGAGGGGTGGGAGCGCCGCATGTCACATTTGAGCGTGGTTATCATATAGGGCGAGGAAAGAATATTTGCCGCTCAATGTGAAGCGAGGGGTGGGAGCGCCGCATGTCCATTGAAGCGAGGTTATTCTATGCCGCCTATATGTAAATAAGCGAGGGGCATTAAAATACATTGTGCTGGACAGACTAGGGATTGGTGATTGGTACTTGGTGTTGATGAGATGGTATTATGTCATGACATGTGTGGACCATTAAATAATCTATTTGATTATACTCATGAGTTATGGTACAGGGACAACCAAACTGGAAGCGTTTGAAATGCATGGGAAAACAGGAAGTGTTTTATTGTGATTTACACATTTACGCTTTATATTCATATTGTGTTGAATATGAATGATATTATTGCTCATGTTTGGGGGTTGTCCTTGTAGGTACACTTTTGGCATGATAAGAAGGGGGCTAAGGCGGGTTGAGGAAGTGAGCTTGTCAAGAACACTTTTGGTAGATGGAGGACAAGTTACTTTTGTATAGTGTCTACTCTAGGAGTAGTGTAAAGCTATAGTAAATACATTCATTTGGTTGGGAATGTAACTAATCCATTTGATAGTCCTTATTTTTGGCATGTAATTCTTAAAGTTCATAGTCTCAACACGATCATTTTACTCTGATAATTTATGTTAGCTCTAATTATGCCTTTAATCCGCACTTAAGGAACTATGGTCCTTACATTAGTGGTATCAGAGCAGTGGTTAGAGAACCCGGGAACGAGTGAAGGGTAGCCTTAGCATGATTGGCTAGGTGCTTACATTTGAAGCATGTTTATGCATGTGGTGCATATTGTTGTATATACTGTTATACTAACATGCTTATTATTATTCCTGTTATCTAACGGCATAACATATATATTTGCTTTGGCATTGTTGTTAACCTTTGTGTTACAGCATGGCTGCTATGAACGCGGGGAACCTTAATGAAGAGGTTGGTGATGTTGGGAGCGTGAACGCTAGCATTGGTCAGGCAAACCCTCTACCTCCACCAGCTGTAGGCATGGAACCAGTGGCTCAGTTGTTACTGCCTGGTGAGATCAGTTTGACTCAGTTTCTGTCTTACCACCCGCCCCGGTTTGAGGGTACAGAATCAGGAGAGGAGGCTGAGGAGTGGCTAGAAAGGCTTGAACAAATATTTGTATCCGCTCCTTGTGCTGTTACAGCATGCTTGAGGCTGGCGGAGTTCCAGTTGGCAAAGAAATCTTTAATGTGGTGGAGGAGCACGGTGATGGAACTGAGAACACAGGGTGCAGTGATTGATTGGACACTCTTCAGAACCCGATTTCTGAACCGGTACTTCTCTGCGGCGGCGAGACAGACGAAGGAAGATGAGTTTGCAAGCTTGAAACAAGGGAGCATGTCGGTGTCAGACTATGCCATGCATTATTCCTCGTTGCTGAGGTATGTTCTACACATTGCCACCAACGGACATGCGAAGATGAGAAACTTCATGAAGGGGTTACGACCGGAACTTTTTGACCGGGTTATCACCAATAACCCCACTTCTTTTGATGATGCTCTCACAAGAGCAGAGCTTGCGGAGATTGGAGTCGGAGCCTATCCTAGTGCTGTACCCCCACAGGTGTCACAACAGAGGCAAGCTACTGATAGCTTGAGGCCCCGAGGAGAACCATTTAAACCTCGTGGTGCCTCTTCATCTTCGCGGTTCAGTGGGAAGAAATCTTATGGTCAGAAACAAGAGAACAAGAAGAATTGTTCGGCTAACCGAGGGCCTGTGCAAGGAAATAGATCGGGGGAGCCAAGGTGCGACAATTGTGGAGGGCCACATTCTTCGAGTAAGTGCCCTGCCTGTTATAGCTGTGGCAAGATGGGACACATCTCTCGGTATTGCCCCACTCGGGGAGGACAGTCAGAGTTTCAGGGAAATAGGCCGAGATTTGATGACAGGACAGTGCACCAGAGGCAGCAGTTTGTGCCTCGACCATCGGGAGGTCAGACAGTGGGACCGTCCCAGGGGCAGGTGTATGCGCTGACTAGAGAGCAGGCCCAGGCAGCCCCGGAGGAGGTGATCGCCGGTACGTGTCATTTATTTTCATACCCTGCTTTTATTTTGATAGATACAGGTGCCTCCCACTCTTTTGTATATGTGGGCTTTGTGGAGAGACACCATATGCGCACGTCTTCTTTACCCACGCCTCTCATGGTCTCGACACCCACTGGAAGAAATGTCGTTGCCGATCAGTTTATGGCAGATTGCCTCATTTATTTTGAGGGCAACGAGTTGAAGGCAGACTTGATTGTGTTGGGCATGTCAGACTTCGACTGCATCATGGGTATTGACATTCTGAACAGAGATCAGGCAGTGGTAGATTGCCGGCAGAGAACAGTGAGGTTCAGATCTGATTTGGGAATTCAGTGGACTTTTTATGGCAAAGGTTCTCGTGCGAAGATCCCGTTGATTTCGGCAATCAAGATGTCTCAGTTGTTGGAACGTGGCCACACGGGCTATCTCATCTATGCTGTGGACACGTCTGAGAAGAATAAAGAATTGAGAGTTGAGGATGTGCCAGTGGTAGCAGAGTTTGCTGATGTATTCCCAGAGGAGATCCCGGGATTTCCACCGGCTAGAGAAGTCGAGTTCGGGATCGAGTTGTTACCAGGGACATCCGCTATCTCTCGTGCACCTTACAGGATGGCACCGGCGGAGTTGAGAGAGTTGAAGGAGCAGTTGCAGGAGCTCCTTGACAAAGGATATATACGCCCGAGCGTATCACCATGGGGCGCACCGGTTCTTCTTGTAAAGAAGAAGGATGGTTCGATGAGGTTGTGCATCGATTACCGACAACTTAATAAAGCCACAGTGAAGAACAAGTATCCTCTCCCAAGGATCGGTGATCTGTTTGATCAGTTGCAAGGTACCAGACTTTATAGCAAGATTGATTTGAGGTCCGGGTATCACCAGATTCGAGTCAGGGAGGAAGATTTACAGAAGACAGCATTTCGGACTCGGTATGGACACTACAAATTCTTAGTGATGCCGTTCGGTGTGACGAACGCCCCAGCTGTCTTTTATGAGCTTGATGAATCGGGTGTTCCAACCCTATCTTGATCAGTTCGTCATTGTATTCATCGACGACATTCTCATCTACTCCCGGACCGAGGAAGAGCACGTGAAACACTTGAGGACAGTGCTCCAGATTCTCAGAGATCACCAGTTGTATGCCAAGCTCAGCAAGTGTGAATTTTGGTTGAGCAGTGTAGTATTTCTGGGGCATGTCATATCTAGCAGCGGGATATCTGTGGATCCCAGGAAGATTGAAGCTGTGATGGAGTGGGCTGCACCCACTTCTGTACCTGAGATATGGAGCTTTCTGGGTTTGGCCGGTTATTATCGACGCTTTGTCGAGGGATTTTCGAAGATTGCCAAGCCGTTGACACAGTTGACCCAGAAGGGAGTACCATTCTTTTGGTCAGAAGCTTGTGAGGAGAGCTTCCAGGAGTTGAAGCACTGTTTGACGACGGTGCCAGTATTGGTGATTCCTACAGAAAACTCCAGATTTGTTTTGTATACCGATGCATCACTTCAGGGCCTTGGGTGTGTACTGATGCAAGATAAGCATGTGGTAGCTTATGCATCGAGGCAGTTGAAGCGCATGAGACTAGATACCCAGTCCATGACTTGGAATTGGCGGCTATCATCTTCGCCCTAAAGATTTGGAGGCATTACTTGTATGGTACGTCGTTTACCATTTACAAGGATCACAAGAGCCTCAAGTTTTTATTCACTCAGGCGGAGCTGAACATGAGGCAGAGAAGGTGGATGGACTTACTCAAGGACTATGATTGTGAAATTGAGTACCATCCGGGAAAAGCAGCAGACGCTTTGAGCCGGAAAGTGAGGAGTTCTGCTGAGGATGTCATCCATTTGTCGGCTATGATGACCTCCTATTGCCATCTTGGCTATGATTTCGACATAGATGCGTCACGTGTGCATGTATCGACCTTGTTAGCTGAGCCAGATATCTATGAGGACATCAGGAGAGCTCAGAGGTCAGATGATGAGGTTCAGAGGTGGTTATCTTTAGTACATCTTGGTCAGCCAACGAAATTCAGAGTGGCCGATGACGGATCCTTGAGATTGGGTAACCGTTGGGTGGTTTCGAGTACGCCGGAGTTGCGTAAAGGGATCTTGGGGCGAGCTCAGAGTAGCAGACTTAGCATCCACCCAGGCGGGAAGAAGATGTATAAAGATCTACGTGGTCAGTTTTGGTGGAAGAGAATGAAGTTTGAGTCGTCGCTTTTGTTAAGAGATGTTTGATCTGCCAGCAGGTTAAGACAGAGAGACAGAGACCTGGCGGCGAGTTGAGAAGCTTAGAGATACCGAAGCGGAAGTGGGAACACATTTCCATGGACTTCGTGACTCACCTGCCGAGTGCTTCAGGTTTTGATGCTATTTGGGTGATTGTGGATCGATTGACTAAGGTAGCTCATTTCATCCCCTATAGCATGACTTTCACCTTTTTGAGGATGCCGCAGCTGTATATTCGAGATGTAGTGAGATTGCATGGGATCCCCATTTCCATAGTGTCAGATCGAGATCCACGATTCACATCTCATTTTTGGGAGGGTCTTCAGTCAGCCTTGGGAACTGAAGTTAGATTGAGCACTGCTTATCATCATCAGACAGGTGGCCAGACCGAGCGTACTATCCAAACGCTCGAGGACATGTTGAGGGCTTGTGTATTGGAGTTCGATGTTTCTTGGCAGGATTCGGTAGCCTTGGTAGAGTTCTCTTATAATAACAACTACCAGGCGAGCATTCAGATGGCTCCTTTCGAAACTCTTTATGGCAGACGGTGTAGATCACCCTTGTGTTGGGATGACCTGGACCGCAAATCGGTCGGAGGACCGGAACTGATCCGAGAAATGGAAGTGAAGATAAAGATGATAAGGCAGAAAATGAAAGCAGCCCAGGACAGACATGCAGCTTATGCGAATAAACGGCGGATGTAAGGACCCTAGTTCCTTAAGTGCGGATTAAAGGCATAATTAGAGCTAACATAATTTATCAGAGTAAAATGATCGTGTTGAGACTATGAGCTTTAAGAATTACATGCCAAAAATAAGGACCATCAATGGATTAGTTACAGTCCCAATCAAATGAATGTATTTACTATAGCTTTACACTACTCCTAGAGTAGACACTATACAAAGTAATCCCGTCCTTCATCTACCAAAAGTGCTCTTCACAAGCTCACTGCCTCAACCCGCTTTAGCCCCTTTATATCATGCCAAAAGTACCTACAAGGACAACCTCCAAACACGAGCAATGATAACATTCATATTCAACACAATATGAATATAAAGCGTAAATGCATAAATCACAATAAAACACTTCCTGTTTTCCCATGCATTTCAAACGCTTCCAGTTTGGTTGTTCCTGTACCATAACTCATGAGTATAATCAATGGATTATTTAATGGTCCACACATGTCATGACATAATACCATCTCATCAATACCAAATACCAGTCACCAATCCCTAGTCTGTCCATTCCAATGTATTTTAATGCCCCTCGCTTATTTACATATAGGCGGCATAGAATAACCTCGCTTCAATGGACATGCGGCACTCCCACCCCTCGCTTCACATTGAGCGGCAAATATTCTTTCCTCGCCCTATATGATAACCACGCTCAAATGTGACATGCGGCGCTCCCACCCCTCGCTTCACATTTAGCGGAAACAAATCAAATAGTGGCAAGCATTAAAATCATCAAGGGATGACCACGACTCATGGGATGTGCACCAATAACCATATGCATATACAATCATCATGCATAGTTCAACATGTATTTGCATCCACAATGCATAATTCCACATATACTCGCATCCACAATGCATAAACAATGAGTATATTAGATACATGTACCGTTGGGTGCCCGTACGTCTTCTACGTACCTTTCCAAAATGTAGGATGTGGTAGGACTTCAATTCCTTGGCTGTGTCGCCACCTGGGATGGTTCTACACATTCACACAAATCAATATTAGAACCCAATAATAGTCCAATACCAAAAATCCCACAAAAATATCCAAAAGCACAATTTTGGTGTCTCGCGATCGATCGCGAGACTACACTGCCTCGCCCAACAAAAACTTTCAATTCGCGATCGATCGCCGAGTTTGCGCCGATCGATCGCGGCCTCGCCGATCGATCACGCCAAACTCGCGATCGATCGCTGAAGGCTACTGCCTTCACCCTTGCAGCTCGCGATCGATCGGTGGAAAGTGCCGATCGATCGCCGAGTCCTGCACACCCGATTTTCGGGCACTATTCACCCATCTCCTTCCCCAACTCAAACAACCTCAAATATAAAAATACCAACCATACCAATCCACTAAAAATCTTCCATATATACTTTAAACATCTCAAAAATTCAACATTCAACCAAAATAATACCAACCCCAACAAACCCATTTCAAAACCCTTCAAAACCATTTCAAACTCAAATAAAACACTACAAAATCAACAATGAGGTATCCATACCTCTTGGGGACTTCAAATCTCCCAATAAACTCCACAAATCAAGGTTTTTGGAAGGATTCTCTTCACCCCTAAGCTCAAACTCGAAAATAAGAGAGGAAGGGTTTGGGAGGTGATATTTTGGGAAAGTTAAAAGTAAGAGTGAAGGTATGGTGGGGGGTTTGGGGTATAAAAGTGGGTTATTTAAAATAGAGTGCATTCAATAATACCATGGTGTATAAAACACCCCAACGTGATATTTTAAAAGCATAACACCACAATGCTCCACAATCTCAAATAAATGCATGCTTCCCAATAAATGACTACCAACACATGTAAGTCATTAAAACACCCAATTATCCAACATGCATCACATGCACCCCGAAATGCATTCCTGGTCACGCCTACCATGTGACTAAGCACTTCAACATGATAAATAAATCTAGCACATAATTAATTACCACCATAATTAATCATATAAACACAATTACTGCCCAAATTGCAATTAATCACTTCGGGGATATCACAATACTCCCCTACTTATAAGATTTCATCCTCGAAATCACATGCACTTACCCCAAAATGAAACTAAACATAATCACATACCAGATAATAGTTCCGGGTAGTGCTGCACCATATGCCGCTCCGTCTCCCACGTAGCCTCCTCGACACCCCTGCGATCCCACTGAACCTTGATCATAGGTATCACTTTGTTCCGAAGTCTACGGTCTGCTCGATCCAGAATTCTAACAGGCCGTTCCACATAAGACACATCGGATTCTAACTGAACCTCGGAAGGCTGCAACACATGAGATGGATCCGGCTCATACTTCCGCAGCATCGATACATGAAACACATCATGTATACCAGATAAAGAAGGTGGCAAAGCCAGTCGGTAAGCTAAGGTGCCAATGCGCTGCAAAATCTCGTACGGTCCAACATACCTCGGAGACAGTTTCCCGCGCATCCCAAATCGCACAACGCCTCTGAAAGGCGAGATCTTCAAAAAGACCTTATCTCCCAACTGAAATTCCAACGGTCTCCGCCGTTTATTCGCATAAGCTGCCTGTCTGTCCTGGGCTGCTTTCATTTTCTGCCTTATTATCTTTATCTTCTCTTCCATCTCCCGAATCAACTCCGGTCCTCCGACCGATTTGCGGTCCAAATCATCCCAACACAAGGGTGATCTACACCGTCTGCCATAAAGAGCTTCAAAAGGAGCCATCTGAATGCTCGCCTGGTAGCTGTTATTATAAGAGAACTCTACCAAGGGCACCGAATCTTGCCAAGAAACATCGAACTCCAATACACAAGCCCTCAACATGTCCTCGAGCGTTTGGATAGTACGCTCGGTCTGGCCATCCGTCTGAGGATGATAAGCAGTGCTCAATCTAACTTCAGTTCCCAAGGCTGACTGAAGACCCTCCCAAAAATGAGATGTGTACCGTGGATCTTGATCCGACACTATGGAAATGGGGATCCCATGCAATCTCACCACATCTCGAATATACAACTGCGCCATCCTCAAAAAGGTGAAAGTCGTGCTATAGGGGATGAAATGAGCCACCTTAGTCAATCGATCAACAATCACCCAAATAGCATCAAAACCTGAAGTACTCCTCGGCAGGTGAGTCACGAAGTCCATGGAAATGTGTTCCCACTTCCACTTCGGTATCTCCAAGCTTTTCAACTCGCCGACAGGTCTCTGTCTCTCTGCCTTAACCTGCTGGCAGATCAAGCACCTCCTTACAAAAGTGACGACATCAAACTTCATTCTCTTCCACCAAAACTGACCACGCAGATCTTTATACATCTTCTTCCCGCCTGGGTGGATGCTAAGTCTGCTACTATGAGCTCGCTCCAAGATCCCTCTACGCAACTCCGGCGTACTCGGAACCACCCAGCGGTTACCCAATCTCAAAGATCCGTCATCGGCCACTCTGAATTTCGTTGGCTGACCAAGATGTACTAAAGATAACCACCTCTGAACCTCATCATCTGACCTCTGAGCTCTCCTGATATTCTCATAGATATCCGGCTCAGCTAACAAGGTCGATACATACACTGGTGATGCATCTATGTCAAAATCATAGCCTATATGGCAATAGGAGGTCATCATGGCCGACAAATGGATGACGTCCTCAGCAGAACTCCTCACTTTCCGGCTCAAAGCGTCTGCTGTCAAATTAGCTTTCCCAGGATGGTACTCAATCTCACAATCATAGTCCTTGAGTAAGTCCATCCACCTTCTCTGCCTCATGTTCAGCTCCGCCTGAGTGAATAAAAACTTGAGGCTCTTGTGATCCGTGTAAATGGTAAATGAAGTACCATACAAGTAATGCCTCCAAATCTTCAGGGCGAATATGATAGCCGCCAATTCCAAGTCATGGACGGGGTATCTCGTCTCATGCGGCTTCAACTGCCTCGATGCATAAGCTACCACATGCTTATCTTGCATCAGTACACACCCAAGGCCCTGGAGTGATGCATCGGTATACAAAACAAATCTGGAGTTTTCTGTAGGAATCACCAATACTGGCGCCGTCGTCAAACGGTGCTTCAACTCCTGGAAGCTCTCCTCACAAGCTTCTGACCAAAAGAATGGTACTCCCTTCTGGGTCAACTGTGTCAACGGCTTGGCAATCTTTGAAAATCCCTCGACAAAGCGTCGATAATAACCGGCCAAACCAAGGAAGCTCCGTATTTCAGGTACAGAAGTGGGTGCAGCCCACTCCATCACAGCTTCAATCTTCCTGGGGTCCACTGATATCCCGCTGCTAGATATGACATGCCCCAGAAATACTACACTGCTCAACCAAAATTCACACTTGCTGAGCTTGGCATACAACTGGTGATCTCTGAGGATCTGGAGCACTGTCCTCAAGTGTTCCACGTGCTCTTCCTCGCTCCGGGAATAGATGAGAATGTCGTCGATGAATACAATGACGAACTGATCAAGATAGGGTTGGAATACCCGATTCATCAAGCTCATAAAGACCGCTGGAGCATTCGTCACGCCGAACGGCATCACTAGGAACTCATAATGTCCATATCGAGTCCGAAATGCTGTCTTCTGCACATCTTCCTCTGACTCAAATCTGATGGTACCGGATCTCAAATCAATCTTGCTATAAAGTCTGGTACCTGGCAACTGATCAAACAGATCATCAATCCTTGGGAGAGGATACTTGTTCTTCACTGTGGCTTTATTCAGTTGCCGGTAATCGATGCACAACCTCATCGAACCATCCTTCTTCTTTACAAAAAGAACCGGTGCGCCCCATGGCGATACGCTCGGGCGTATATATCCTTTGTCAAGGAGATCCTGCAACTGTTCCTTCAACTCTCTCAACTCTGCCGGTGCCATCCTGTAAGGTGCACGAGAGATAGCGGATGTCCCCGGTAACAACTCGATCCCAAACTCAACTTCTCTAGCCGGTGGAAATCCTGGGATCTCTTCTGGGAATACATCAGCAAATTCTGCCACCACTGGTACATCCTCAACTCTCAATTCTTTATTCTTCCCAGACGTGTCCACGGCATAGATGAGATAGCCCGTCTGGCCACGTTCCAACAGTTGAGTCATCTTGATTGCTGAAATCAACGGAATCTTCGCGCGAGAACCGTTGCCATAAAAAGTCCACTGAATTTCCAAATCAGATCTGAACCTCACTGTTCTCTGCCGGCAATCTACCACTGCCTGATATCTGTTCAGAATGTTAATACCCAAGATGCAGTCGAAGTCTGACATGCCCAACACAATCAAGTCTGCCTTCAACTCGTTGCCCTCAAAATAAATGAGGCAATCTGCCATAAACTGATCGGCAACGACATTTCTTCCAGTGGGTGTCGAGACCATAAGAGGCGTGGGTAAAGAAGACGTGCGCATATGGTGTCTCTCCACAAAGCCCACAGATACAAAAGAGTGGGAGGCACCTGTATCTATCAAAATAAAAGCAGGGTACGTAAATAAATGACACGTACCGGCGATCACCTCCTCCGGGGCTGCCTGCGCCTGCTCTCTGGTCAGTGCATACACCTGTCCCTGGGACGGTCCCACTGTCTGACCTCCCGATGGTCGAGGCACAAACTGCTGCCTCTGGTGTACTGTCCTGTCATCAAATCTCGGCCTGTTGCCCTGAAACTCTGACTGTCCTCCCCGGGTGGGGCAATACCGAGAGATGTGGCCCATCTTGCCACAGCTATAACAGGCAGGGCACTTACTCGAAGAATGTGGCCCTCCACAATTGTCGCACCTTGGCTCTCCCGGCCTATTTCCTTGCGTAGGCCCTCGGTTGGCTGACCAATTGTTCTTCTTGCCCTCTTGCTTCTGCCCAAAGAATTTCTTCCCACTGAACCGTGAAGATGAAGAGGCGCCACGAGGTTTAAATGGTTCTCCTCGGGGCCTCAAGCTATCAGTAGCTTGCCTCTGTTGTGACACCTGTGGGGTACAGCACTTGGATAGGCTCCAACTCCAATCTCCGCAAGCTCTGCTCTCGTAAGAGCATCATCAAAAGAAGTGGGGTTATTGGTGATAACCCGGTCAAAGAGCTCCGGTCGCAATCCCTTCATAAAGTTTCTCATCTTGGCGTGTCCATTGGTGGCAATGTGTGGAACGTACCTCAGCAACGAGGAATAATGCATGGCATAGTCTGACACTGTCATGTTCCCTTGTTTCAAACTTGCAAACTCATCTTCCTTCGTCTGTCTCGTCGCCGCAGAGAAGTACCGGTTCAGAAACCGGGTTCTGAAGAGTGTCCAATCAATCACAGCACCCTGTGCTCTTAGTTCCATTACCGTGCTCATCCACCACATTAAAGGTTTCTTTGCCAACTGGAACTCCGCCAGCCTCAGCCATGCTGTAACAGCACAAGGAGCCGATACAAATATCTGTTCAAGCCTTTCTAACCACTCCTCAGCCTCCTCTCCTGATTCTGTTCCCTCAAACCGGGGCGGGTGGTAAGACAGAAACTGAGTCATACTGATCTCACCAGGTAGTAATAACTGAGCCACTGGTTCCATGCCTACTGCTGGTGGAGGTAGAGGGTTTGCCTGACCAATGCTAGCGTTCACACTCCCAACATCACCAACCTTTTCATTAAGGTTCCCCGCGTTCATAGAAGTCATGCTGTAACACAAAGGTTAACAACAATTCCAAAACAAATATATATGTTATGCCGTTAGATAACAGGGATGATAATAAGCATGTTAGCATAACAGGATATACATCAATATGCACCACAAGCATAACCATGCTTCAAATGTAAGCACCTAGCCAATCATGCTAAGGCTACCCTTCACTCGTTCCCGGGTTCTCTAACCACTGCTCTGATACCACTAATGTAAGGACCCTAGTTCCTTAAGTGCGGATTAAGGCATAATTAGAGCTAACATAATTTATCAGAGTAAAATGATCGTGTTGAGACTATGAGCTTTAAGAATTACATGCCAAAAATAAGGACCATCAATGGATTAGTTACATTCCCAATCAAATGAATGTATTTACTATAGCTTTACACTACTCCTAGAGTAGACACTATACAAAGTAATCCCGTCCTTCATCTACCAAAAGTGCTCTTCACAAGCTCACTGCCTCAACCCGCTTTAGCCCCTTTATATCATGCCAAAAGTACCTACAAGGACAACCCCCAAACATGAGCAATGATAACATTCATATTCAACACAATATGAATATAAAGCGTAAATGCATAAATCACAATAAAACACTTCCTGTTTTCCCATGCATTTCAAACGCTTCCAGTTTGGTTGTCCCTGTACCATAACTCATGAGTATAATCAATGGATTATTTAATGGTCCACACATGTCATGACATAATACCATCTCATCAATACCAAATACCAGTCACCAATCCCTAGTCTGTCCATCACAATGTATTTTAATGCCCCTCGCTTATTTACATATAGGCGGCATAGAATAACCTCGCTTCAATGGACATGCGGCACTCCCACCCCTCGCTTCACATTGAGCGGCAAATATTCTTTCCTCGCCCTATATGATAACCACGCTCAAATGTGACATGCGGCGCTCCCACCCCTCGCTTCACATTTAGCGGAAACAAATCAAATAGCGGCAAGCATTAAAATCATCAAGGGATGACCACGACTCATGGGATGTGCACCAATAACCATATGCATATACAATCATCATGCATAGTTCAACATGTATTTGCATCCACAATGCATAATTCCACATATACTCACATCCACAATGCATAAACAATGAGTATATTAGATACATGTACCGTTGGGTGCCCGTACGTCTTCTACGTACCTTTCCAAAATGTAGGATGTGGTAGGACTTCAATTCCTTGGCTGTGTCGCCACCTGGGATGGTTCTACACATTCACACAAATCAATATTAGAACCCAATAATAGTCCAATACCAAAAATCCCACAAAAATATCCAAAAACACCAATTTTGGTGTCTCGCGATCGATCGCGATACTACACTGCCTCGCCCAACAAAAACTTTCAATTCGCGATCGATCGCCGAGTTTGCGCCGATCGATCGCGCCAAACTCACGATCGATCGCTGAAGGCTACTACCTTCACCCTTGCAGCTCGCGATCGATCGGTGGAAAGTGCCGATCGATCGCCGAGTCCTGCACACCCGATTTTCGGGCACTATTCACCCATCTCCTTCCCCAACTCAAACAACCTCAAATATAAAAATACCAACCATACCAATCCACTAAAAATCTTCCATATATACTTTAAACATCTCAAAAATTCAACATTCAACCAAAATAATACCAACCCCAACAAACCCATTTCAAAACCCTTCAAAACCATTTCAAACTCAAATAAAACACTACAAAATCAACAATGAGGTATCCATACCTCTTGGGGACTTCAAATCTCCCAATAAACTCCACAAATCAAGGTTTTTGGAAGGATTCTCTTCACCCCTAAGCTCAAACTCGAAAATAAGAGAGGAAGGGTTTGGGAGGTGATATTTTGGGAAAGTTAAAAGTAAGAGTGAAGGTATGGTGGGGGGTTTGGGGTATAAAAGTGGGTTATTTAAAATAGAGTGCATTCAATAATACCATGGTGTATAAAACACCCCAACATGATATTTTAAAAGCATAACACCACAATGCTCCACAATCTCAAATAAATGCATGCTTCCCAATAAATGACTACCAACACATGTAAGTCATTAAAACACCCAATTATCCAACATGCATCACATGCACCCCGAAATGCATTCCCGGTCACGCCTACCATGTGACTAAGCACTTCAACATGATAAATAAATCCAGCACATAATTAATTACCACCATAATTAATCATATAAACACAATTACTACCCAAATTGCAATTAATCATTTCGGGGATATCACAGCGGAGACCGTTGAAATTTCAGTTGGGAGATAAGGTCTTTTTGAAGATCTCGCCTTTCAGAGGCGTTGTGCGATTTGGGATGCGCGGGAAACTGTCTCCGAGGTATGTTGGACCGTACGAGATTTTGCAGCGCATTGGCACCTTAGCTTACCGACTGGCTTTGCCACCTTCTTTATCGGGTATACATGATGTGTTTCATGTGTCTATGCTGCGGAAGTATGAGCCGGATCCATCTCATGTGTTGCAGCCTTCCGAGGTTCAGTTAGAATCTGATGTGTCTTATGTGGAACGGCCGGTTAGAATTTTGGATCGAGCGGACCGCAGACTTCGGAACAAAGTGATACCTATGATCAAGGTTCAGTGGGATCGCAGGGGTGTCGAGGAGGCTACGTGGGAGACGGAGCGGCATATGGTGCAGCACTACCCGGAACTATTCTCTGGTATGTGATTATGTTTAGTTTCATTTTGGGGTAAGTGCATGTGATTTCGAGGACGAAATCTTATAAGTAGGGGAGTATTGTGATATCCCCAAAATGATTAATTGCAATTTGGGCATTATTGTAATTATATGATTAATTATGGTGGTAATTAATTATGTACTGGATTTATTTATTGTGTTGAAATGCTAGTCACATGGTAGGCGTGACCAGGAATGCATTTCGGGGTGCATGTGATGCATGTTGGTTAATTGGGTGTTTTAATGACTTACATGGGTTGATAGTCAATTATTGGTGAAACATGCATTTATTTGGGATTGTGGAGCATTGTGGTGTAATGCTTTTAAAATATCATGTTGGGGTGTTTTATACACCATGGTATTGTGGAATGCATTTTATTTTAAATAACCAACTTTATACCCCAACCCCCCACCATACCTTCACTTTTTAACTTTCCCAAATAACACCTCCCAAACCCTTCCTTTTTCTCGTTTTCGTTTTTGACCAAAAAGGTGGAGAGAAATCCTTCCAAAAGTTTGATTTGTGAAGTTTATTGGGAGATTTGGAGTCCCCAAGAGATATGGATACCTCATTGTTGTTTTTGTAGTGTTTGATTTGAGTTTGAAATGGTTATGAAGGGTTTTGAAATGGGTTTGTTTGAGTTGGTGTTATTTTTGGGTGAGTGTTAGATTTATGGTTGTATGAGGATGTTTATTGAAGATTTGTAGTGATTTGGTATGGTTGGTGTTTTAATATTTGAGGTTGTTTGAGTTGAGGAAGGAGAATGATGAATAGTGCCCGAAAATCGGGTGTGCAGGACTCGGCGATCGATCGGCACTTTCCACCGATCGATCGCGAGCTGCAAGGGTGAAGGCAGTAGCCTTCAGCGATCGATCGCGAGTTTGGCGCGATCGATCGGCGAGGTCGCGATTGATCGGCGCAAGCGATCGATCGCGAATTGGAAAATTTTGTTGGACGAGGCAGTGTGATCTCGCGATCGATCGGGGCTTCATGGAGATCGATCGCGAGACACCAAAATGGGTGTTTTTGATTATTTTTGTGGGATTTTTGGTATTGGACTATTATTGGGTTCTAATATTGAATTATGTGAATATGTAGAACCATCCCAGGTGGCAACACAGCCAAGGAAGTGAAGTCCTACCACATCCTACATTTTGGAAAGGTACGTAGAAGACGTACGGGCACCCAACGGTACATGTATCTAATATACTCATTGTTTATGCATTGTGGATGCGAGTATATGTGGAATTATGCATTGTGGATGCAAATACATGTTGAATTATGCATGATGATTGTATATGCATATGATGGTTATTGGTGCACATCCCATGAGTCGTGGTCATCCCTTGATGATTTTAATGCTTGCCGCTATTTGATTTGTTGCCGCTAAATGTGAAGCGAGGGGTGGGAGCGCCGCATGTCACATTTGAGCGTGGTTATCATATAGGGCGAGGAAAGAATATTTGCCGCTCAATGTGAAGCGAGGGGTGGGAGCGCCGCATGTCCATTGAAGCGAGGTTATTCTATGCCGCCTATATGTAAATAAGCGAGGGGCATTAAAATACATTGTGATGGGCAGACTAGGGATTGGTGATTGGTACTTGGTGTTGATGAGATGGTATTATGTCATGACATGTGTGGACCATTAAATAATCTATTTGATTATACTCATGAGTTATGGTACAGGGACAACCAAACTGGAAGCGTTTGAAATGCATGGGAAAACAGGAAGTGTTTTATTGTGATTTACGCATTTACGCTTTATATTCATATTGTGTTGAATATGAATGATATTATTGCTCATGTTTGGGGGTTGTCCTTGTAGGTACACTTTTGGCATGATAAGAAGGGGGCTAAGGCGGGTTGAGGAAGTGAGCTTGTCAAGAACACATTTGGTAGATGGAGGACAGGATTACTTTTGTATAGTGTCTACTCTAGGAGTAGTGTAAAGCTATAGTAAATACATTCATTTGGTTGGGAATGTAACTAATCCATTTGATAGTCCTTATTTTTGGCATGTAATTCTTACAGCTCATAGTCTCAACACGATCATTTTACTCTGATAATTTATGTTAGCTCTAATTATGCCTTTAATTCGCACTTAAGGAACTAGGGTCCTTACAGATTCTCTCGATAATAATGTCGCGTCTACCATCTCTCTCATTAGATGATATTTTCTTAATATATGTTTGGATACTGATGATATCTTAGCTATTCATAATAGCCCAACTGTTGTAACAGTACACAAGAACTGTGTCAACCGTGCTAGAAATTACACCCAACTCTTGGATGAAATTTCATATCCAAACTGCCTCTTTGTTGCATCGTATGCTGCAATGTATTCAGCTTCAGTTGTGGAACCCGATGTGGTGTCTTGCTTGGAACGTTTCCAAGAGACATCACCATCATTGAGCTTAAATAAAATCCGAGCATCGATATGGAATCATCTACATCCGATTGAAAAATCAGCATCAACTTAGCCTTCAACTTTTATTTCTCCACTTACAGATCCAAAAACCATGAACATATCTGTGGGGCCTGATTGACTTAATCCATTATGTATCCATTAAACATACATATGTGAGTCTGAATTAAGTAATATACCATGCACGGATTAAGAGTTCATACTAGTTAAGTTGTTTACAAGGTTATCAAAAACCTAACAAACTATACATATCATGTACATAAACAACCTAATTCAAAAGAACTCCTAGGCAGTGGTTCCCCTCGCAGCGGAAATCATGACTCACGCTCCCCACGTCTATGAGTCCCTACAGAAACATTCACAACGTGAGTATAGATAACAACTATCTCAGTGCAATATCAAAACACAATATCAATATCAATGATAAAGCACAATAAATCAGATAACGTGAATGTTCTGTATCATGCATCCACAAATGCACTATGTCATGACATGTCTCAACAAGTTCCCTATTATCACGAGTCTCATATGATATGCCTATTCAGCTCAATATGTCAGTGAAACCACATCACATCTTCATATTAGCAGCATATATCATAGTACCATACTCATCTGTGATAATAACCAGAGTATATACCCACACCAGGCGTATATCTCTCAAGCCAAAGCATATGTAGTATATCTATCGTGGCAACGATCCCAGCCCAAGCATATGCCCCACACTAGCATATCTATCCAGGCACCGATCCCAGTCAAAGCATATGCCCAACACTAGCATATCTATCGTGGCAGTCAAAGCATATACCCCACCAGGTATATCTATCAAGACAATGATCGTACCAAAGCATATACACATATCTATCAAGGCATCCATACCAATCATATGAAATCTATGTATGCACATGCATATGATACTACCAATCATATGACACAACGATAACATAAATCATATGATATCAAAACCATAATAGCATCATCATATCATATCTATACTCCGTACGTCAACACGTACCTGTACTGCGACACAAACGAGATAAAGCAGTTGGCAATAGCTAAGTGCCTCGTTGTCCTGTCCCCTGTGATGGTGCTACAACAATGCCAACAATATATCATGTTATCATAGGCATTAAAATCAAATTCCACAAAATATTTTATTTTTCAAAATATTAACACTGGCGATCGATCGCGATCAACACCGATCGATCGCCAAGACTCTCTGCCCCCTCGCGATCGATCGCAACAACTTGGCGATCGATCGCCACAATGCTCTGTTCATCGCGATCGATCGCGACACTTTCACCGATCGATCGCCATCCAATTTCACCGCCTTCAAATGTTACTGTCATCGGCGATCGATCGCTTACTCGCACCGATCGATCGCCGATGCCCAGAAAAGTGAGAGCATGGCGATTTTCAAGCTTATCTCCATGAATCTTCTCCTACACCTCATATTAAACCATGTCAACATGTTTCTTGCAATCCCTAGGAACATATAAACATAAATCTAACATCATAGATTCCAATTCCTAGCATATAAACATGTTATGATTGTACACATGCACACTTGAGCTTTTCCTTCACATATATCAACATTAATGAATAATTCAAGTATACAACTATGAATTTCTTACCAAGAGGCTAAGAAATCACTTCACCCAACTTCCTAGCTCACTTCACAAGTGAAAATCCAAGCTTTGCCTACCAAAAGCTCTAAGGGTTTGGAGAGGAGCTTGTAGAGATTTTTAGGTGAAAGTGGTGTATTATGTGATTTTGCCTCCATCATGCACTTGATATAAGGTTATTAAGTCCTTAACTTACTTGATATCATGTCATTTGGAGATAATTACATGTTAAATCACATGTACATGAAATGAACCTCACATTCAAATGCAACTCCAAATTCACATGACATTCAAATGCCCACTTGCAACTCAAATACACATGCTCATGCACCTTCAATGCATACAAGTTCAAAGCATATCTTTACACTACATTTTGTACATCATGTTTTCATGTTTTCATTCTTTCTTGGTTCCACCTGAACCCTATTATTATACCGTGTGATGATATAATTACACCATAATCATATCACACGTATATAACACAAATCAAGGCATTGCAATATCATACGTTTTTCATAAGAACTTTAGGATTATTTTCATAGTTTTCCGATGACCTTCATCGGGATCTGTCTGATGTCTGCCCATTACTCTAAGAACATACATCAGGCCAGGTACATAACATAGCATACATTATGCTAATAAAAAATCGAATCATAAGGTACCAATGTCATCTTTTCACTCTCCTCATCAATCTTAAGACCCATTGACTCGAGAGATGAATACTATGACATATTATGAAGTAACTCATTTTTCGACTATTCTATGCTAAACCCTTTTAGCACAGTGTTTATATACGTAGATTGAGAGATCTCAAGCATCCTTTAGATCTATCACATAGATCCTTACGCCAAGCACGTATGACGCTTCTCCCAAATCTTTCATGGAGAAATAAGTAGATAATCATGCTTTAATTGATTAATCCAATACCATTCACAATGAGCATGATATAATAGACTTAAAGCATCACAAATGTAACCATGCTCCCACTAACACTTTTGCACACACATGTCACTTCCGGATTTTTAACAATACCAAACACTTTGATGATGTTATCAAAACGAAGGTTCAAACTTCGGGATGCCTTCTTAGGCCCGTAAATGGACCTCTGGAGTTTGCAAACCTTTTCTCCAAGAAGTTGTAAACACATTTGGCTGCTACATTTCTACCTCAATGCCACCACTGAGAAATGTTGTGTTCACATCCATTAGTCATATCTCATATTCATAATATAAAGATATAACTAATAAAATCCAAATAGACTATAGCATCATAACCGATGAAAATTTTCTCATAAACAACTCTTTGCCTATGAGAATAACCGTTTCTCACCAGTCAAGCTTTGAAGGTCACTACCTTCCCATCCACTCCAATCTTTCACTTGTAAATCCATTTGCAGCTAATGAGATCCCAAAGAGGATCTACTAAGGCCCATACCTTATTAGAGTACATGGAGTCTATTTCAAATTTCATAACATCTCGCCAATATCCCGAAACGATGTCCAACATCATCTCCTAGAAAGTCCTAGGATCACATCCATGGTTAAACCATTTTGACTACCTTCTAGGAGAAAATTCAATTTATCAAGAGTTCTTGAAACATTTTCAAATCTCATTGGTGTGTGTAAATCAAAGGTTGTGATTGACTCAATTAATTTCACCGTTTTCACTTTTCTAATGGTTTGTGGTTCTTGAACCCTTTCAAGTTATATTATTTTGTCATCATTTCTAATAGAAACATTTTCTCTAGAAAGATTGCACTTGCGAAACAAACACTTTGCCTGCAATTGATAATATAAATTTCCACAAAATAACATAAGTTGGATCAACTATCCAACTCATCTCACACTTGCTGCTTCACCTAAGCAAAACAATCTCAAATAAAAAATTTGGATTATTTTTCAGTCCATATCGTATATGGAGTTTTGGTCACTGTATTGGTATGAATTATGTTCAACAAATATGTAACTGTAGAGAGTTACTCAAAGAGAATCACATTCTCTTTAAGATAACTCAACACCCCTTTGCACTAACATTTAGAGCTCAACATATGTCCATATGAATCAAATTCAATGGACATTCAGCACATGCTAAAGATATGTGAGATTTAAGTTATCATTCTTTTATATTCTTTGAACATAATCATACTACTCATTCATAAGTTCAACAGATTCAATAAAACATGCATTCTTAAAAATACTGCAAATCACATTCGCAAATTTAAAAGAATGTCATTCTCTATCAAAATAGGAACAATGTTCATTATTAAATCTAGAACAAATAAATAATTGCTCAAACCAGTTCCTAACCAGTTCAAGATTTTATATTAAATAAATGTTTCAAACAGCCTTTGCAGCAACTCTTGCTACAATGCTTAGCCTCGGGTGGGTTTCACCTTCCTTGGACTCTCTACTTCTTCTCATCATGTGGATCATACTCCAATATCAGAAACCCAGGTTCGGATTAGAAGGTCTTCTAGAATGCATAAACCCTCAAAAACATATTCTACCAGTGAGTATGTGTCGTTGACTGATGGGGGAGAACCTCAATACTATGATGAAGCAATGAAAGATGTGCACAAAGATGAGTGGGTTGATGCCATGCAAGATGAGATGAAATCCTCATATGAAAATGATACTTTTGAGCTGGTGAAACTGCCTGAGGGGAAAAGAGCTTTAAAAAATAAACGGGTGTACAGGATGAAGCCGAATGAACATACTTCATTACCACATGAGCAATACATTGAGAATAAGATACTGTACATGTCACATGAGCAATACATTAAGAAAGTGCTTAAAATATTCAATATGAGTGAGTCTAAAGTGGTCAGCTCGCCTTTTGCTGCACACTTTAAGCTTGGTGTTCATCACAGTCCTCCCACAGATAAAGAGAAAGAGGAAATGAGAAGAGTTTCGTACGCTTCAGCAGTAGGAAGTTTGATGTACGCTATGGTGTGTACGATGCCAGATGTAGCTTATGCAATTGGTGTTGTTAGTCGTTACTTGTCCAATCCAGGAAAAGAACATTGGAATGTAGTAAAGTGGATATTGAGATATCTGCGAGGTACTTCCACTTTGAGGCTCAGATTTAGAATTGGAAAACCAGTATTAGTTGGATATACCAACTCAGATATGTCAATGATGTGGATACTAGAAAATCTATTTCAGGATATTCGGTAACCTTTTCAGGTGGCACTGTATCGTGACAATAAAGATTGCAAAAATGTGTTGCAATTTCTACAACAGAACCATAATATATGGCAGCAACTGAAGCTTACAAAGATCTGGTATGGATGAAAAAGTTTGTGGAGGAACTTGGTCTCAAGCAGGAGCGATGCATAGTATTTTGTAATAATCAAAGTACTATACATATGGGTAAGAATTCCACTTTTCATTCAAGATTGAAACATAATGATGTTAGATATCATTTGATGACAAATGTTATTAATGATAAATTGCTTGAACTTGAAAAGATTCATACTGATGATAATGGTGCTGATACGATGACAAAAGTATTGCCAAGAGAGAAGCCTGAGGTTTGTCGTATGATCAATGGGATGGCGTGTCTCTCCATATAGTAGGAAAATGGGGAGATTTATTGGGTTGTGTTTCCTCATGTGAAGATAGGCCAAGCCCAATAGATGGCCCACATGGTACAAGCCCATATGGAGTATATAAGAGTGTTCAAACCCTAGCACGTCATCATATTCTACATCACAAACACACCAAAGAGAGAGAGAAAGAAGTGAGATTTTCGGATCTGATAATCTGTGCAGAATAGCCATCTTGAAAAATCATTTTCGCAAAACTCAACCACCGGATCGAGTTGCACGTTCACAAGTGAGTCTACTATCGATTTGGTTGGCATTTGGGTTGGTTTTCGTAAGGTTGAACAGAGGCTGCCGATTTCTCGCACGAATCTGGAGCAGCCTAGTTGTAAATGCCATTGACAGAAATTGAACCGTTGGATTGGGCTCAAATTTGGATCGTGTGTTGATAACATCTTGGGAATGTTTTAACGGTGGAGATCGAATTTGGGTATCTTTATCGATGGGAACAGATTCTGCCATTCTGGTTTGGAGGCCATTGGGTGAGATCTTTCCATTCTTTTGTTATTTCAAGAATTTGTTAGGGTTGAGATCACGCTTTATATCTCATATAGATCTTTCCATTCTTTTGTTATTTCAAGATCAACCCAGTGTTATCTTATAAGGAGTTGAGATCTGTTGGAAAATATGTGAATCGCGTGAAATGAGCAGAAAATATAAATTGAAACAAAATGAGAGAAGTTAGGGTTGGTAAAAGTGAAGCAAATGATATTAATATATTTTAATATTTTATTTATAATTAAATTAATTGTGTTTTTAGCAAATTAAATTTAATTTGTTTCAATTTAATTAATTTAATTAATGTTTAATTTGAGTATTTGATATAATTAATTAAATAAATTTAATTTATTAAATAATTAATTAATTATTAAATGTAATTAATTAAATTTATTTATTAATTAAAAATATTTAATATGTTACATATATTAATAAATTCAAGGGTATTTTTGTCATTTTAATAATAAAATTGATATATATCACGTATTATCAAGTAAACCAAAACACATTATTACTTATTATACTTTATTAATCATACGAACCAAACACAATATATTTATCTTATCAACTCATAATCAAATCTCGATTTTTTAATCCATTCATCACTTATCTTATCACAGCTATCAAACATAGCCCTCATATGCACTTTCACCTCTAGAAAATTATTAAGAATGCAGTTAAAGATAATAATTTCAATCATAATATTATTTAGAGTGTATTGTAATTGCTTTCTATGTTATTTTACTTAAAATTGAAAAAAATTATTTTTAAGTAAAATCATTGAATGTGTACCGTTAAAAAAAATAGTTTAATGAACTTTAATTTTGCAATCATTCTATTTAAAGCAGCCAAAAAGCATAACCTAACTTGTTTTTATGCTTCTATTTTTACTTGTTGCATTTAGAAAAATAATAACATAAATAAAAAAAATCACACCCCCAAAATCTATTTATCCTTAAAATAAAATAATTTTTTTGATAAACATTGACAAACACTTGCTTAGTCAAATAAAATAGAGTAAAATTAATAATGATATTGACATGTGAAAAGCTAATTCAGTTTTAATGTTTGACCACGTTAAACTACCATTACTTATGGATGATGTTCAAATTTCAGCGGACGAAGGGAATCGAATCTCTCGGAATTTAGGTGAAATTTAAGAATGATGATAACGGCGGTGTCCCATTGATTCAGACACCGGGAAATGGCCGGTAGACACCACTCCACCTCCATCTCCGCCTCCGCCTCCGGCGGAATCAAATCCCGTCGATCTCCATTTCTCTACTTCTCGATCTCTCTGCTTTTTCTCTCCCTCCTCTTCTACATCTTCACCTCCTCGTCATCCTCATCTCCCACTCTCTCACACGACACAGTCTACGTCGCTCCAAACCCTATCGCCGACTATTCATTCGTTTCTTCACTTCACAAATTCTTATCTAGTTCGAAATCCAATCCTTCCTCTAAGGTTCCCGATGACACTGTTAATGGCAACGTGACAGGGCAGCAAGTCAAGATTTTTGATGATTTGATTTCGATTAACGAGGAAAAAAGGCTATACGGAGGTGAAAATTGGTTCTATCCCTTGTCTCCACCTCTGAAGGTTTATGTCTATGATATGCCCTCGAAATTCACCTACGATTTACTCTGGTTGTTTCAAAATACTTACAAAGAGACTACTACTCTCACTTCTAATGGCAGTCCCGTTCATCGATTGATCGAGCAAGTGAGTAAATGTCATTAGTAGAGATGCATAAACTTGGATTGAAGAAGTAGTAACTTGCAAATAAAATAGATTTGATTAGTTTAATTCCGGATTCTATAGCTCCAAACAGGCAATTACTGTTTTTGTTTTCTCTTATTTGCTGAATGCTATGTGAATGCAATTTTTATTATTTGTTTGTTGTTGTAGCATTCTATTGATTACTGGTTGTGGGCCGATTTGATAGCACCCGAGTCCAAAAGGTTATTGAAGAATGTGGTGAGAGTTCATAAACAGGAAGAGGCTGACTTGTTCTACATTCCATTTTTCACGACGATTAGCTTTTTCTTGCTTGAGAAGCAACAGTGCAAGGCACTTTACAGGGTGTGAGTGTGTTTCCAAATGTCTTGTTCTTTAAGTTTTTGTTAGATTTACATGGGCATGAAGCTTGATGGAGCTTTTTTGATGGTTCGTTATTTCATGTGTTTTTATTGGTTTCTGTATGTTATTGATTGTCAAATAGAAAAAGATGTCTATATTGACATTCACTTCTAGGATAAAATTTAGTGAACTCATTCTCACAACCGTGTAGTAATATTTTTTTTATTTTGTTGACTCCCCTGTGAGATTTGTTACATTTGTACTTATGATGGGTAATGTCAATAATGACTGCTTGCTCTGGCTTCATAAGTTGAGGACATCCGTGTGCCTTAAGCTCTAGATGAAGAAGTTAGAATTGATGAACTTAATCAGAAGTGTGGAATGTTAATTATCCTACATCATTGGAAGTTTATTGTTGCTTAATAATGACTAGCTAACTGGTACATGCAACTTTCATATTGTTTAAATATTATATATTATTATGCTAATTTAAATAATAATAAGTTATTTGATTATCTTAAAAAATGCATGAGACAATAACGGTTAAATTTAAAAAAAGTTTTGAACAATATTAAATTGAGATAGAAAGAGATAATTTGTACATGAATTATGTGAGATTTGTTTGATAATTTACTAAATTTAAGCAATTTACTGTGGATTTTTGTTCTAATTTTTCATCAAGATAGTGAAAGGTGTTTTTATCTATATACTTAAAAATATCACTTAGGAACTCTCCGTTTATGTAAGATCTAGATCTAGTCATCTAGATAACATCATAAGCAATTAAAAATAAAGGGTTGCTCAATCAATTAATCAATCCAGCCTTTATGATCCATGCATAAGAAATTTGTCAAAGTTTTACGCTGACTAACTATCTTATGCAACCCTCCTTTATCCGAACTTAAGGCAGAGCATGACGGAGTTAAATTAAAAATAAAGCGTTGCTAACTGTATTTAAACATGTGTATGGCCTTTGGCGATGGCATTCTGAATTACCAAATGTTTCAGCTGCTAATACACGTGATAAGACAAAGTTAGTCCACTAAGTGCTGGAGCTTTTTCTTAATAACAATGCTTTTTAATTTTATGTGTCTCGAATCTAGCAATTGGAATTGCCTATTTTTATAATTTGGATGTAAGGTCTAAATAACTTTTACCTTTTCCATGTCACTTTATGCTTTATCATCCCGAGGTGTGGATCAAGATGTTATCAGAAGAATTGATGAACGTATAGCAGTTGTAATATAATTTAGAAAATTTAATTCATCATTCTGTCTATGTAGGAAGCTCTGAAGTGGGTAACAGAACAACCAGCTTGGAAGAGATCTGAGGGTAGAGATCACATCCTTCCAGTTCATCATCCCTGGTCATTTAAGTCAGTTCGAAAGTTTATGAAGAATGCAATCTGGCTCCTTCCTGATATGGATTCAACAGGAAACTGGTGATAATCTGCCTGAAGCTCAGCCATTGTTCCAAATATGTTATGTAGATTTGTGGGTGTGTTTATGTGACTGTTTCTGGCATTGCAGGTATAAACCAGGACAAGTTTACCTTGAGAAAGACTTGATACTTCCATATGTTCCCAATGTTGATGTGTGTGATTCAAAATGTTTGTCAGATGCAAAGAGAACAGCACTTCTGTTTTTTCGTGGGAGGCTGAAAAGAAATGCTGTGAGCCCTGCTTTATCATCCTCACTAGTGACTTTTTTGAGTTGTCTGGGTCTTCATGCTGATAGCCTGTCTACAAAATATACAGGCTTGCTGATGGGGAGACAGACATGAGGGGTTTAGCAAGGAATATTCTGTCGAATTGATGTGTGGTTTCTTATTTTGATTCCAGGGTGGGAAAATTCGTGCTAAACTTGTAACAGAACTTACTGGCGCTAATGATGTGATCATAGAGGAGGGCACTGCTGGAGAGGGAGGAAAAGCTGCAGCTCAGATCGGCATGCGGGAGTATAATTTAGTTGCAGTTATACAATTGCTTTGTCATTATGCCTACAGAACTGAATTATCTGATCTATGCATTTTCTTCCTATTGATCAGGTCCATCTTTTGCCTTAATCCAGCAGGTGACACTCCTTCATCTGCTAGGTTTTTTGATGCAATTGTCAGTGGGTGCATCCCTGTTATTGTTAGCGATGAACTGGAGCTTCCCTTTGAAGGAATTCTTGACTATCGCAAGGTATGTAACTTTTTATGGAGGTGTAACTGTACAAGAAGTTAACTCCTCTCTCCTGTGCATTTTGCAATCAAAGTTTAGACTTGAGTTTGCAATTGTTTTCAACACATTTTATGCATTCACTAGGTAATTGACAGTTTTTTAGGGCGCGCGGTGTGTGTGTGTGTGTGTGTGTTAAGACAAAGTTAATTCCATGGGGATAAACAGTAAGTAACATGTGATTGATCAGTGTGATCAAATACAGTTATTAGCTTTTTGTTTGATTAGTGAAGCTGATGTTTCTGTGACAGATAGCAATATTTGTCGCTTCTAGTGATGCAATGCAGCCTGGATGGCTCTTATCATTTTTAAGAAGCATTCCTCCCACACAAATTAGAGAGATGCAAATAAATCTAGCTAAGGTATGTGTATGTGCACTTCATTAATGGCACACTGTCTGTGGATCTTGTTTCGACCTCTTTCATTAGAATTATTCTGTACCGGTTAGATTAAGAATCAACCTTAATCGGTGTGAATATTTTAATAGAGATTTTTAGATCTCATTGGGCTCAAAATGACACTGATTACTTTTCACTTATTTCAGTACTCGAGGCATTTTTTATATTCACATCCGGCACTGCCAATGGGTCCGGAAGACTTGGTTTGGAGAATGGTTTGTCCCTCTATCATTGATTTCCATAAATATATCACCGATTTGCGTACTAACCTGTAATATTGTTTCAATCTGTACTATTTTAGTTTTAAATTATCCTGGTGAAAAAAAATAGGATAATGAAATAGAAAAAATAGTCTTACTTGCTGCTGAAGCTGTACAAATGTTACATAATAGAGACCAGTGACTTTAAATGTTTAATCATCTTTCAGAAAATTATGCTCATTCTGATTATGTATCAGTTTTTAGGCGCACTCACTTGAGGTGTATCGTTTGTCTAAAGACTTTATCCTTTTGTACAGATTGCAGGTAAGTTGCTAAACATTAAGCTTCACGTGCGAAGATCCCAACGTGTAGTGAAAGAATCTCGACGCATATGCACTTGTGACTGCAGGCATCCCAATACAACCAGCAGCACAAGCCCTTTTTCCTAGTTGCCATTACATATATTTCCTCTCTTTTCTTTTTTGCTTATACCTGACACCAACTTCCTGTTTTATGTTCTTGTTTGTGGCCCACACATTACTTTTGAACTAGAAAATTAGACCTCAATTCTTTTTTGGATAGATTTGTTATGAAGGAATGCTTTCATTTATTAGAAGGGCAAGGCGCTCTAAGGCTCACCTAAGCACAAGGCTCAAGGTGGCGCACACACTTTAATTAGTATATAAGCGAAAATAGATGTCCATTATCTTACATTTCATTGCTATTTACAATTTTCACATTGAAGACGCGTTTAAAAGTGACCTTGAGCTTTATGGTTAATACCCGAGCTTCATTAAAGGACTGCGCCTTACCTTGTGTCGGGACACAAAGGCAGAGCCTCGGCGAATCTTGAGCCTGGGTGGACACCTTGTGGGCACCTTAATAACTATGACTAAACCTTGGCGTTGGTTGTGTGCAAAGAAATTTTGGGTTTGGTGGTGGTGTGCGAAGGGATTTTAGGTTTGGTGGTTCCCAAAAGGAAGTGTGATGAATTTCAACCCCACCAAAAACTTCTATTGTATATTGTATTCATGCAAGAGGCATGAGCATTTTAAGTAAGTAGTTTAAGCATCAAGAATGCATGTTCAAGTTAACATCAAAGTTTCAGTTGCCTCATGATATAATTGTCATCATCTATAACACAGCCAAATATACCAAATTACCAATCTTTTAACAAAAATCTATCAACTCCAAGAAAGTAGAAACACTCCATTTCATCATGAAGACGACGACTACCGCTACTTTTTTACTTGTCAAAATTATACTGTTATACATCTCATCTATGTCAGCAGCTGCAGCAAATCCCCCTTCAAGAAACCAAGATATCGTTGTAGCGATAGAAGAGATGCAGAAAGCCAACTACTTCACCTTTGTCACCCTCATCGGCATGGCCCCTCCTGACCTATTTCAATCCAACATCACTTTCTTGATGCCTAATGATCGGATCTTGTCGACAACCGACATACCTGAAACCTCCCTCGTTGATCTGTTGCTCCATCAATCCATTCCTTCGCCTTTGCTTTTCGAGCACCTCGAGCACTTCCCAACTGGCTCCATGATTCCAACATCGAGGCCTGGTTTTGTCTTCAAGGTGAATAATGACGGGAGGCAGAGGTTTTATCTCAACAATGTCCGAATCATTAGTCCTAATGTATGTACCAGGGGGTCTTCAATAAGATGCCATGGGGTAGATGGAGTGGCGAAACCTACTTTGCTACCTCCTCAGTCGAATACACAACCTGTACTTTCTTGCCCAAATAGCACGGCTCATCCAGTGGTGTCAGCCCCTCCACCACCAGTTCCAGTGGCGGCGGTAACCGCACCACCACCTACTGCTCCTTCATCAAGTTCTTCCAAGACATGCAATGCTACAAGTTCTGTTCATTTTTTAATGACATTGCTTATGTTGATGGTGGAAACATGGTTGTTTTGTATAGTTTAATTAGTATAGGATGTTAATGATTCCATGGTTAACAAAATAACTATTATGATGCTAATTTAATTGCAATTGTATATCAACTCTTAATTGCCCAAATGAAATAGGCACACGCATTTAAAATTTTTTAGCTGAAATGGGTGAGTGCAACAAAAGTGAATCTCCAAAGAATTCAATTATATTTGTCTTGGTTCATTCTGCCAAACAATCATATTCTCCAACGAATGATCGAAATACCAAAACAACTTATCTTAAATAAGCTTGTCCCATAATGACATACTAATAGTGACCTGGGATTTGGACAAATACCACTTGGAACGCAAGGACAAAATGAAGTTAAGATAACACTTATCCATGAAATTTCCTGAAAAAAATCACTAGATCAAAGAGTAGAGGATGACAAGTTCATTTACTTCCTATATGTTAATTGTAATTGTAAGTGGGTAAATTAAGGGGTTATCAACAACGAACCCTCATGTGGTTTTCCAATATGCAGTTTAACCAAATGTGGTTTGAAAATAGATAGTTTACCATCTCATGACTTGTGAAAATAGGCAGTTTATCGCCATGTAGTCTGTGAATAGGTGCAAAACACCACCGTGTATGCTAGGGGGGTAAATTGCCTATTTTGAAAACCACATGGGGTAAACTGTCTATTTACAAACTATAAGGTGTAAATTATCTATTAGAGATATCACGGGGGGAAAATGCTCTTACAAACACATGTGATAAAATGTCTATTATTGATATCACGTATGAGTAAATTGTCAGTAGCTCATAAATTAAATATGTTATAAACAATTATATTCAAAATATAAAAAATATAAAATGTTATGAGTCCAAGATTTTACTATTTATTAATATTTTAATGAATAGTAAAGCTATTCTAATTAAATAAATAAAAAATTTGTTAGAAAAATTTATTTTGTTAAATAAATTTTTTTGTTGATGAGCGGGTTTGACCTGAACCGACTAGAAAAAAAAATCTTAATCGGATGTTAATACACGGATTTGGCCTGACCTGACTCGGTTGGTTAAGTAAATACAACATTATCATATTAGCTGACCCAACTAATATGTATTTTTAATTGTTGTTATTATTATTATTATTATTACGAAAAATATAATTTTTTTGATCATTTATAAGTTGTTTAGCATTGCTGACATATTTTAACATATTTTATTATTTAGTACTTTGCATTACATCCAATATATATATATATATATATATATATATATGCGACATATAATATTTCTAACATATATTTCAAAAATAGGGTTGATATATATTTCAGTACATTCATCCTTAAAGTATTTTATCTACTTCAACATTTAACAACTTCAAATGTTATTTTTTTCAGTTTATGGTAAGATGTGCATCATTTTTTTTTTTAAAAAGTTAGAGTCACTCATTTGGTTATTTTTTTCATTCAACTACAGTAGCATGATCGTTTTTTTAAAAAAAATATTTGTGAAAATTAGCCATTTGAAATGTTATTTGCAGACAAATTAGGAAAAAAATTGACCAATATGATAGTATCTGGCACCGTGTTTTGCCAACAAAAACTAGTGGTAGAAATCGCTATCAAAATAAAAGATTTAGGGTGTGTTTGGATTGCATGATGAGTTTATTAATTATTATGATTATTATTATGATTATTATAATATATATATTATATTATTATATTATATATTATACATATATATATTATTAATTTTATTATTTATAATAATCATTATATTTATATAATTGTATATAAATAATAACATTAATAAAATATATATATATACATCTATATATAATATAATATATATACATATATATACATATATATATATTATATAATGATTATTATATATATTATATATTATTATATTATGATTAAAATTTAGATTATTCTGATTATTATGTTATGTATCTATATATTACATTACGTTATTATTATTATTCTTTTATAATAACCTAATCTAATATATCTATCTATATTTTTTTTTTTCTTTTTTTTGTTCTTTCTTATCTTCTCTCTTCTTCTTCTTTCTTTTCTTCTTCCTTTTAGAAGATTTCTTTTCCTCTTTTCTTCTGTTCTCTCCTCCTCCTCCTTCTTCTTCTTCTCTCTTCTTCCTCCTCTTCTATCCTCCTCCTGATTCTCTATATTCTCTATTTTTCTTCTTCTTTTGTTCTTTCTTCTCTTCTCTCTTTCTCTTCTCTCTTTCTCTTCTTTCTTTTCTTCTTTCTTCTTCCTTTCTTCTTCCTCTTTTCTTCTGCTTCTCTCCTAATCCTCCTCCTATCTTCTAAATCTCCTAAATTATTATTATTCTAATAATAATCCTACCCATGGTATTTTAGACATTATACCAAATAATAAATTTTATCAACCATCTTATCCTCAAACCACACACCATATAGCTTATCACACATTATTTTTACAATCATTTCATAATTTTTAATCTTTATATTACTTCACATCATTCAAACCAAACGATACCTTAATGTTTTATACCCTTATTAGATGGATGGACATTTAGTAATAGAAAACAATATAGAAATATAAATTTTGAAATGAAGGGATAAGGGATTACTTCACTAATATATAGATTTCAGTAAAGTACCATCAACATATATAATAGGTCTCATTGATGAATGGAAACCGCGGATGCTTCGACCTAAATATAAGTAGAAGTACATAAAACGGTCACCTTGATCTGTCTGAATACATGTAACTGTTCCAGGATTACTCTTCTCCAAGATATTGTGGCTCCCTACACGTCGTCACGTAAACAGATAAAATATGACGCCATTCGTATAAAATGTTTGGCATAATAACGCCGTAATTTGAACCTTTCAACAATACCAGCTTGAAATATGCAATCCCACAAAAAATCTTTGATGTCTACCCAACTTATATTTGACATTAGTCACATGCACTGATAAATGTCATTTTTACACTTATTTTGCTGAGAGTTTCTAGTAATTTTCATATTGATTTCGAGATGATTTTACGCGTTTTGGTATATATGTGTTGATTTCAGGAATCCAGGTTTGAATGCATAAAAGTGAAGGATTTGCAATAATTTAGCGAGGAAAAGTACCAAGCCAAGCAGACATGTTGTAAAGAGGAATAAAACCGCAAGGATTGAAAATTGTAATGCCCGCGATCAATCTTCATAATCTCCCGATCGATTTTTGTGTGAAGTGAGTTGGGCAACAAAAATGAACATATCACGATCGATTGGGAAGAACTCAGCGATCGATCACTGAGGAGCGAAGTTTGGACAACAAAAATCCTATTCTCGCGATTGATCGCCCCATTATTGGCGATCGATCACAGCATCGCCGCGTCAAATTTTCAGAATTTTAAAGAGGTGGCTAGGGTTTGCATGGGATCAACTTTCCTTTCTTGGGACTCTTTTTCACTCCTACAAAAAGAGCTCCATAAACCACGAATTAATCAGACTTGGGGACTCACTTTTAACCTAGAAAATCATCACCATCATCTTCCACATCTCCACAAAAAGCCATTGAAGTGCAAGGAAGGAAGCAAGAGGAGTACGTTTCAACGCACGGAGTAGACACCAACCGTTTATCGTACTTCTAAGCCTTTGTTTTTGAATATTTATGAATTCATGATGTTGGTTTGGTTGAAAAACACTTTTGCATCTTGTTATTTTAATTTAAACATGAACTAAAGTTTATTTTATTAAGATTATGGGAGCTTGTGTTTAGTTTTATGATTTTAATGTTATTAGTTGATTAATTATTTTGTGCATGAAATATAAACTTAATGCTCTCAAAACTTTGCTACCTTTGAATGATTTTTGAGAATTATAATTGAGATTGAAAGATTGGATTATAATATGACATAGTAAATCATGCTGAGTGTTTAAGATTGAGATCGGTAGTGAAATCACATACGAGTGATAACTTTAGATTGTATGATCTAACGTTAGAGGTTTTCATAATGATTTATGCAATATCAACTTGGTGATTAAGTGAACGAAAGTTACTTGTTTCCATTTGATATTAGATTCAATATAGCTTGGAAAATTGTGTTGAATGTTTTAAGAAAACCCGTCACCTTAAGAATTAATGGGATAGTTAGGCGTACTTCGCAAACGAATCATTCACGATAACACAAGTGAATCGATATCTTGATAAATCTATCGAGTGGAATTCCTTCGCATCTTCAATTGGTTGATTGTGACTTTAGATTCCAAGTCTTTAGTTTAATTGATTAATTCATTATCGTAGGCTAAATAAGTTAACTAAGTCTTATTTGGTACTTATACGTTAATCCATGTGGGTTCGACAATCTGTATTCGTAAGATCTATACTAAAACTTGATATCGTGCACTTGCGGTTAAATCACATACATATCGTACACCACTGGAATTTCATTGTTAAAATAAAGTGCAATCATGCACCAACACAGAATAACAAAATGATAGAGTAAGACATACATGACATATACAAATATAAACCAGTTCAATAGTGAGCCACAACTATTTTAAACATAAGTGCTATCCTTTGACAACTTCATGTTAAGTGACAATGACTTATAATCTAGGCCTGATAGCTGTTTCAACAGAAACAGTCCCCCAAAATGGTTGAGCACACATCAGCAATAATAACAACATACTCATAAACATAAACTATCAACAGTATAAAATACTGAAAACGTAACAAAAATACTCCATGAAATCAATAATCATAATACGAGAATTCCCTGATTGTTTCTGTAACTCAATCTTCCAACATTAAATCGAATCCATCAATCATCATCTCAACCATATCACATCCCATATACAAATCGATATAGTGCAACATCGAGCCAACTATACCGCATCATCGCATCATCATTGCGACCTATCATATATAATCGATAAGGGCAATACCAAGCCTACTATACCCCATCGTCGCATCATATCGTGACCCATCATATATAATGATATGGTGGCAACACCAAGTCTACTATACCCCATCGCCGCATCATCAGCGTGACCCATCATATATAATCGATATAGTGGCAATACCAAGCTTATTATACCCCATCGTCGAATCACCATCGTGACCGATCATATCTAATCAATCTAGTGGCCCCAACTACTGCGACACAATCGACAACAACAATAACAATATCAACACATCGTTCATTTATAATCATCGATATATCACAATCAGCATCAATATAAATATCAATACATGCTTGTACGTCAACACATACATGTTAGTTAGTGTTGGGGTTCAATAATTGCCTCTGCTTTGTGATCGATCGAACACGTGGCGCTTGTGCCAGAGTATGGTTGAAAAGATTGATGTTGCGCCATTACCCTTAACTATAGTTATTGGTAAAGCGGTAAGCGCTTGATCCTACAATTGGTATCAGAGCCAAGGTCGCGTGTTCGATTCCCATGAGTTGCAGAGAGTGCAATTATTGGGGGAGGGATTGTTGGGGTTCAACAATTGCCTCTGCTTTGTGATCGATCGAACACGTGGCGCTTGTGCCAGAGTATGGTTGAAAAGATTGATGCTGCGCCATTACCCTTAACTATAGTTATTGGTAAAGCGATAAGCGCTCGATCCTACAGTTAGTAATTAGGTTATTTCCGACGTCCCGATGCTCGTGAAGTATCTATAACCATTTAACAATTTAATATTAGCCCATGACAATAACATCAACATATAATTACAGCCTCTAATCACATTTTCACTAGCCTCAAAATAAATCTATCCAAATTATAAAACTTCATCAGTTATGCGTTTCAACTAACATTATACGTACCGATTTATGTAAAACACAACAATAATTCATTTAGAATGAGTTTCCCCGAAAATCTGATAATTATTTGAAAATTCAAAACTCAATCATTTAACTGTTTTGACTAAAACTAAACATATTGGTGTATTTAGAATTCAAAATAGTCAATAATACACAATTTTTAACTATCACTATATAAATTGACTAACCAAAAACTTACACAAAATACAAAATATTGACAGTAGTCTTACCTCGCTGATTCCGAATATATAATTTATTTTATCAAAACCCGAACAGATAGAGCGTAGCAATATTTTTTTGTAAAAATGAAAACTCTATCTCTCTTGCCTCTCGTATTCTGTTCTCAAATATGATTTTTCACATGAATTTTGGTAGCTAAATATCTAATATAATATTACTTTAAGGGATGACATGTGTCACCTCTAGAATGTGGCACATGCCACTTATTTGACCTCGATTTTCTCTATGTTCAGATGTATATTTACAAACCTGAAAACAGTCTGAATCAATTAGCTTTTATTGTCCTCATTCTCCATTTGCAATTATCATCAACACATGCAATTGTAAACATAGTCTTGTTAGACTTCTTAACTTTGAATTCAAATCGCTTACTCAAGGCAAGCATGTGTAACTTCGATTGCAACTCTTTTTTGTTCAGAAATAATTGGTTTACTTCAACATCATATGCTTCATGTAGTGATAAGATGCAAAATAATTGGTTTACTTCTAACATCATATGCTTCATGTAGTGATAAGATGCCGCCATCTGACCTTTTGTGTAATTTTGAGTGACTTGATGTAGCGAACAATAATCTCATTTATTGATACTGGTATAGAACTATGCACTGCATATTCACAGTAAATCCGAGATAAATCATCAATGGTATCTTCATTGCTTGAAACCGATACATAAGCATGAATAATATCTTGGTTGTCATCTGAAACAATCATACAATCAGTAAAATAATTATCCACCGGGTAAATATCTCTACCTTTAAATTCTTTAGAAGTCTGTCGTATTTCAACATCTTGATCAATTTCTGGAACATGATTTAACATCCCACTTTCTTCAACATCCAAATTTGAGCAACGCTTTCAATACCATAATTTTGTAATGTATCTAAAGCACAAGGAGAAGAATGGTGAACATAAATAATACGTTCCATAATCGCAGTTACATTAGTTTGATGTTTTGAGTTCTATAGATATGCAAAGAGGAACTTGTTCATGAATACAAATAAGCCATTGTAAGTCGTCATCCGATGTGATTTCAACTCGAGAAACAAGAACATGCATCATACCAGGGACAACAAATTGCATCACGATCTTAAAAGTCAAACAACCAACATTAAGAATATCTAGTACATCATACAACTCTAAATATGAAATTGCATTTGTCACAGCCAAAGACTTCGTATTTTTTCCATTCCACATCCAATGACCTGCTGTATTTTCTGTTAGTTTCCCAAAGTTAGAAATAACTAGTGTTTTGATGAATCCATACCCGTGAATTTATTTTTTTGGAAAATGTTATACTTTTGAATAGAAAAACAGTTAAATCATAAAGTTTAAAGCATGCATAGAGCATATTCACTTTACCATCTATCTGTACACCAACCTCCAATCTCTTTTTTTCTCTCTCAAGATTAACTCAATAAACCAAATTTCAGATCGAGTAGTATTCAGAGAAATTTTTTAAAAAATAATTTTTTTGATGTATTTTGAACAGAATTAATAGGAACTTGAGAAGTTCGATGTCAAGGAAACAAAGCTTAAAAAAAGAGCAGACTATTCGTTCCCGAATTAAAAGAGAAGACTATTCCTATTAATATTTAGATTTGTATTAACAAATCTAAATATATCAAAGAATATGTGTTCCTCCACCCAAATAATTAATTATAAATCATCAAAATAATACAAAACAATTATAAATCACAGAAGCAGTTAACCATGGAACCCAAAAAAAAAAAAAAAAACTAACCTGCAGAGATTGAGCGAAAACAAGCAAAAAATGACGATGACAGAGGTGGTGGGAAGAAATTTATTGTGGGACAGAAAGTAGGGTTAAAAGTTATTTTTGAAACTTAACAAATTAAAAGGCTATTTTGATAAATTAATTTAAATTAAGTCTAAAATTGAATATGACATTTTTATTGGCGTCTTTTTAAAAACTTACTCTTTTTGTTTTTACGAGAAATAAATTTTAAAGTCAAGATTATATAATAAAATAATGCGAGTATAATATTATTATTTGAAATATATTTTTTATGATATGATATTGCCATTTTATGTTAATAAAAATATAGACTATAGTTAGCAAAAACAAACATCGTATATAACCTAATTTTCACTTCGGATGGTATTGTACTGTACATTGCAACTCGAAGTATAGCACGACCGAGCAACAATGGCCGACAGCTCTGCAAACCCTACCCCTGCTCCCAAAATCTTATTAGCGAAACCCGGACTCGTCACCTCCGGGAAATTCGGCCGTGGCGGCGCAGACGAGGATTCCGTCGCGCTACGGTCGCGTCTTCCTTCTATTGCTTCACTCAACCTCCTGTCGGACACCTGGGATTTCCAGACCGATCGATTTTTACCAGTCAGTTTCTCTCTCTTCCTGACAAACGCGCTCGCTCGCAGCAGTATTATTTCGTTTTAGCTGAACTTTTTTTTGGGGGCTTGTGATTGTTGTGCAGTTTTTAACGGATAACGCGGAGTTTACTGTGGTGGGTGTCATCGGTCCGCCAGGGGTCGGAAAATCGACCATTTTGAATGAAATCTATGGCTTTGATTCATCGTCACCTGGTATGTGTGTGTAGTAAGTGGATTTTTACTTTTATATTGTTGTCATCTTGGATGATAAATGTGCTATTGCATTGAATTTTGGCGGCTCTGTCATTTGAAGTAGTTGCAAATTGTGGCTCTTTCTTAATTGATTTATGGATATGCAGGTATGCTGCCTCCTTTTGGGGTAGAATCAGAGGATACAATGGCAATGGCGAGGCATTGTACTGTCGGGATTGAACCAAGGATTTCTTCGGAAAGGATTATACTTCTTGACACACAGGTTGAGAAATTGGCTGTTACTTTGTTGTAAATTGATGTAAAGTAATTTGTTGGACTTTCAGGAATTGTGAAATTAGTCGCTTACAGTAATCTATCTTGTGCAGCCTGTATTTAGTCCTTCTGTATTAGCAGAGATGATTCGGCCAGATGGGTCATCTACACTCTCTGTAATCAGTGGAGAATCTCTATCTGCGGAGTTAGCCCATGAAATAATGAGTATCCAGGTAATCATGTCCAATTGTCTACTAAGGGAGATTGATATAATGCTTTATCTTCCTCAAATTCAGCATGATCAAATGGTTTGGTGTATTCGGCGGTGCTGAGATTATTTTGAATCCACTAATACATTTCAGAAAGATCCTGAAGGACCATTTTTTTTTAATTTCTGCTGCAAGGAATTATTGTAGCTTGGCATTCTCCTTGCATCTATTTGTCACATAATCATCGTGGTGTCCAATGGAGTTCGTGATGCTAGCATGTGGCGCTTGATGTTAACGGTATCCTTTTCTTCCACTTATCTGTATTCTATGTAATTTTGTGAAATTTACATTTTTTCTCCGATGATTGCTGATCTATCATTAAGTCGGTCATTATCATTTGAAAAGTGGCTTATATTCATGAGATGTTGTCTGTGGTTATACATTTAGTTATTCGTTACCATTTGGTATATTGAAACTGGTATGATTTTGTGTCATTATTGCTTTTAGGTGGATTTGTTGAAACATGGTATACCCGACCCATCTTGTGTGATGCATTCACAACCACAAAGCTCGAGCATGAGCTTGAACAAAGAAAACTTCGATAAACTTCTGCAGGGTGGGGAAGAATACATTGCTACTCCAATTTTTGTGCACTCGAGGTGAGTTGAGGACTTGAGGTAAACTGTTTCCAACTGCAGATATTACTGCAAATGCATCACAATCTAGAAAACCGGCTCACAACAAATGTGACCCTTTTCTTTTCTGTAGTTTGAACTGAACTTGATAGAATTTGATTAAAATATATCTCGTTTCATTTTTTTGGTAGCGTTCGTGACCGAGATATTACCCCACATAATTTTTTACAAATGAAGAAGGCGCTTGCACAGTGTTTTCGCTCTTCTTCATTCATAAGATCGGAAGGCCAAAAAGATGGATTGAAAGAGTCTCAATCCTCGGTCACAGCTTTTGAAAATCTTAAAGATTCGTCTTCGGACCTCAAGTTGTTTCTCGTGCCTTCCAAAAGTAAAGATGACTCCTCAAGGCCACAATATGAAAGCTATAGTTGTGCTCTTTGGAAACTAAGGGATCAGGTTTTCTCAATCTCTTATCTTCAACACTTCGCAACTTAAATATTTTAAAGTAAATTAAAGCATTGCCTTTTTTTTTTTTTAGAAGTACCCAATTTCGGATTTGCAGGTTTTGTCTACAAGTGGCCCATCTTTTTCGAGGACTGTTTCTGAACGTGACTGGTTGAAGAATTCTGCCAAGATTTGGGAATTCATTAAGAATTCGCCAACTCTTGGTGATTACTGCACGACGCTCAAGAGTTCTTGCCTATTTAGGAAGTCGTAGTTTTGTTCCCGAGTCTAGAACGGAGACGCTGTTATGTTTTCTTGTAAACTAGTTGTACAAGTTCGTTGTTCGTCAATCGAGTGACTCTGTCATAGCCAAAATTCAACAATCAAGCAATTGATGAAATGATCCAACAAGAACACAAAACGGCGGTTTCTGAAATTAACTGTATTATATATTGAACCAACTTCTACAGAATGAAAGCAATACAATCTCACTCAGTATGCTCACTCTTGCTCAAGGAAATTGTTAGCATAACATGCCTACAAGTCAATAGGCCAATGGTTGGTCAGTTTGGCCCTAATAACCCTAGCTCAAATAAGTTGCTCAAACTCACCTATAAATATATGGTTCATCTTTATGGTTAAAAACTCTATTCATTACATTCATTGAAACACTAACACCAAGCTAGCACTGTTGCGGAGCTTGTAGATCTGGTCAGGTTGATTGGACTCGAGAGATCACCGCTCTTAGATAGATTTATGTTGGTGAAACGGTAATTTCTTTTCGTGCATTTATATTTGATAATTACATGTTTATATATGACTCAGACGCAATCGATCGTCCTTGGGTTTAAGTCTGTGCATTTGAATTTGATGTTGGGGACGGAAATCTGACAGTGGTATCAGAGACAGACTGCGCTTTGATTCATGTATTTGATTTGTTTCCCATCAATATTAAACGTATTTGAGTTTCAGAAATTACAATGTCCAGAAAAATATAAAAAATACATAAAAAGATGTTTTATGATACCCAAAAACTCGTCGCCAGAAAATCAGAACTCGCCGGAGAACCACTCATCACCGTGAAATGCCAGCAGGCCGCGGAGACGCGACAGTGCGGCGTAGGCGGCAGCACAGCACGACGGATGTGGTAGTGCACTAGAGTTCTCATTTATATGCGCGACTTGTTTCTGGATATGAATCGCGACCATGTCTGTGTAGACATGGTTGTACCGCGCGAGGTTCTCCGATAAATTCGAGACCATGATGCGTGGATGAAGGAGCAACTTCTTGTCGTTGCGTGAGCTCCTATTGCAAACGAGTTGCAGCGGCGGCGCCGCGCGGGCTGGGGAGGCGAGGAGGCAACGCTAGGGTTACAGAAACACTAATTTCGATTTTAGGTTTGATGAACAATATTTTCGGATTAAAAAATAATAATTCCTATTTTGCTGGACAGTAGCCGGGTTTGTCGAATTTCGAACGGTAGCCGGTTTTCTAATTTCGAATTAGGCTTCAAGTATTTTGAAATTTGATTTTATTTTTGTATCTAACTTGTTTGGAATCCATAAATTATTTTGGGTCATTTTAGATATTTTGTCTGAATATTAATTTTGAAATAAAAATCATAATACTTAGTTGATTAAAAAATATGATTTTTAATTTGTTAAAGATAAAATAGAGATTTTATCAATTAGTTGAAATTTTAATTAATTAAAAATTAAATAAAAGTGATTCGGATAATTTATTTATTTTATTTTCAATTAATATTATGAGTAAAATAGTGTTTTTATTAATTAATTGATAATTTGATTAATTAGAACTAAATGAAAGTGTTTTATTTAATTTATTAATTTTATTTTCAATTAAAATGATGATTAAATGTAAAATAGTGATTTTATCAATTAATTGAAATTAATTAAATTTATTTTAATTAATTGAAATTAATTAAATTTATTTTAATTAATTTGTTAATTTTATTTTCAGTTGATGATACGATTTGTAGGAAACAATAGAATAAATTAATTATCGTGATCTAATTACATGTGATGTGATTAGTACCATGGCATATGATGTAAATGGTTAGTTTAATGTGCAAGTACATATGATATTATTGTATGATATATGATAGGGGCCTCGACTAATGTGTATATGTGTGTTTATATTTTTATTGTTTCATTATAATTGTGTTTTTTTGTTATCGGACCTGCGAGCATGCTCTCTCCATTTTCCGATGTATCCGCCTCGTAATGTATCAATATTCTCTTATTTGCACGATTTAAATGTAAAATCATTAGAATTAGTGGGAGATCGAGTTTGGAGATGTAACATCAAGAATAAAGACATGTATAATAGAAGCAAAAATGTAATATGATTGCATTGCGTACCTGCATCGCCTTAGACAGACCTGTTATACACGTTTGGCACGTTCAACTAGGAAAATGCCGTAATTATCCATGTTTATTTATTATGCGTATGATTTATGATAAATGTTTATTTTTATGTTTTATTAGTACAAATGATATTGGATGAGTAAAACATAGTTACATGAATCTGGCAAACAAACAAATGAGCATGATATTTTAAAATTATTAAATCTCTTTTCTGAATATGATTCAAAATTTTAATATCAAACTGTGAAGATGGGCTCAAAAGGGTTTGTTGCTTCCTGACTTCCATCAACAACTCATGAGACACTTCTTGTGTTGTCTCAGCCTCATGGGGGGCATCTGACAATGGAAAGCTGTGTGTTCAACTTCCGCTTAATTATGGGTGCGACTATGTTAACCTTAAAGATTGCTCACCCTTGTGGGGTCTTTTTGGAGGGCAATGTCATCCGTGAGATGAGTTAGTTTGATGTGAAAAGGCATAATTGGCCTGCCTCCGTAGGGTTATGCCAACCGCGAGACAAATATCTTGGGGGTTGCAATATGATGCAATTGTGAGCTACATTTAGTATCATGAGGTCACATGGACCCTCTCTCGGGGCTATAATGAGCTAATTGGACTCCAAGCCCACTAAGAAAATATGATTTTTCGTTCATTTGTCGTGAGGGTGACAAATTCGAAAAATTTAGTGGGTGCATTCAATAACTAAGTCCACGGTTTTTAAATTAATTAATAATCAAACGGTTTGCTTATATTTTCTGTTTATTCTCAATATTGTGATTGCCATGAATCCGATTACATCAAGTCTCGATATAAACAAATTAATCGGACCAAATTATTCTGTTTGGCTATTAATTTTAAAATAGCGCTTGCTTCTAAAAATTTACTATATACCCTTTATGAGAGCCTCCTGTTGAAGTGCCATCCGGATCGTCTGAAGAAGATATCACCTCACTTGAGAAGTGATGATATGATGATCTCGAGTCTAGGTGCTATATAATAGCATCAATATAAAATGAGTTTCAACATAGATATGAGAAATTTGCTCATACTACTGATATTTTCCAACATCTGCAAATGTTGTTAGGTGAACGGACGTGATCACTCAGACTCGCGACTTAAAAAGCTATTTTCATTTCACCTGCAAAATGGGGCTTCGGTCCATGAGCATGGTGTAAGAAACGTATCTCTCGTTGAGAAATTGGAAAATCTGAATATGACAATGCATCATTAACTGGCAGTGGATATGATCTAGTCAACATATTGAAAACCCACGAGTCCTTGATTCAAAGGATAAACAAGTTATTCTTGTTGAATCTTCTACCAAAGGTAGGAAGGATTCCAGGATAAAGAAGTGGAATGGAATGGTTCCCGAACTCAACAGATGAAAATAGATATAGTAGAACTACGAATGAGGAGCAACTATGTTTTCACTGCTGGTCACTCGTGCAAAACTGCTAGGAATACCTAGTCTAAAGCGTTCTGGAAAGGGTGTCATTTATATTATAATTAATGTTTCTATTTGTTTTACTTCTTTGATATATGATACCAATTGTACTCACATCTTGCATATTTTGAGTAGAGTAGAGAGCCATAGGAATGTGACACATACCTGAGACTAAGCATTGTAGCAAGAGTTGTAACAAATGTTGTTTGAAACATCTATTTAATATACAATGTTGAACTAGTTAGGAACTGGTTTGAACAAATTTTTATTTTTGTTCCATATTTAAAACATTATTCTTATTTTGAGAGAATGCCATTCTTTAAACTTGCAAATGAGATTTGCAGTATTTTTAAGAATTATTGTTTTATTAAATCTGGTGAACTTATGAACGATTAGTATGATTATGTTAAGAATATAAAAGGATTATAACTTAAACACCACATATATTTAGTGTGTTCTTAACGTCCATTGAATTTGATTCATATGGACGTATGTGGAGCATTAAATTAGTGCAAGAGGATGTTGAATTATCTTTCTCTCCCATTAACTCTTTAAAGTTGCATATTTGGCGAACATAATGCAGTGACCAAAACTCCATATACGACATGGATTAAAAACAATCCAAATATAGATTTGATATTGTTCTGCTTATATGAAGCATACAGTGGGAGATAAGCTGGATAGTTGATTCATCATATACTATTTTGTGGACATTCATATTATCAATTGGAGACAAAAGTGTTTGTGTCCATGAATGTCATTTTTATAGAGAAAATGTTTCTGTTAGAAAAGAATGACAAGATAATGTAACTTGAAGGGTTCAAAAACCAGAAACCACTGGAAACGTGAAAACAATGAAATTACTTAAGTCAATCATGATTGAAGTACACACATTAAGGAGATTTGAAAGTGTTTCAAGATCTCCTGATTGATTAAATTTACTCCTAGAAAGTAGTCAAAATGATTTTGACCATGGATGTGATCCTAAGACTTTCAAGGAGACGAGGACTTCGATTCGGAACATTGGCAGCATGCCATAAGTTCTAAAATGGACTACATGTACGCTAACAAGGTATGAACCTTAGTAGATTCTCTAGAGGGAATTGTTCACATTAGCTGCGAATGGATCTACAAACGAAAGCTTGAAGTAGATGGGAAGGTAGCGACCTTCAAAACTTAATTGATGGGGAAAAGTGATGAATATTTAAAAATGTACACTTAGTAAATGAATAAGGTGTCATTTTGCGTTCTGAGTTTCATTAAATTCCATAGTTTGCATCAATTTAATACTTTTTGTAAGTTAAATTATGATTGTTGTATTATAGTAATAATTAGTTGTTTTTACAGGTTCAATAAAAAAATCATAACCCGAGTTTGAAACTTGGATTGAGGTGCTTCTTGAACCTATATAAAGCTAAGCTCAATACCTACAACTTTGGAGAAGACATGAAAGTGAGATTGATTTTACAAATGGAGAAAAAATTACAACAAAGAAAAGATGCAACAAAGAAAAACTGTTTGGCTATACGTACGTATTTGGACCGTATCTCATTGAATACTTGGCCAAATGAAAAACTGTTTTATATAAAAGTTTAAGTAGACAAGCTGGTCTACATCTTTGATTCAGTGGACAAGATCAAATTCGAAGTGCAACATGGTCAATACAAGGCTGCAAGATAGATGAATGTATAATTCAAAAAGTCAAGAGTGGTATGCAATTATTTGAATAAAATATTATCCCAACTTTAATTTTCTTTCTTCATTTTGACTATAAATAGAGATGTGTATTGATGCATTGTGGTATCCCCCATTCTAAGAAATAAGAGTTTATTTCATATTTTTCTCTCTTTATTCTCTTTTTCTTCACTTAAGAAAATATATTCTTATGTTTAGTAATTATTCCAAGTTTTTCAATTCCATCATGAAGAACTAATTTCAACAAGTTGAGGTGAAAATGTGAAGCTCTTGGTATGGTAACAAAGTTAATAAAAAAATATATAAAACATTGTTTATATTATATACTATGTGATATATTTATATTCTTGTTTAATTTTAATTATACCCTACTTATAAGTGGATGTTTTAATTTATTGTTATCTTTAGCATATTAAATTCTTGGTACCATATAGATGTTGTTCGATTACGTCGGCAGTTCTATTGTGGAACCGTGATTTATTATTGATTATTAGATACGATAAATGTTTAATCTCTTCTTTAAGTAAAACACAATTTGAAAGTGAGAGTTTTACATTATTGTTTTTGTTATTTATATATTACATTTATGGTACCATTTAAATGTTTGCTAGGTGTTATCAACTGTTTAATGTGGTTACCATATTATTGTGTTATATATGTTATATGTTATTTTATACATCATTTATATGTGGGAGTTTTGATTTATTATTGCTTATTTATTTATAATTTCTAATGCTTGGTGCCATTTAAATGTTTGCTAAGTGATACTAACTGTTTAAAGTGATTATCTTGATTTGTTGTTTACATAATAATAGCACAATAAATACTTAACATTTTTTATAAGTTGGTGTATATAATATAAGTGATATAATAATAAATATATTGGAACCATTTATGGATTCCAATAATATTAGTAAATATTAACTATTAAAAATACCAAGAGTGGATCCTCTAATCTCAACTACTTTTATTAAATTTGAATATTAAAATTTCTAGAAATAAATCACACATTCAGCCATCTTCTAAATTTCATCATTTACATAAATTTGTGGATATGTGACTTGTTTTATCTTCCCTGAGGATACGATACTCGGACTTCCATTTTATACTACTTGCAGACAACCTGCACTTGGGTGCGCAACATTAAAGTTGTAGCAAGTTTTTGGCGCCGTTGTCGGGGAAGTATAATTTAAATTCATATCTATAAGTTTTTTTTAAAATTTTTAGAAGATAACTTTTGTCTTTTGCAGTAATTGTTTTTCTCTTGTCATTTTGCATGAGTGTTTGGACGCGTTCACCTAGTGGCAGACTTATTCGTAACAACCAACCATTTTCACAAAACATGGAAGAATCTATCAACAACTGGAAGATTCACAAAACAATGAAGAAAACAATCAACCTCAACATAATCTTGATCGAAGAATAACACTGAGAGATCACATCAACCCAACAAGAACTAGTGCATCATCATGTCTAGTGTTCCCCCCGATGCATCCCATTTCAATTTTAAGCTTGGTATTATTCAACTCTTGCCTAACTTCCATGGCTTAGACTCTGAAAATCCTTATCTTCATCTCCGAGAGTTCGAAGAAGTATGCAATACTTATGCAATACTCAAATTGTAGCATGAACACCATCAGGCTTAAGCTTTTTTCTTTTTCTTTAAAAGATAAAGCTAAAACATGGCTACAAAATCTTTGGTCAGGATCAATTCGAACTTGGGATGAGATGCAACAATAATTTTTGAAAAAATTCTTCCCATCTCATATGAAAAATTCTTTCAAAAGACAAATTATCACTTTTACTCAAAAACTAGGGGAAACTTTTTACCAATGTTGGGATAGGTATAAAGAGCTGCTTACTACGTGTCCACACCATGGTTTTGAGACATGGAGACTAGTTTCTCAATTTTATAAGGGTTTAAACACCAAAAGATAGGCAAATTGTTGAGTTAATGTGTAATGTAACATTTGAAGATAAAGATCCAAACGAAGCAATTGAATATCTAGAATCATTAGCTGAGAATGCTCAAAATTTGGACATTGTAGGCACAATCGAGTCAGCAATCAAAATTCAAGCTCCCACATCTGGTGGAGGCATGTACGATCTTACAGATGAACATGATATTCAAGCCAGGTTTGCATCTTTATCCGGGAAAGTCGAGGCACTAGAGTTGAAAAAGAGTGGTCAAATAAAATCTGTTCAGGAAATTGTGTGTCATATTTGTGAAACAAGTGATCAATCTACTAATGATTGTCCAACATTGCCTTCCTTCAAAGAATGTCTCCATGAACAAGCCAATATTTTGAACACCTTCAAGAGGCCAAACTATGATCCATATTCCCAGATCTACAATCCAGGTTGGAGAAATCACCCAAATCTTAGTTGGAGGAATGATAACACTGCACAACCTTCACAACCATATTTTCCAAAATCACCAAAATCTTCAAGGTTATGCACCCTAGATGTTAGTTCCGGATTTTAAAGATGACAAAACAGACCAGACCGATCGAGCATATGACAAAAACGATCAGACCAACAAAGTCTATATCAAAACAGACCAGATCGTTGTAAACCAGACTGACCAGATCGACGTAGACCCAGATCGATCAACAAGATCAGACCAGACCAGCTCGATGCAGATCAGATCAGAACAAATGAAATTAGTAAGCTTCGTTCTTCAGTCCGAATAATCAACGGTTGTTTATTGAAGCATTTAATGCTGAACAAGACCAATGACTGAAGATTACCTTAAATGGTAAATAGACAAAGGAGAGTCTATCTGACAAGTGCCGAAAGAACAGACCAGAAGGTAAAGTACCTAAAGAAGAAGACTGCAGGTTGATCCGATACTGACCAGAGTATAGAGTTGCACACAAAAGGAATTATTGTCGTTGGCAGAAACGAGTATATATAGGTGCAACTTCAAAAGCTCAATAGAGCATCAGCGAGACACAAGAGATTCAAAAATGCATAAAAGATCAATCAACTTTATTAAGCATTCAGTTGAGCAGAACGCTATCATCGAAAGACTTCAACTTGTCGATCTGCTCGAAATTATAAGCGCAACTCATTGTTTCATTTGATCACTTAAGGATCATTAGTGCTTAGATAAAACCACTCTTTCAATTGTATTCTATTCTAGAATAGAAGAGTGATCTATTTGTAACTGTCAGACATATTGTGTCTGAACAGATTGAGAGACTAGGAGTTTCAGTCTGGTAGTGGGGTAAATCCAGCTGAATTGGGGTTGTACAAAAAGTTGTATTACTCAAAGTCTTCTAGTGAATCCTTCCTTGATTGGAAGAAGGGGAGACGTAGAAGGATTTGCCTTCGAACTTCCAGAAACATATCTTGTATACTTACATTTCGCACTGTCTTGCATTTCATAGCCATCAACCGATCTTACTAGCTAAGAACAGACCGTTTCCGCACTTTCATTTCAGTGGTCTGATCTGCTTAAGTACTGGTTAAGAAACAGATTTCATTTACTAACCTGAGTGAAATCATTAAGAATTAATTTTTGGACGAGTGTTCATTCACTCCCCCCCCCCCCCCCCCCCCCCCATAAACACTTCCGTCCGATCCTAACACTATATTGCCCCACCTAAAGGAATTTTGAAGAAACATTGCATACATTCATTGCAAAGCAAGAGTCTATCAATACACAAACTGTCCAAACCATGACAGATTCAAAAGATACTCTTGCAAAATTTGCATCTGCATTAAACATTCATGAAAAGGGTAAAGTTCCTTCACAACCATAGCTTAATCCGAAAGATCAACAAATTTGAACTTCTAGAAACCAATCAAAAGATCAAGTTAAATCGCTTATTACTCTTCGCATTGGTAAAGTTGTTGAAAAGTCTATTCTTGAACCTTGTGAAGATTATGGTAAGTCACATTCAAAGGGTAAGGAAGAGATTGAAACTATACCATGCGAAGGAGAGGTTCAAACCAAAGTGATGCCACCATTCCCTCATGCATTAAAAAATTCAAAAAATTAAACATGAATTCTGTTATTGGAGAGGACCAAACTTACCCCGTGGTAATTTCCTCAAATCTTGCAAGTGATGAAGAAGGTAAATTAATTGAAGTACTTAAAAGACACAAAAATGCAATCAGTTGGACTTTCAAAGATGTAAAGGGCATTAATCCATTAATATGCACACATATGATTCATTTAGAAGAAAATGCAAATACATCTAGGCAATCTCAAAGAAGATTAAACCCACACATGAAAGAAGTTGTTAAAACCGAGGTTCTCAAATTACTTGATGTTGGAATTATCTACCCTATTTCTGATAGTGCGTGGCTAAGCCCAACACAAGTAGTTCCAAAAAAATCAGGTATCACTGTGCTAAAAATGATATAGGAGAATTGCTGTCAAGTCGAGTCCCATCTAGTTGGCGCATGTGTATTGATTATAGAAAATTGAACGACCCCACTAGAAAAGATCATTTTCCTTTACCATTTTTAGATCAAATCTTGGAAAGACTAGCATGACATCCCTACTACTGCTTCTTTATGGATATTCAGGTTATTATAAAATTCCCATTACCCTCAAACACCAAGAAAAGACCACATTCACATGTCCTTTTGGAACATTTGCATTTAGAAGGATGCCATTCGGATTATGTAATGCTCCAGCAACATTTCAAAGATGTATGCTAAGCATTTTTAGTGACATGGTTGAAAATTGTTTAGAAGTTTTCATGGATGATTTGACCGTGTTTGGAAATTAATTGTTTTGAAAATTTAGAAAAAGTTTTAAAAAGATGTGAAGAAAATGGTCTTATCTTAAATTGGGAAAAATGTCATTATATGGTTACTTCTGGAATTGTGTTGGGACATGTAGTATCTTCTGATGGTATTGAAGCTGACAAAGCAAAAATTGATGTCATTACTAAATTACCCCCGCCAAAAACAGTTAGGGAAGTTCGCTCATTTGTGGGACATGCTGGATTTTATAGGAGGTTCATTAAGGATTTTAGTTTAATAGCTAAACCTATTTGTAACCTCTTAACAAAAGACACTGCATTTGAGTGGACTCAAAAATGCCAAGACGCTTTTGGTAAGATCATCGGTCATTTAACTTCAGCCCCTATCATGCAACCTCCTGATTGGTCTTTACCTTTCGAAGTAATGTGTGATGCAAGTGATTATGCAGTTGGCGCTGTGTTAGGTCAAAGAAGAAACGGTAAACCTTATGTGATTTATTATGCAAGATAAAACTTTAAACAGTGCTCAAATGAATTATTCTACAACTGAAAAAGAACTACTTACTGTAATATTCGAGTTAGATAAATTCCGTTCTTATTTAATTGGGGCAACAAATGTGTTGGGAAAACGATTTCTAAGTTTTGGTGATTACAAACACCTACTGGATGTTAAAGATCAACCGGACAAGACATCAACTGGATAGTCATCAACCGGATGAAGACATCAACTGGATAGTCATCAACCGGATGAAGACATCAACTGGATAGACACCAACCGGACAAGCTATCAACCGGACAAGACATCAACTGGATAGTCATCAACCGGATGAAGACATCAACTGGATAGTCATCAACCGGATGAAGACATCAACTGGATAGATACCAACCGGACAAGCTATCAACTGATAAAGACACTAACCGGATGAAGTCATCAACTGGTATGAAGTCATCAACCGGATGAAGTCATCAACCGGATAAAGACATCAACCGGATGAACACATCAACTGGATAAAGTTATCAACTGGTAAAGACATCAACCGGATGAAGACATCAACCGGGTGAAGACATAAACTGGATAACTATCAACTGGAAAGTCTCTCACTGAACAAGGACATCAACTGGTCTTAAGAGGATGAACGACCAGTTGAACAACGAAACCAGCAGAAGTCTAAGCAACGAGACAAAGTAAGTACAACATTCTCTGACAAAGGTACAACAGAGCGGCGCACCCTGCTATATCTCCGCCACCATTACCGTCAGAGTGAAAAGAGCCGTTGTTTTACAAAATAGGAAAGAAGACAACATGTATTTGGAAAGCTAATCCATTCCATATACAAAAAGGCTACCGTTGGACAACCAAACCTATAAATACGTCCAAGCAGAGAATGAAGAAGTGCTGAGCAACTTTCAAACTAAGAGAAATACTTCAAAGCAAGAAAGCTATACGACTGATATTTCAAACGTTCAGCAAAGAGCAGACAAATCGCAAAACTGAATCTGTGACAGATTATTTTCAATTGAAGTCTGCTGCTTAGAAACTCTCAAAGCTAGAAAGTTTTATTCTGTAGAGAGTGTTGTAGAATCACTTGTATCCAAAAGATAAGAAGAGTGTGATTGCTAGGAGTTTAGGCCAAGTGTGTTAGTGCCTAAGGAGTAGGGCTGCTTACCGGTTGGAACCGGTCCGGTCCGGTCCGGAACCGGCCGGTTCCGGCCCGTTATGGGCGGAACCGGTCCGGTCCGGTAAGGAACCGGATCGAACCGGTTCCGGTTCCAACCGGTTCCGGTTTGATTCGGAGGTTTATCGGATTTTAGCTTTTTTTTTTTTTTTTAATTAGGCGTAACTACGCCCCATTCAGGCGTAGCTACGCCTAAGCTACGGCTTTTTTTTTTTAAGAGGCGTAACTACGCCTCCAAAGTGGCGTAGTTACGCCTCATTTTAAAAAAAAAAAAAAAATCTAAATAAAGTGGTAATTTTTAAAGGGATTAGAAATTTAACAATTTTTATGGGTTATTTAAACATGTCTATGTGTTTAAATACTTCTAGCATACAAATAATTGTAAAGACATGACAATTGAAAATCTAAATAAAAAAATATTACAATTTAGTAATTAGCAGTCTTCATAATTGATAAGTATTGTTTTGGCTATCTCTTCTTCTTGCTCGTCATAATGATTTACGAATTCGTCAACCGTCCCATCTCTTCTATTTTTGCATTCTGCTTCAAACCAATCTTTAAGTAACGTGAGCATGCATAACGAATCAGCTGATAGACTACTTCTGTAGTCTCCAATAATACGGCCGCATGTTGAGAATGCCGATTCAGAAGCGACGCTTGAAGCTTGTACAGTGTTAGGATCGGTCCGGAGTGTTTAGAGGGGGGGGGGGGGGGGGGGGTGAATGAACACTCCTTACAAAATTTATCCCTTGTGATTTCTTTGAGATTAGTGAAAGAAATCCGTTACTTAATCAACTCTTTGAACAGAACAGACCACTAATAAGTAAGTGCGGAAACGGTCTGCTCTTGTGTAAGTAAGAACAGCTCGATGGCTAAGTGCAGAATGATAAGACATAGGATATGTTTCTGGAAGTTCGAAGGTGGTGTAATCCTTCTACGTCTCCCCTTCTTTCAATTAAGGAAGGTTTATACTAGAAGACTTTGATTTATACAATCCTGTTGTACAAACCCGATTCAGGCTGGATTTACCTCACTACCAGTCTGAAACTCCTAGTCACTCAACCTGCTCAGACACACTCTGTCTGACAGTTACAATATGTTGCTCACTTCTATTTTTCAATACACAATGCGCACAGTGATCCTACAATGATCAAATGTTACAAAGTAATTGCGCTTAAATAAATAACTTCAGCTCGAAAGCTTCTGAACTTTGTAGGCGTGTGCTGTTTTGCTTTCTTGTATATTTTTCAATTGATCAGCGTGAGTTGTAGAGTCCAGAGTCTTTTGCATCTGTTTGTTGCATCCTTTTATAGTTGAAGGTGGCAACGGCATTGTTTCCCTTAATGTGCAGCTATGACTCTTTTTAAACTCTGAGAAAGCTACAGTCTTCTTCTTCAGGATACTTGCCGTTCTGGTATATGCTTTCGGCGACTGTCAGGTAAGCTCTTCTTTGTCTTCTTACCTATTATGGCAATCTTCAGTCTTTGGTCCTTTGTAGCATTAATTGCAGCATTAAATGCTGCAATAAATATCCGTTGATGATTCGGACTGAGAAGCCATCCTTTATGTATCCTTGACTGCTCTGATCTGATAAAGGTTGAGATCGATCTGAAGCATCGATCTATTCAGTCTGGAATCCATCGATCCGGTCTGATATGCAATATTCTTTATCAGTTTGCTCTGATATGTCCGATCGATCTGGTATGCCTAATTTCCATCGATCCGGTCTGAAATGCTTTGCCATCTTGCTCTGTTGAGTCCGATCGATCTGGTCAATCTGATTTCTATCGATCCGGTCTGAAATGCTTTGCCATCTTGCTCTGTTGAGTCCGATCGATCTGGTCAATCTGATTTCTATCGATCCGGTCTGAACTGTTTTGTCATCTTTAAAATCTCATCGATAAGGTCCGGAACTAACAAATTCCCCCTTTTTGATGATGACAAAACCTCGCTACTAAGTCTTTTTAACCAGTCTTGATAAGAGCTCTGAAGCGAATGCTTTTCGGATCGATTACTTCTTTGTTCAAAATAAATGAACATTATTAAGTTTGATCGATTCAATCTTTTATTATTAAGCCTTTATTAAAGTTCAAAATAAATGAACAAGGACTTAATCAAAAGAGGATTTTATTGATCATCAAGAAGTCCTAAATACAGACAGTCTGATAAGTTAAAAGACTAAGACTGCTATCTTCTTGAGCTTGGAGGCGGCTTGAAGTCTGTCTTCTTTTCCCCCTTTTTGTCAGCAGCAATCTCTTGAAGGAATTCAACAACTTGGGCTAGCTGCGCGCTGATAGCGTCAAGACGAACGTCTTGAGCGCGGAGGGAGTTAGAAACAGATGCTCTGACTTCAGTGGCTAACTCGACCTGCTCTTTCCTCAGACTGTTCTTGTAGGAGGCTTGTTGAGAAAACAGATCGTTGATGCCGCGCTGGAGGCTTCCGATACTGGCAGTCATTTTCTCTTTGAAAGAATTAAAGTCCAAAGTTGTGACTCTTTGACTTTGATGAACTTCGAGAATTCGTTGAGTTAATGACAGACAGTTATCAGAAAAATGCTGGATAGTCCGTGCCAGGGATAGAGGTGCATCAGATAGCTGGCTGGGAGAGTGATCTGATGATGACATAGCATGATCAACTTCTTCAGCAATCGGCACGATTGAAGAAATGGCAGTTTGATGACTTTCGGATCGGATCAGAGCGACCAGATCCGAAGAAAAACTATGAATGAATGCCAAATCTTCATCTGATGGTCCCGGAGGAGAGTGGGGACTGGAGGGTTCCTCATCTTGGAGAGCTGCAACCACTGAAGATACCACCAAATCCGGATCGATGAGGTATGGTACTTCAGTTGGTGCACATGCCTCAGCTGGACTGTTGTGAGCATGGGAGGCTGATGACTTCAATGGGATAGATGTTGTCGGAGAGTCCAACAGAACATTCATTGATTCATCATCTGTTGCAGACGGAGCATTAGGCAATGGCTGCTCCGCTGTCGGTTCTGGTACGAGTTCTGCAGGCTGGTCTTCTGTCTGTTTTGCTTCAGCAGAAGGAATAACCTCGATAAAGGGTTCTGCCAGAGTCTTGCTGACAGAAGGATGATCCGGGCTGGTGGCTGGAGTGGAGATACCTAGCATATGTCGTTGAAAGCGGACAGCTAGGGATAGAGCATGAATGTCCATCTCAAGTTGAGCAATCACAGCCCCATCATCTCTGGCAGTAGGAGCAAGCGGATCGAAGTTCTTCTTTTTGGCAGTGAGAAGCAGATTGGCCAGTCTGAATCTGTGTTTTGCCGTAAATAGCTCTCTGCGCTGCACCGCAAGTCGAACATCATCAGTTTCTGTGCCTCTCAGAACCTCGTCTTCCATCTTCTTCAGTCTGTGCAACTTTCCATAGAACATATCAATGTGGTGGACAGTCCGGTACTGGACATATTCATCAAAGACCACAAGGAGTTCAGCTAGCTTCTCATCAACATCCTCCATAGCGATGTCGATGGCAGTCTGTGCAGCAGATTTGGGTTTAGAAGAGATGGGTTCTGTGAGAATGGCTTTTCCCTTGCTGGTGGAGGAAGGGGACTTAATCCCTGATTGGGTATAGTCACCCAACTCAGTGATAACTATCCCTTTGACTACGGGATTGGCAGAGGGAATTCTAGGGGTGACCTTGGGTGCAGGGGTTGAGGCTTGAGAAGGCTGAGTGGGGGGTTGAGGTGCAGGGGTTGCTTTAGTGGGTGGCAGTATGGGTGGAGGTAGATGTCTGGTTGGTTTGGTAATCTGGGTTCGGGGCTTTTTGGGAAGTGGCTTGGTTGGGGATGAGTGAGCAGACTGGGTTTCTTCTGAGTCAGTCTGAATGGTCAGCTTCCGCTTGACCCGAGGTTTGCGCACATCAGCTTGTTCCTCGTCCTTCTCAATCTTGACTGAGACCAGGGTGGTAGGAGTAGGCGGAACACTCTTGGACTTCAGCAGTGCAAGCCCTTTGGAGTTGAGTACCTTAAAGGGGCGGAGAGCAGATGGCTTGCTCAGCTCGAGGCCTAAGGACTCCAAGAGCTTGCTGAGAGGAACAGCAAAGCATACGGCGTGCTTGGATGCAATCACCGTTTCCAGCAGTACTCCAAACAAAATCATGGACCAGTTTATCTTCTGTCCAGATACAATAGCTGCCATGGCCCTGAACTTCTCGGCGGTTACAGCATCGAAGCTTCCGGCTTTACCCAAAAGTGGCTTGGCTACCACTTCGCACAGCACCTGGAAATGGAAGAGCATTTCCTTCTTCTTAAATGAGGGTTGCAACCGGTGGCCAGAAATAGAGATCTTCCCCTGAAGATCTAAGAGAGATGCTGGAGGAGTCTGTCCGAACTCTGTCAGGCCGGAACTGGGGAGGCCAAAGGTCTTGGCCATTGTTGTTGGCGAGATCTCGAAAGATTTGCCCTTGACAGTGGTAGAGATGGATGACTTCCGGGAGACGGCGTTGGCGAACAGCTCGCGGATTTCTGGTTCATAAACAACTGATCCGCACTCCAAAAAATTCCGTAAACCAGATGATTCCAGGGCTCTGAAAATGGACACCATCGCAGCATCTTCTCCCCTGTAGATGTCATCAAACTCAACGGAGAGTGAGTTATGAGTGATGGTAGCCATATGAAAGGAGTTTAAGGAAGGTGCGAAGAGTAAGAGAGTAAGAGAGTGAGAGAGTAGAAAGCGGTAAACTGTAAAAAGTGAAAAAGTTATGAAATGTTCAGCCCGCTAAATAGGAGAGAGAAGACACGTGTCTTTATCTCCAAGACTGAGAAATAAACTATTCAAAATGAACGGTCAGGATAAAGAAAGATAAGGCGGTTAAAGTACAACTAGTTAAAAGGTTAATCAGTCCGGGCTGTTTTGTTTTATTTAAAAAAAACAGATTATTGTCCAATCAGATCATAGGATAAAATCAGACTTGACAAGGATCGGTCTGAAAGTTCGGACCGATCTGCGTCTTTCTGAACATTGTATTATCGATCTGTAGTGACAAAAATCTTTAAGATCGAAAAGAATAAAAACATCTAAATTAATTAAGATAAGTCAATTAAACCAAGAATTTGACGGAAATAATTGAACTTAGCCTCAGGAAGTGGTTTGGTGAAAATGTCTGCTGCTTGCTGCTCTGTTGAAATGTGTTCGATCCGAATTTCCTTTTTGCCAACATGATCTCGAATAAAATGATGTCGAATATCAATGTGCTTTGTTCGAGAGTGCAAAACTGGATTATACGTTATAGCGATTGCACTTGTGTTGTCGCAAAATATCGGAGAGTCAACAGCTTGAATGCCGTAGTCTTTGAGCTGGTGTTGAATCCAGAGCATTTGAGCGCAACAGCTTCCAGCGGCTAGGTATTCTGCCTCAGCTGTGGATGTGGCAATAGATGTCTGCTTTTTACTGAACCAAGAGATCAATCTTTCACCTAGAAATTGACATGTTCCACTGGTGCTTTTACGATCGATCTTACACCCAGCGTAGTCTGCGTCTGAATATCCGATCAAGCTGAAGTTTGAATCTTTGGAGTACCAAAGACCAACGTTCTGAGATCCTTTTAAGTATTTCAGAATACGCTTGGCAGCAATGAAATGTGATTGCTTTGGTTCTGACTGAAATCTGGCGCACATACAGACTGAAAACATTATATCGGGCCGGCTCGCTGTAAGATATAATAGCGATCCGATGAGTCCTCTATACATGGTTACTTCAACTGCCGTTCCCCCCTTCGTCCTTGTCTAACTTGATTGTTGGACTCATTGGAGTTGATGCAGTTGAGCATGTTTCCATTCCAAATCTCTTGAGGAGCTCTTTGGTATACTTGGTCTGATTGATGAAAATGCCATTGTTGAGCTGTTTTACTTGAAGACCCAGAAAGAATGACAATTCTCCCATCATGCTCATCTCGAACTGTCCCTGCATTAACTTAGAAAACTTCTCGCACAGTTTGGGGTTAGTTGACCCAAAGATTATGTCATCAACATAAATCTGAACTAATAGGGTGTGTTCCCCCTTAATGAATTTAAAGAGAGTTTTATCTACTGAACCGATCTGGAAGTCATGGTTCAGCAGACATTGAGATAGAGTGTCATACCAGGCTCTTGGAGCTTGTTTCAGACCATACACTGCTTTATTCAGTAGATATACATGATTAGGATACGAATGGTTCTGAAATCCAGGTGGTTGCTCAATGTAGACTTCTTCCTGAAGCTTTCCATTAAGAAAGGCGCTCTTGACGTCCATCTGATATACTTTGAAGTCTTTAAAGGCAGCATATGCAAGAAAGATTCGGATTGCTTCAAGTCTGGCGACTGGTGCAAATGATTCATCGAAGTCGATTCCTTCTTCTTGTCTGAATCCCTGTGCCACCAGTCTTGCTTTGTTTCTAACCACAGTTCCATCGGCGTCTAGCTTATTTCTGAAAACCCATCTGGTTCCAATAACAGGCAGATCGCTTGGTCTGGGAGTTAGACTCCAAACTTGATTTTGTTCGAATTGATTAAGCTCTTCTTGCATTGCTTTAATCCAGTTGAAGTCAGTCAGAGCTTCATCGATCTTCTTGGGTTCCAGAGTTGAGATGAAAGCAGCATGAGTGAACCCATCCATCATCTGTCCTCTGGTTCTAATTGGTGCAGACGGACTACCAATCACTAGATTAGGTGGATGCTTCTTAGTCCATCGATAGCTTGACTCTGGATTGTCTGGTTCGGTCGGATGAATAGTAGCAGCATGATCTGTATCTAATTTAATATTTGAGTCAGGAGCATCTGGATCAGCTCGATCTGAAGAAGCTTCAATGGCCTGATCCGGTCTGTCTGGCACTTCTGGTTCTGGTGGATTGTCTCTTGACCTGGTAGCTACAATCTCATCATCACTGTTAGCTTCGAGATGGATATTTTCCATCTGATTTTGAATTGAATCCTTGTTGCCCTCAACACATAATGATTCATCAAAAACTATATGAACAGATTCTTCTACAGTTAAAGTTCGATTATTAAACACTCGATAAGCTTTGCTAATTGATGAATATCCTAAGAATATACCATTATCTGACTTAGCTTCAAATGCTGTAAGATGACTCTTACCATTGTTGTGAACGAAGCATTTACAGCCAAATACATGAAAGTGAGAAACAGATGGTCTGTTACCAGTCCATATTTCATATGGAGTGAGATTCAGCTTCTTGTTAATCATAGATCGGTTTTGAGTGTAGCAAGCAGTATTTACAGCTTCTGCCCAGAACTTTTGAGAGATTCCAGAATCAGCAAGCATTGTTCTTGCTGCTTCCTTGAGCGTTCTGTTTCTTCGTTCTGCAACTCCATTCTGTTGAGGAGTTCTGGCGGCTGAAAACTCATGCTTGATTCCATGATCTTCTAGAAAGGATTCAAGATTCTGATTTGAAAACTCAGTGCCTTTGTCACTTCGAATCCTGTCTATGCTGGATGATTTCTCGTTCTGAGTGCGTTTCAGCAGCTTGATCAACTTCGGACCGGTCTGATCTTTACTGCTCAAAAATATAGTCCATGTAAAGCGTGAGTAATCATCAATAACAACAAGAGTATACCGCATTCCCCCTAAACTTGTTATTGGTATAGGACCAAACAAGTCCATATGCAGTAATTCTAAACAGCGGGAGGAGGATTTGGCATTCTTGTTTTTGAAGGATGATCTGATCTGTTTGCCCATTTGGCAAGCTTCGCAGATCTTATCCTTGGCAAAGTCGATCTTGGGCAGACCGATAACTAAATCATGTTTACACAGGCTAGCAATGGTCTTAAAGTTGATATGATTCAAGCGCTTATGCCATAACCAGTGTTTATTATCATTGTTAGCGATGAAGCAGGTAGGATTATCAGGTTGAGCATGATTCCAGTTAATCTTATATGTGTTTCCATTCCTGATTCCTACGAGCATGGTTATACCGTCTGATGATTTAACAGTGCAAGTGTGTTTATGAAATTCTACAGCATAACCATTATCACAGAGTTGACTGATACTAATCAGATTATAGCACAGATTTTCAACTAACAGCACATCATTGATAATAATGTTACCATGGACAATCTTACCCTTGCCCACGGTCTTACCCTTTGAGTTATCTCCGAAGATGATCTTGGGTCCAGTGCATTCTGTGACTTCAGACAGCAGCTTGATGTTTCCAGTCATGTGACGAGAGCACCCGCTGTCCAAGTACCAATCTGATGCGAGATTCTTCTGTACCTGTCATCACACATATTTATTGTTGGTACCCAATCCTATTTGGGTCCAGAACGGATTAGCCCTTTGGGAACCCACACCTGTATCAGCTTTAGTGGCTTGTGTGTGTAGGGTGTGCTATGTGCTGGTCTGTCTCGATGTTGTGTGTGATAATGTGTGCGCTGTGAAAACCTTTGATTTTCATAAGGTAGTCTATATCTTCGTTGAATCGGTTTTGAATTATAGTAATTGTATTGTCTTCCTTGCCTTAGATTTTGCACTTTTGGATTTGGTCTCACAGACACAAATCTTGCTGGTGCCTTATCGTTGGCTTGGTTGACATAACCAATCCCTTTTCTCAAATTTTGATTCACGTAAGAGACTCCTGTTTGAATCTTAGGTGCTTCAGTTTCATATACTGTGCTGGATTTAACAAATGTCATTTGTTTGACTTGATTCTTTACCAGCAACAGCTCAGACTCATCTTTGGTGCATTCTTTGGTGTCAAAGCCTAGGCCGGTGAAATCACCGACATTTCTTTGAGCTTCTTGTAATTCTTCCAAGGATGTTCTGGATTTTGTCCATGTTTTGAATATATGTGAGAGCTTAGCATTTTGTGTGCTAATTCTCTTATTTTCTTCATGGAGCTGATCATAAGAGATTTTCAGCTTATTCAGCTCGTTCTGGAGATTTTTGCACTCACCCTGCTCAGAGCAGCTTGGTTTGTTGTGCTCATCCATTTGAGTACTGATTTTGGCTTTATTCTTCTCAAATGATTCAGCTAAGATCCTATAATCATTTGCCATGTCTTGCAGTGCGGACATGAGCTCTTCTCGTGTAAAATCATTTGATTCAAATTCGAATACCTCATCTGTCTGACTCATTTCTTCATCTGCCATCAGACATTGAACCTCTTCTTCGCTTTCGCTGGAAGAATATTCAGAGCTGTCTGAATCGGAATCAGTCTGAGCCCATTTGCTGTTTCCTTCCTCAGCAACTAAGACTTTTTGGGATTTTCCATGATTCTTGCGGTCTTGGTGGTGCTTCTTCTTTCTATCATCTCGATACTTCTCTTTCCTTTCTTCTTTCTTCGGTCTGGTGCAGTCTGCAATAAAGTGTCCGGTCTTACCACAATTGTAGCAAGCCTGATCGTTAACACTATCATCTTTTCTTGATTTATAATGATGAGAGGGTTTGAAGTTCCTCTTATTTTTAGACATAAATTTACCGAATTTCTTTATAAATAATGACATAGCATCGTTACTCATCTGTTCAGCAGATCGGTCTGATGTTGAAGCGATCTGGTCTGGGATGGCTGCCAGGGCCTTGTTGGGTTGAGAGATGAATGGCTCTGCTTCACCTCTGCTTATTAGTTCAAACTCATAGGCCTTGAGATCTGCAAACAGATCATGAAGTTCAACCTTGTTAAGGTCTTTTGATTCCCTCATGGCAATGGTCTTTACATCCCATTCCTTTGGCAGAGCTCTCATTACTTTCAGAGCGATCTCTCTGTTAGAATATTCCTTCCCCAGACCATTCAGTTCATTTATGATGCTGGTGACTCTTTCATCAAACTCATTTAGAGTTTCACCACTTTTCATCTTTATGCTCACAAATCTTTGAAGAGCCACAGTTAACTTGTTTTCTTTGGTCTGGTCGTTGCCTTCACATAGCTGTGCTATCTTCTCCCAAATTTCTTTGGCAGTAGAGCACATTTTGATTTTGCTGAACATGTTCTTGTCCAAAGTTTTGAACAAGATGTCTTTGGCCACATTGTCGAGGTTTGCTTTCTTTCTATCCTCATTCGTCCAGAGGGATCTGTCTTTTTCTACCATTTGTGGTTCTCCACTGGTAGTGGCGACTGCTGTATTTATTTTTAGGATCTTCATTGGTCCATCGGTGATGACGAACCACATGTCGTCATCCTGAGCTGCCAGGTGAGCTTGCATTCTGATTCTCCAGTCATCATAATCTTCTTTTGAGAACATGGGGATTTTGTTGAATGATGCCATCAGCTTAATATTCTTTATGCTGATTAAGATAACCTGCTCTGATACCACTTGTTAGGATCGGTCCGGAGTGTTTAGAGGGGGGGGGGGGGGGGTGAATGAACACTCCTTACAAAATTTATCCCTTGTGATTTCTTTGAGATTAGTGAAAGAAATCCGTTACTTAATCAACTCTTTGAACAGAACAGACCACTAATAAGTAAGTGCGGAAACGGTCTGCTCTTGTGTAAGTAAGAACAGCTCGATGGCTAAGTGCAGAATGATAAGACACAGGATATGTTTCTGGAAGTTCGAAGGTGGTGTAATCCTTCTACGTCTCCCCTTCTTCCAATTAAGGAAGGTTTATACTAGAAGACTTTGATTTATACAATCCTGTTGTACAAACCCGATTCAGGCTGGATTTACCTCACTACCAGTCTGAAACTCCTAGTCACTCAACCTGCTCAGACACACTCTGTCTGACAGTTACAATATGTTGCTCACTTCTATTTTTCAATACACAATGCGCACAGTGATCCTACAATGATCAAATGTTACAAAGTAATTGCGCTTAAATAAATAACTTCAGCTCGAAAGCTTCTGAACTTTGTAGGCGTGTGCTGTTTTGCTTTCTTGTATATTTTTCAATTGATCAGCGTGAGTTGTAGAGTCCAGAGTCTTTTGCATCTGTTTGTTGCATCCTTTTATAGTTGAAGGTGGCAACGGCATTGTTTCCCTTAATGTGCAGCTATGACTCTTTTTAAACTCTGAGAAAGCTACAGTCTTCTTCTTCAGGATACTTGCCGTTCTGGTATATGCTTTCGGCGACTGTCAGGTAAGCTCTTCTTTGTCTTCTTACCTATTATGGCAATCTTCAGTCTTTGGTCCTTTGTAGCATTAATTGCAGCATTAAATGCTGCAATAAATATCCGTTGATGATTCGGACTGAGAAGCCATCCTTTATGTATCCTTGACTGCTCTGATCTGATAAAGGTTGAGATCGATCTGAAGCATCGATCTATTCAGTCTGGAATCCATCGATCCGGTCTGATATGCAATATTCTTTATCAGTTTGCTCTGATATGTCCGATCGATCTGGTATGCCTAATTTCCATCGATCCGGTCTGAAATGCTTTGCCATCTTGCTCTGTTGAGTCCGATCGATCTGGTCAATCTGATTTCTATCGATCCGGTCTGAAATGCTTTGCCATCTTGCTCTGTTGAGTCCGATCGATCTGGTCAATCTGATTTCTATCGATCCGGTCTGAACTGTTTTGTCATCTTTAAAATCTCATCGATAAGGTCCGGAACTAACATACAGCATACACGTCTCTAGCCATTTTGGCTAAGATAGGGAATTGTGCTGCATTGGACTTCCACCATTGTAAGACGTCGTAGTTGTCTTCGGTTAGAAATTGATAATTCAGATAAATTTGCAACTCAGTCGACGTGCTAGTAGAAGGTCCTTTTCCCTTAAGTTTTTTCCTGCCCAGCAATCTAAGCAAATTGATGCCCCCACCTTTAGATTGGGCTTGGGGTTGTTCTTCAACAGGCCTTTGTTGCGATGATTCACTTGCCTGTTGATTATAATACAATTGAAACATATTTTGGAGAGATTGCATTGTAGACGTCTTTTGATCGTCAACAACCTTCCCCAAAAATTTAGCATAATATGAAAAAATATCTCAAATGAAGATAAACATTGACTAGGATCTAGCAATGTTGCGATGCAGTGCACGGGTGGGATTTGTTCCCAATACTTTATAAATTTAGTTTCCATTGCATTAACAAAAGCATGCAAGTCATAGTCATCTCTAAATTCTATAAATTTATCAAACATGTTAAATACTAAAGGAAGAAAATAAACGGAAGTTGGATAAGTAACACCAGAGAAACGTTCCGTCGCTTCTTTGAAAGTACCTAACAATGATACACAATTTTCAACAAATTCCCAATCCTCATCAGTCAAATAAATACTTTCATCGCTATCAGGCATTTGATATGAATTATAAAATGGAGTTAAAATATCTTTGTAAGGTAACATAGCATTCAACAAATTGTACAACGAATTCCACCTAGTTTCTATTGGTGATGGAAAAAGAAGATGCTTTAAACCATTAGATAAACATAATTGTTTCCAATCACGCTTAACACGGCTCGTGCGTAACCATTTAGCGCAGTATTTCATTTTGTCAATACATGCTGAGTGATTGTCCTCATAACCAACTTTAACAGCCAAATTAATCACATGACATGCACATCTAACATGAAAAAAAATACCATCAAGCATTGGTTTAAGATAGGTCTTTAAATCACGCATCGCAGCATTGTTATTCGCAGCATTGTCTAATGTGATTGAAAATACCTTATCCTGAATTCCATAATGTCTACAAGTGTTGAATACATATTTAGCAATTACATAACCAGTATGTGCACAATCTAACTCATCTAAAGACAAAATCCTTTTTTGCATACACCAATTATCATCAATCCAATGACAAGTGACAACAAGATATGAATCAGAATTTACATTTGTCCAAATATCAGTTGTTAAACTAACCCTACAAGGCAAACTAGAAAGATGTTGAAACAATGTATACTGTAAAGTGTAAACCAAGTCTTCTAGTGAATCCTTCCTGCAAAGGAAGAAGGGGAGACGTAGAAGCGTTGTGCTTCGAACTTCCAGAAACAACTCTCGTATTATTCGTTTATTGCTTTATTACTTCAGTTTTATTCCTCACAAGTTTTGTAGACGTCTTCCGCACTACAATAAGTGTCTACTGACTTGCCTGTTATTGAGAAGCAACTGTAACACTTAACAGTTTACAGTTAACCAGAAAAGAAATCGAAATTATATCTAGTGTTTATTCAACCCCCCCCCTTCTAAACACTACCCCGATCCCAACAAGTGGTATCAGAGCTTAGGTCTTCTCAATCTTGAGAAATTACTATTTACCAAAAACTGATGGCCTCATTCAGCAAGATTCCAATGTTCAAGAAAGACGAATATGATGACTGGAGGATCCGTATGCAAGCACATCTAAGTGCTCAAGATGATGATATGTGGTATGTGATCACCGAAGGACCGTTGAAGATCATGAAAATCAATACAGCTGCCTCTATCACAAGTGGTGATCCACAAATGGTAGAAAAGGAAAGATCTCAATGGTCAAATGAAGACAAAAAAAAGGCAAATCTAGACAACGTGGCTAAAGACATTTTGTTCAAAACTTTGGACAAAAATATGTTCAACAAAATCAAAATGTGCCCAACAGCCAAAGAGATCTGGGAAAAGATTGCTCAACTCTGTGAAGGAAATGATCAAACCAAGGAGAACAAGCTTACTGTGGCTTTACAAAAGTTTGAGCATATCAAAATGATAAATGGAGAAACTCTTAATGAGTACGATGAAAGAGTGACTGGAATAATAAATGAACTAAGCAGTCTGGGTAAGGAGTTACCCAACAGAGAAGTCACTCTCAAAGTGATGAGAGGTCTACCAAGAGAATGGGATGTCAAGACCATTGCTATGAGAGAATCGAAGGATATCAACAAGATAGATCTACATGATCTGTTTGCTGATTTAAAAGCCTATGAATTCGAATTAGGCATTCGGGTTGAAGATGAACCAAGTACAAGTCAACCAACAAAAGCTCTCACTGCATCTGAGTCTCTGCCTACTCCTACTGAAATGACTCCAGAAAAGATGTGTAACGATGCGATGGCAATGTTCGTAAAGAAATTTGGAAAATTCATGAAGAAGAACCAGAGACCTTATCAATCATATCCTCGAAGGCAAAGTTCCAAAGGAAATTCAGAAGAAGAAGAGCGAGTATGCTTCAACTGTCTCAAACCAGGGCACTTCATCGCAGACTGTCCTAAACCCAAAAAGGATGATCACAAAAGAGGATCCAAGGATTACAGAAAATCCAAGGAAACCAGAAGAACATCCAAACGGGACAGAGATCAAAAGGTTTTAGTGGCAGAAGATAGTAAGAGCAAATGGGCTGATTCTGAATCAGAATCAGAGGAGTCAATTAGCTCATCCAGCGAGAGTGAAGACGAAGAAGTCCACTGCTTAATGGCGAATGATGAAAATGAGGTACATGAAACTAACCTATCTGAATTTACACATCATGAACTCACCAATGCATTGCAGGACATGATAAATGAGTATCAGACGCTATACGAATCTTTTGAAAGCTATAAGACTGAGCACTCAATTCCAACTAAAACGCTTGAAAACAAACTTGATTGTGAACAATCAAGGGAGTTGAATTGCTTAAGGGAAGCAGCCAGTCGCCTAGTGAAAGAAAGAGATGAAGCCAAGTGTGCGTACCAGAAACTCAGCAAACTGGTTAGCACTTGGAATGCGTCGACTACCAGAAAGGATGAAATGCTTGAGTCTATAAGGCTTGCTGGTGATTTAACTGGCATAGGCTTTAATAGCAATGACAGCAGTTCATCTGGTAATGAGCCTCAACTGTGTCTAACAAAAGGCAAGGTTCAATCAATGAACTTTGTAAGATCTAGCACAGTATATGACCCGTATGAACTGGTTAAAGAACCTGTTAAAGCAACACTCATCAAGGAACAGGTACAGCACAGAGGTATCGGTTATGTAGAACCACTCAAAGAGGCTAAACCAAGGCAAAAGTTCAGAAATGAACTTAAAACCACTGGTCGAGCAGCTAGAGAGGTTAAACCCAACTGGTACTACAACTGTAAACCTGTCCAGAAGAGGTATATGCTGAATAACAGGAACTACAAACCAAAAGCACATGCATACACATATTATCACACTCCACAGCTAAAATCATCACCTACATTTATAAATGCACACACATTTCAGAACACACACCGACCTAAGTCATTCAGGGTCATACAAGTGTGGGTTCCGAAAGGACTAATCCTACCAGGACCCAAGTAGGATTGGGTACCAATCAGTCTATCGCTTTAATTGCAGGAAACTAGAATGCATCCAGTTCGGAGCTCAGAATGGTTCCTAGACAGCGGATGCTCTAGACATATGACAGGGAATGCAAGCTTATTGTCTGAACTAGTGGACTCCACCGGACCCAGTATAACTTTTGGAGATAACGCGAAAGGTAGAACCGTGGGTAAGGGTAAGATTATCTACGGTAACCTCATCATTAAAGATATTCTTTTAGTTGAAAATCTATGCTATAATTTGATTAGCATAAGTCAATTGTGTGACAATGGTCATTCCGTAGAATTCAATCAGCATTCATGCACAATTAAATCTACTGATGGCAATGTATTACTTATAGGAAGAAGGCATGATAACACATATAAAATTGATTGGAATCTTAATCAGCCTACTTCCTTTACTTGCTTAGCTGCCCAGAATACTTCCAAAAATTGGCTTTGGTACAAACGGTTGAGTCACTTAAATTTTAAAACTATTGCTAGTCTGCGTAAACTTGATCTAGTTGTTGGACTGCCCCAAATTGAGTTCTCAAAGGACAAGATCTGTGCAGCATGCCAACTCGGTAAGCAAATCAGATCCTCTTTTAAGAACAAAGGGAGTAAATCTTCTTCTCGGTGCCTAGAGTTGCTGCATATGGATCTGTTTGGTCCTATACCAGTAACAAGTCTAGGGGGAATGAAGTACACCCTAGTGTTAATAGACGATTACACTCGTTTCACGTGGGTCTTGTTCCTAAGTGGTAAAGATCAGGCTACTCCAAAGCTGATCAAATTACTGAAAAGACTCCAAAATGAGAAATCGTGTGGGATAGATAGAATTCGCAGTGATAAAGGTACTGAGTTTACCAATCAATCACTCGAATCATATCTAGATGACCTTGGTATTAAACACGAATACTCTGCAGCTAGAACTCCTCAACAAAACGGAGTTGCTGAGCGTAGGAACCGCACTTTGAAAGAAGCTGCGCGAACTATGCTCGCGGAATCAGAAATATCGCAGAGATTTTGGGCAGAAGCTGTCAACACAGCATGTTATACGCAGAACAGATCGATGATTAATAAGCGAGCCAATAAAACCCCTTATGAGATCTGGAATGGCAGTAAGCCAAATATTTCTTATTTCCATGTGTTTGGTTGCAAATGTTTTATTCACAACAATGGAAAGACTCATCTCACCGCCTTTGATGCCAAATCTGATGCTGGAATATTCCTTGGCTATTCTACAGTTAGTAAGGCATTCAGGGTATTTAATAATAGAACTCTTAATGTAGAAGAATCAGTGCATGTAAAATTTGATGAACCTACTGATTGTACACTATCCGATATACAAATCAACAACTTGAGTAATCGACTGGAAAGCACTTATATTGACGAAAATGTTGATGATGAGATTGATTACAGAAGCAGGGCTGACTGCTCCTTAGAACCAGAAATCCCTGAAGCTCAAGCAGAGGAGTCTGCTGGCCAACAAGCACTGCAGCCAGCCATCAATGAAACAGTGGCATCCACCTCTACTGCAGTTGAAGGAACCAATGAGAAAGATGGGTCTATCAGAATCTCTGATTTACCTACTCACATCCAGTCAACTGAAGAACTCAACCCACTAGGACCTTCGCTCCGGTGGAAGAAGGATCATCCACCCGAGCAGGTCATCGGTAACCCTCTTGCTCCTCTACGCACCAGAGGACAAATGATTAACGAATTTCTTCATGCTGCATTCATATCTCATATAGAACCTAAGAAGATTGATGAAGCTATATTAGACCCAAGTTGGGTAGAAGCAATGCAGGAAGAACTAAACCAGTTTGAGCGAAACAGAGTATGGTATCTAGTACCACGACCACAGCATCACACTGTAATTGGCACCAAATGGGTATTTAGAAATAAATTAGACGAAAATGGAACAGTAATTAGAAATAAAGCAAGATTAGTTGCACAGGGCTACAGACAGGAAGAAGGCATTGATTTCAATGAAACCTTTGCCCCTGTAGCACGACTAGAAGCAATTCGCATATTTCTTGCATTTGCTGCATTTAAAGACTTTAAAGTCTATCAGATGGATGTTAAGAGTGCATTTCTTAACGGCAAACTCCAGGAAGAAGTTTATGTTGAACAACCTCCTGGATTTGAAAACCATCAGCAGCCATCTCATGTTTTCCGTCTGAATAAAGCTCTGTATGGTCTAAAGCAAGCTCCCCGTGCCTGGTATGAAACTTTATCAAAATATTTGACAGAGCACAACTTTGTTATTGGCACGGTGGACAAGACCCTTTTTAAATTTACAAAGGGAGATCATAATTTGCTAGTTCAAATATATGTTGATGATATTATCTCCGGGAGTACTAACCCAAAACTGTGCGAAAGATTTTCTAAAATCATGCAGGAACAATTCGAGATGAGCATGATGGGAGAGTTATCATTTTTCTTAGGATTGCAAGTCAAGCAATCTAGTGAAGGAATTCTGATAAATCAGTCCAAGTACACTAAAGAGCTACTGAAGAAATATGGAATGAGTACCAGCTCAGCTGCTGCTACACCAATGAGCTCATCCGCCAAACTCGACTTGGATAATTCAGGAATACCAGTCGAAGTTACAATGTATCGAGGCATGATCGGATCTTTACTATACTTGACAGCCAGCCGACCCGATATTATGCTTGCAGTATGTATGTGCGCCCGGGTTTCAAGCAAATCCCAAGCAGTCGCACTTCACTGCTGTCAAAAGGATCCTAAAATACTTAAAAGGAACCGAGAATGTTGGTCTATGGTATCCAAGAGACTCAACTTTTAATCTCATTGGATACTCAGATGCTGACTATGCTGGATGTAAAATTGACAGGAAAAGCACCAGTGGATATTGTCAATTTCTTGGTGATCGGTTAATATCATGGGGATGCAAGAAACAGACATCCATCGCAACCTCCACTGCAGAGGCAGAGTACCTTGCTGCTGGAAGCTGCTGTGCCCAACTGCTCTGGATTCAGCAACAACTCAGAGACTATGGAATTGAGTCCACAGAGGCTCCTATTTTCTGTGACAATACGTCTGCCATTGCCATTACATACAATCCAGTTCTTCATACTCGTACTAAACATATTGACATTCGTCATCATTTCATCAGAGATCATGTTATGAAGAAGGAAATACGGCTGGAGTACATTTCCACAGAACAACAGGCAGCAGACATCTTCACAAAACCCCTACCGGACGCTAAGTTTTCTTACTTTCGAAATATTCTTGGTTTAATTGAAATTACTTCTTGATTATTTTGTTTGGGTAATGAATTCAGGGGGAATTTGTTAGTTTAGTTGCATTTATTTAGGGGGAAATTCTGTTTTAATTTTATCATGGTTATTTAAGCTAAGCTGGTAATACAATGGTCAACTGCAGTGGGGGTATTCGTACCAGTAGGACTCTGCATCCAGTAGATGTTTTCCTACCAGTCGAACCCCACATACCAGTTGATGTTACCAAATATGCTTTGACAAAAATAACCCTCGATACTAATTAACCTAATGAACGTCGGAATTCAAAATTACTTTTGTGTAAAATAAATTATTTCACTCCCGCCTAAATCCTGTCCTTTTATTTTTGGTTAAAATCTTTTTAATCGTTAGATGATTGCCACGTATACATGTGTCCGCTCATCTACAGTACGACGTTACATATACTTCCTTTTTCACCGCCTTTAGTTTTCTCTTCTCTTCATCTTCTCCAAACATCTTACTGCAACAATCGTTTCTTTCAGAAAATTTCCTTTAACAGATTGCTGCTGCTCCTTCACCTCAATCATTCAAAATGTCGAAGAATGTTCAACCGAGTTTTATCACAAATGCTGTTCACGTCGATTTTCACTCCATATATACTTCATCTGATGAGGAAACAAGGATTTAATTCAAAAGCTGGATAACTCAGGGCTATTGGTGATCCTAAGCCAGGCTCCCTCATTTTACCAGGATGAACTACAAGAATTCTTTGCTACAGCAACTGTTGTGGATGACACCGTTGTGGCATCCATCTCTGGGCAATCAGTCACCATCACTCAACCAGAATTTGCCACTCATCTGTGCCTACCCTCCACTGGACTCACTGACTTTTCGACTATTCCGGCAGACCTAAGAGAAGAGATGCGGCTCACAGTGTCGGACTCTGACCATCGTATTCAACGACCTCCTTTCAGGAAGGTATTAATGAAGAGCCACTATCGACAACTGGCAGACATCATCTCAAAGGGGATCCTCTGTAAAGCTGGATCATTTGATATGATCACCCCTGAGAAATTCGATGTCATGACTGCCATATGCAAAAGATTGGAGATAAACTGGTCAGCGGTGTTATTTCAAATACTGACTAGTCTCATCGTATCTGGCAAGGGTCAATCCGGTTTTGCTCTCCCACTAAGCAGTCTATTTGAGAGCAAACACATCAAGACAGGGGCTCTCTCTCACCTTCATCCAGGGAGACTCATCACTCACAAGTACCTTCAGCTTCATCGCCAACGAAGTGGCAGAGAAGGTGGAGCAACAAAGCGCCGGTTGACTCAAGTCATTAGTGACTCGGAACAGACTGTCTCTGAATCCGCTGAGTCTCCTCCTCCTCCTCCTCCTCCTAAGAAGCCAAGGACCAGAAAAATTGCTCCTCTAGATGCCCGTCAGAGAGACACTGCCGCCTCCGACACTATCTCCTCTGCCGGACCTACATGTGTTATTTCTGACAGAGAACCCAGCCCTGTCATCCCTTCAACTGGGGAACCCACTGCTGCATTAGCCATGGTGTCTGCTCCATTAAGAAACACCCCTTCAGCTCAGGTGAGCTCTCAGCAGGCCCCAGGCTCTATCAGCTTCAGGACACCCAGTCTACTTGTCCTTACTGTCATCCCAAGGCCACTCCAGCTGACAAAGGAAAATCTCTTATTGCTCCAGTGTCCACTCCTGTTGCATTCGAGATTCAAATGGTCATGGATGCAGTTAAAGCCCAACTGGAACCCCAACTGGAGATTTTTTGATCGTTGGGTAAAGGCTCGAGTACAGGTTCGCTTTGATGATATCGATCCTATTCTGGCTCAGGCAAAGCAAGATGAAAACAAAATCCTGACCTATCTTCAAATCCCCGAACCTGAGAAAAGTTTGAAGCTGCGTGATGTCTTTAGTATTATGAACTATGTGGGCGGACTCCAAGCTCTTGTTACATCCCGCATTCAAGTGTTTGATGGACATTCAAGAACAACGAATCATGATCGAGCAGTTCTAAACGCTCTAGGCCTCAAGCTGGAAATGGCTGAGCTTGCTCTTCATGATCTTCGCATATCCACTGGGATTCATTCATGCTCCTCTTCTGAAATTGTTGCAAGCCCTGATCAGCCAGATCTACAAATGGCTATTGCAAATTTAGAGGTTGTCCCTCCTACTGTGGAGCTTACTTCTACTGTTTTGGAGACCTCTCCTACTGGAGCAGACGCCACACAAACTACTTTGGAGGCAGCATCCTCTGCTCCCAGCTCTCAACATGATCAACAGCCCCACCAAATGATTGTTGATCACACCAATGTCGATTCAGTTATTCAGAATGTGGTTCAGCAGGTGACCATCTCCTCTGCAAATAATGAACCAAGTGAATCCTCTCATTCCAATGATCACACTCAAGCGTCTGCTGCTGGGATTGATCAAGCCAATGCTGAACTGGATGCTCCGCACAAGGAAGAAACTGGAACTATGGATGTAGCTATCTCCGCCTCAACTGCGGCCCCTCATATTGACGCTACTACTTTGCCATCCACTGCAGTCGTCATTGCTCATCCCAATGCGCTTGCCCCTGCTGCTGATATCCCGATGCTTGCCGGCGATCCGTCCATGGATCAGGAACTATCCGAGGGTTTCTTTGTCTTCACAAACCCTCTGGACGAGCCACCAAACATCGCTGCCCAGCTAGCTCATCTCTCCACCGCTATTACAGCACTGACCAATGATGTTCATAAGCTTAAGCAGGAAGAGAGGGCTGCAACTCTTATTTTAGGAACTCTCAGCAGCAAACGGACTCTAAATTCCAGCAAGTCTACGCTGACCTAAGTAGTTTAACTACTACTGTCACTAGACTTCAAACCTTTGCTGAGAATGCGGTTGCAGAAGCAGTTTCTCATATTGGCCAGGCGCGTCTTCAGATCAATCAGAACAATGAATCTCTTCATACTGCCACCTCAATGGCTCTTGGAGAAAAGATTGACGACGCCAAAAAGATTTTGACTGATCAATTGGCCACCATGCAAGCAGCGTTTGCGTCTCAAATTCAAGATATCTGCAACAGTCTGCCTGCTGCTCCTCAAATTATCCGCAGGCTGCCTGAACCCAGTCAAACTGCTTCCCTCTTCTCAGAGAGCTTCAAGTTCAGCTGCTCATTCATCCCCTGTAACTGGAGCACTCCCTCAGTCCAGACCCACTGCTCAACAAAGATCTCGAAGTCCGCGCCAACCGCCTACCGAAAAATGCGACTATTCCAAACATTGGTTCGGGCGCAAATAGTATCATTTTCTGACTCTCTCTTACTTACTCCTATTTACTTACTGTGTTAAATTGACTGTCTCTCTGTATTCACTATTTAACATAAATGCATTCACATTATTGCTACCTTGTTTTTCCTATAAATAGAGGTTCTTGTTTGGTCACATAACACACATTCACTCATCATGCTTACTTTTAAGTTATTTCTCATTCCCTGGTTTCTGTTAGATCCTTTCCCGCTTCATGGGTTTATTACTTATCTAAATCAACCCCTCATGGGTTGATTACTTATCTAACCCAGCTCTGATAAGCTTCAGCGCTTTGATCCTGTTCTGGTGCTCCTCATCAGTCAGGAACTACAAACAGCAGATGCCTGGGTGCTGATGACAAAAAAGGGGGAAGACAGAGATAGAGTATTCTCGACAGAGATAGAGTATTCTTATTAGGCGATTCCATAAAAACTAAAGGAGCTGCCTGATGAATATACATATGACTCTTCCTCTTCCCGACCTTCTCTCTGAAACAAGGTGGATCGAGCTCTTCCTCTCCGCAACTAGGTGGATCGAAGCCTTCCGGTCTACTTTGTTTATTTAAAGAGAAATTTGTCATGTATCATCTATTTTATGTAAAACTAGACTTGTCTTAGATTCTATTCAAAGTGTAAGAATCCATCTTATATAAAGATGAATTTCTCTCAATTGTCCAGTTTGATTACAACTTGTAATCTGCTTATATTTAATGAAAATTTCTTTTCCATGATGTCTTCAAGTATTTTCAGGACTCTTATCTTATTTACTCTAGTAGGAAATCGATTACTGCTTAGTTTTGTCATCACCAAAAAGGGGGAAATTGTTGGGAAAACGATTCTAAGTTTTGGTGATTACAAACACCTACTGGATGTTAAATATCAACCGGACAAGACATCAACTGGATAGTCATCAACCGGATGAAGACATCAACTGGATAGTCATCAACCGGATGAAGACATCACTGGATAGACACCAACCGGACAAGCTATCAACCAGACAAGACATCAACTGGATAGTCATCAACCGATGAAGACATCAACTGGATAGTCATCAACCGGATGAAGACATCAACTGGATAGATACCAACCGGACAAGCTATCAACTGATAAGACACTAACCGGATGAAGTCATCAACTGTATGAAGTCATCAACCGGATGAAGTCATCAACCGATAAAA